>JALJEV010000303.1:0-497169 GCA_026586105.1 Hylodesmum podocarpum | reverse complement strand
TAATTCTACTTGAGATACTACCGCCCGAGGTGTCGATGGACGGAGTTGCACCGTCATAGATATCGGCCGGTAGAGCCAACACTACCTAACTATCATTTGTCTGGAATGCTACCGCAATAGAATCTACTAATGCAGGTAATACTACTAGAGATACTACTACCTGAGGTGCCACTAGACGAGCTGCACCTGTCAGAGATTTCGCTACTAGAGCAGGCACTACCGGAGATGTCGCTGTTAGGGATGCTACCCCATAGAAACTACTACGACAGGTAATATAACTGGGAATGCTACTGGCTGAGGTGCCACTGGACAAGCTGCACCTGTCAGACATATCGCTACTAGAGCCGACACTTTCGGATGCTACCCCGACAGACACTATTATTGCAAGTAATACTACTGGATTCACTACTGCCCGAGATATAGCTGCTGGGTGGGAACTGTCGGAGTTGACGCTGTCATGGATCCTACCCCGACAGAAACTACTACTGCTGGTATTACTATTAGGGATGCTACTGCCCGAGCTGCCGCTGGACGAGCTGCACCTATCGGAGATGCACCTGTCATAGATATCGCTGCTAGAGAGGGCACTGTCGAAGCTGTCGTTGTTGGGATGCTACCCCGATAAGAACTACTACTGCAGGTAATACTACTAGAAATGCTACTTCCCGAGGTGGTGCTGGACGAGCTTCAACTGTCGGAGATATCTCTATAAGCAGGCACTGCTGGTGCTGTTGTTGTCGGGGATGCCACCCTAACTGAAACTACTACTGTAGGTAATACTACAGGTAAACAAAAAGACACCATTGATAAAAAGAAAACATTTAGGATCTCTAGTACTATTTTAGTTTGATAAATATCAATTAATGAAAATTTCCCTATAAAACCACTACCACCCACATCGACACCATTGCCATACTATTATTTTTATCATCATTGATATTAACCTCATCATCGTCATTGTCGTCGTTACCACTACTACCGCTACTACTACATAGTAACCACCACCACCACTATCACCACCATCATTGACATTGTCATCATCATCTTTGTCATAATATGAATTAATATTGTTACCATCGTCGTTATTGTTATTATAATATTCACAACCACTATCATTGTCATCAATAAACTATTGCCACCACCTTCAGATCATTGTTGTCATCATCATTGTTATTACCATCATTAAAATCACTTTTATAATCACCATGGTCGTCACCACTACTACCATCTTTGTCATCATCACTCCACTATTTCTGCCATTACCATTGTATCATCATTATTGTTGTTGTTTTTGTCACCACTACCATTGTTATCACCACCTTCATCGTTATTGTTACCACCGTAACTATTATTATTGTTATTACTATTATTAGTACCACTACCTTTTTATTCACCGTCTTCACAACAACCACCACTATTAATCCATAATTATCATCGTTATCATTATCACTCGTATCATTATTGTTGACATCATTATTTCATATTATTATGAAGTTCATGACCTGATGTGTACCAAATATTAAATAAAATTAAGGTTATCCATATTCTTATCTTATCTATATATCATATACTATTCTATTAAATTTTAACAAACAAATAAACTTTTAAAAATAAAAATAATCGTAATAATCCTAATATATAAATAAATGCATGTAAATCATAACTCAATGAATATAAAAATCCATGCAGCTTTGGCAAAATTTAGGTCAATAAAGCTAATAATAAAATATGAATTAATGTATCGTGTGTATTTTATTTCTATTTGAATAAAAACTATGAACTGGACTTGTATAAAAATTAAAAACTCTTGTAATGTTATTTATTTTAAACTTTTAAAGTTAAAAAGCAAAGGTCATGTAAAGTAATCTCTTTTCTTTCATTTAAAATTCAAGAATTTGAATATCCAAAATTCTTCTAGAATTCTACCAAATTTTAATATAATTTTATTTTAAAAAATCATGGTCGATACTAAAAGCTGCAAAATAGTTATTTACATTATCAATTTAACAACAATATTACTTCCTACAAAGATAAAATACACAAAAATTTACACACACAGAGAAAATCTAAGTGTTCAGGTTTTTTTAAGCAAAAACAAAAAAAATATTAATCATATTTGACCAAAAATGAACATTTTGTCTAATTTAAACAAAACAATTTTGATAATAATTATAATGATTCTGCATCCATGATTTGATGAATGCATGTCTGTCTGAAAAAAATGATTAATTGACATAAACCAAAACCAACTCTATCCAATATCAATAAAAATTTAGTTAATTAAATTATTTTCTTAATAAATAAAAAAAAAGAATTAAATTATAAAACACATATCACAATCTAATAAATTTGAAAAATAAACATAAAATTAGAGTCATGACTAAGAAAAAAAAATAAAAATAAAAAAAGTAAATAAAAACAAAAACAATACACATAAAAAAAAATAGATAGAGAAACAAAGACCAAACTAAATTCTTTTTTTATTTTTCACACTCTTTGCTTCTCTTATTCTCAGTTCTACACTCATTCGAAACTCAAATGTAATCGCAATGTTGAAACTGAAATGACTTGGCCAGAAGCCGCACCTCCTGCTCCAGGAGCTGGGATCCAAGCTCCAATCTCTTCCCTCTTCAACGGAAGTTCTCCTCCAGCTCTTGAAGGTTAGTGTTTTCGAATTTCTCGTTGTTTCGTTTCGCAGTTCGTTTTGACGCGCTTGACGATATTTATGAATTGAGCTGATTTGTTTGTCGGAAAAGGTGAATTGAGCTTGAATGTGTGGATTGGGTTTGAGTTTTTGTGGTTCTTTGTGTGGGTGGTTTGTAATTGAGGATTTTGGGTTGTGGTAGTTGTTTTTCGCTATTGAGAAGAACTATTGGGAGATTTAGTGGGTTTAGTAAACTGTGGATATTTTTTTGGATGGTTAAAAAGCTAATTGGAAAAAGGATGGAGCAACTGAGTATGTAACTTTGAAAGAGAGTGGAGGGAAAGAAATACAAGTGAAAGTGAAATAGGAAGAAATTAGCAGCTGCAGCAGCTTTATTTTGCCTTACTCTCTAGTTTTTGAATGAGTGAATCACTTACTTTATTGAGTCCTGCAATTTGTTGGATAAATGTGATGGCATTAATGAAAGTAGGGATGCATGGATGAATTAGGGACTGTTTTCCATTTTCAAATGTATTTGAGTTTGAAAGTGTTGTTTACTAGGGTTGGATTATGAGATAAATTAAGTAGGATACCTTCCACACTCACCAGGGCGTTGATTTAGAGACAGATACAGCATCACACGTGCTGAATGATTGGCCGGCTTATCACTTACTAGTATATAACTAGTGAACATATACTGTACCAAGCATATTAGCTGATTCCATGGGACAATTTGATACATGTGGTAATAAATTCTGTCTTTTTCCTGGAAGGCATTTACATCTCTAGTTTCTTAAGTGATAGTGTGTTACTGTTCATCCTCTTAGAAAAATCTGAGGATTCTTTTAAGGTAGTACATGGCTGAGGTGGCTCAATATGTGTTCTGTTTCTGTAAGTTTGTAACCATATGATATGGGTTGTAACTAGTAATAGTGGTTTAGTCTCAAAATCCTTGTTCCTTGTTGATAAAGCAATCAACAATGTGAAAGAGAAAGTTAAGAAACATATTAAGCAATCAACAACATGAACAGAGAAAGTTAAGAAAGATACTAAGACTTCATTAAGGTTTAGAAACTGTTGTTTAGGTTAGGTTGATCATATGAACATGCAATACAGTTTTGTGACAGTTCTTTGCTAGAAACTGCTGGATCTTTGCTAGGTGACACTTATTTTAAGTTTTTATAGAAATTTCTTTCTTTCTACACCACCTTACTATAAGCCTTACAATGTAAGGTGTTGCCAAGAATGGACTTCTCTGTAGTACATATCATTCTCTGTTATGGGTTTTAAATTTTCCTGTTGCAAAATGAATGTGCTATCACCAATAAACAGAAAACCAAGTCTACACTTGACAAATAAAACCAGTTGATAATTGTATAATGCTTGAGGTCAAATGTGAGCTATAACATTTCTAACAGGGAAATATATACACACACGCACACACACCTATATTACTTTTCTACAGTGTTACTATTTTCTTTTTAAATGCAAAAAATAGTTTATTGGCTACTGCTAACCTCCCTCTACCCTGTACTCCCCCCTCAACAAAATTTGCTCCCATCTGCAGCAAGCAGCAGCATGCCTTACTGATTTGGATCAATCACCGTCAGCTTCAACATTAGAGTCAATGGAGCCCTTTTTTAGTGCAATTGTTAAGCCAGAATTCCTGAAGCACCAGGATGGTGATGTCAAGCTTTTAGTTGCAACATGGGTTTGTGAGATAACTCGGATCACTGCACCTGAAGCTCCATACAGTGATAATGTTCTAAAGGTGGCTTTCATTTACTCTGGTTATCTGATGATATACATTAATTTGTCATATTACTTATAACTTCAACTATAAGCAGCCTCTATCCTTTTACTGTTAGCCAAACATGAAGAGAAATTTAGTTGGGAACACAGTCTTCTTCATCCTAATCATTGTTAGATCACTTTTGCAGGACATCTTTCAGTTGATTGTGGGGACTTTTAGTGGTTTGAGGGATACAAGTGGTCCATCCTTTCACCAGAGAGTTACTGATACTATTGCAAAATATAGATCATGTGTTGTAATATTGGATCTTGAATGTGATGAACTGGTGAACGAAATGTTCAGTACTTTTTTTGCAGTTGCCAGGTTAGTTTATCACAGCCTTTCCCTCAATTATAGGTTTGGGCTCATGATATGGAGTTATATTGTATTGCTTAAAGTTTCTGCTATTTGGCTCCAAGATTGCAAACTTGAATTTTGTTGGTGTAAAAAAAAAAGAGAGAGAAAAGGAACTAAAGATAATTAGACAAAAAGAAGCTTACTTGTATACTTGGAGAGGCAATTGTTGTAATTCTGAAATTTGAAACTAATATCCATTCTTTTGCTCTTTGTCCTGCATTTGTTGTTGGAAAGCTGCTTGCAGGAAGCCCTAGCCTGCCATAGTTGTGGCCTAGAGCTGCTTTAAATGCAGCCTCAAGAGGTGGGGGAGGTGGCATTTAGTCCCACACTGACTAGAAACATAGCTTAAGTAGAACTTATAAAGCTTGGGAAGTCTTCATCTTACAAGTTGATTTTGTAGGGTTGAATTAGATCACAAATTCAAATTCTTAGACTTGTACATTCATTTTTTGTTTTTAATTATGGAATATTTTATGTGTGTTGCTCGCATATCACTGTGCCTGCAACTATGTTATGTATAACACTAGTTTTTGTGGACTTAGCTTGATTGTCTCTTGATTTGTTGACTTTGTTTTATCTATGTTGTCGTTATTCTACCAGTTCTTTGTATTGTCTAATGTTGATTTATCAAGCATATGTATTGAGTAATACTTCTTTGTGATGTTAGCTTTGAAGTGTTAATCATGTGTAGTACTTTTTGAATGTGAATTTTTCTTGGGTACTTTTCTTGATTAAAGATCTTCTTTGGATTAATGAATGGTACTTGTGTACTTTATTTCATGCGCAGAGATGATCATCCAGAAAGTGTTCTGTCATCCATGCAAACTATAATGGTTGTACTTTTAGAAGAGAGTGAGGATGTCCATCAGGATCTTTTATCTATTGCACTGTCTGCATTAGATCGTGACAAAACAGTGAGTTATTTTTCTTATATTGTTTTCCCGTTATAGGAAGATAGCTGATGCTCTTGGAGGATGAATCTTGTCATCTGTATTATCTCTAATATTATATAGGAAACATGATTGTCTGGATATTCCTGATTGCAGGATGTTACTGGGGCCGCAAGGAAGCTCTCCATGAATGTCATACAGCAATCCATGGAGAAACTAGAACCAATCATTAAACAATTTTTGATATCATTAATGTCAGGAGACAACAAGGCAATGGAAAAGCAAGTTGAATACCATGAAGTTATCTATAATCTCTATTGCTTTTCTCCTCAGATCCTATCCGAAGTTCTACCTTATGTCACAAGAGAGCTAATGGTAAATACTGATTTGTTGTTTTTCTAATGCTCTATACAGTTTCTAAAGTATCATTTATTTCCATCAAACAGACCTTGATGCCATTATTAAGATGTTTCATTATGTAAATTTTTTGTTATCATGTTATGCTTTATGAAATAGTGCACTTTAGAATTTGAGACACAAGACAGAAAACAAAGAAAGGGAATGGATTAGTTTTTGGGGTTGAGTTATCATAGATCTGATGTTGGGTCAGTCTCAGCTGTCGAAAAACCTGCTTGGTCCTACAACTTTCTGAATGCAATGTAAAAAGAAAAATCAGTCCTATAATCTTTACACTTTAGATGTCCAATCTTGGGTGTGAGGGGGTGTGCTGAGATTCCACACCAACTATATATATGACCAAAATAGAGCTTATAAAGGCTTGTGCAATAGTTACCTCATAAGCTAACTTTTAGAGTTGAGTTAGACCTCGCCCAAATCCAACTCTCTAAGTAACTAACATTTCTAACAATCTAAACTCTTACTTTGTCTTTCTATTTACTACCCTTCTCCCCAAACAGTTTTTAATATCACCATCGCAAAGAGTCACTTTTTCCCCCATCAAATTTAGCAAGTGTCATAGCTTGTTATACTCCTGATTGCCATTCAAATTTGATGCCTGTGTTCTCATTTGTAATTGGACATTTGCAGGCTGATCAGCTGGAAACTCGTTTGAAAGCAGTGAACTTGATTGGCAATATAATTACTCTTCCTGGATCCTCCATTGCTGAAACATTTCAGCCTACATTTTCAGAGTTTTTAAAGAGATTGACTGATAGTGATTTTGGGGTTCGGACATCTGCCCTCAAGCATGTAAAGAGTTTTCTACTGTCAAATCCTTTAAGGGCCGAAGCTCCTCAAATAATTTGTGAGTCCATTGGATGCATGTATATGATATTCAGTCTTAGGTTCTTCTTCTATTATTATTATTATTATTATTATTATTATTATTATTATTATTTATATCTGCTAAATTAATCTTTATACAACCTTTTAGCTGCTCTTTGTAACCGGTTGCTGGATTTTGATGAAAATTTTCGAAAGCAAGTTGTGGATGTTATCTGCGATATGGCTTGTCATAATCTAAATGCAGTCCCTCTTGAAACTGTGAAACTTGTTGCTGAGCAGCTTCATGATAAATCTGTATGTATACCTTTTAAAATCTAAATTACCCTTTTTCGAACATTCTCTTAACTCTGATAATTTTAACTCACTGCATCCCAATTCCTTGTTTGGTTTTACATTTCCAGCTACTTGTTAAAAAGTATACCATGGAGAGATTGGCTGAGATATATCGAGTTTTTTGCAAGAATAGTTCCAAGGCAGTTAATCCAAGTGAATATGACTGGATTCCAGGGAAGATCCTTAGATGTTTCTATGACAAAGATTTAAGGTGAAACACTGATGCTGCATAAAATATTTGATTATATCTTTGTCCTTATCTGCATCCTAGTCATTTTTTTGCAAGGGTTTTTTCTTTTCCATAAGTTGTTTGATGTTTTAAGACATAGGTAGAATAAACCATCACTGTTATTTGAGAATAGAATAAGGACTGAACTGTTATTTTCTTAAAATTAATTTTATTTGTAATTTTGAATACACTATTGTGACAAAATGCTTCTCTGAATATGATCACCAAACAAAAAGTACTAAGGAAATATTTACAAGGTTCATCTGAAGCTGCATAATCTTCAGTTTAACTCTTCAGATTTATTGAGAAAGCCGGTGCGTATTAAAACTTAATATAACACCACTAATTACAGCTTCTTATCTTATATACTGAATATTTTTTAATGTGAGGTTGAGGTTTTGATCTTAGATTAAATAATCAAATATTATACCATGTGTCTAAGTTTATATTGATAATTTGTTAGATGTTTCTTTATGAATAAATTCTTTAATTTAATTTTGATTCACTATCAATATAAGAAAGGTTTGTACTTGCATCAATGATGTATTGCCACATAATTAGTGACTTTAACTTCTCAAGTTATGCTTAACATGGTCAAACTCATTAAATAAGGTACTAATATGATATTAGTCTGTTGTGAAAAATAATATAAAAAGACAGTGCATCAAATTTAAAATCTCTATTTTTATTTAGAGAATACTAAGATTGAAATAGTTGTAAAATTTTAAATGACTAAATGACTATCCCCGACTTTCTATTTTTCAAGATGAAGTTTATTTAATTAATTATATTGTGGATAGACAAAAACATTTAACTCAATATTTACCACAATACCATATAGGTTAGTATGTTGTGTAGATCCTAACTCTTTGGTGCAATATTAATGAAAGAAATTTAACATATCCTCCTAATACTGGATATAGTTTTAAGTGATCAAGACAATGCATTTAATATGTTGGGAACATAAAAAATAATCCATTACTTTCTTCACTTAGTAATTAGGAAGATTATTAGGATGATTTTAAACTATTCATGATTAAAAATAGAATTAATAAAGAAATTCAATTGACCCCTCCTTATAGCCTATCAACTTTCATCATTCAGAATTGTCGTACTAGGTCAGACTTTCAAGTTGTCCATTGCTTTGTTTTTCTATGTACTTTAAAATGGACAGAGATGGATGTCTTAGCAGTGAAAACTGTTTAGTAGTCCACCAAGTTTTAATTTCTTTTTCCTTTTTGGTATTGTTTATTTTTTTTTTCAGCAAAATGTTCTAGTTACTGATATTACTTTTGTTCACTTCATCCTGCAGATCAGATACAGTTGAATCTATTCTCTGTGGGTCCCTGTTTCCATCAGAGTTTTCCATCAATGATATTGTGAAGTGAAACGTTGGGTTGAGATCTTCTCTGGAATTGATGAAGTTCAGCTCAAGGCTCTTGAAAAGATACTTGAGCAAAAACAAAGGTATGCTTTTTTGACCAATGTAACGACATGTACTCCTTCTTGTATCTGACATTTTCAGTTATCGAGGTGCAACTTTGGGACCAGGTTACAGGAAGAGATGCAAAAGTATCTAGCTCTGAGACAGGTTAGTCAGGTAGGTTACCTTATATGCAGAGACTTGTAGATATGCTGGAGAAGAAAACACATCTACCAGCAGTGTTGCAGTCTCTGGGGTGTATAGCACAGACTGCAATGCCTGTATTTGAAACTAGAGAGAGTGAAATTGAGGAATTTATAATGAACAAGATTCTGAAAAGTGATAATGTAAGCTTTTCAAATTCTAATATGGCTCCTTTATAAGATAAGCATGGATGTGGTTAATTTCTATTTTAATGGTTGTTTCACGGTTTCAGAAAGAAGGCCACTCAAGAATATCTTGGGATGATAAAAGTGATCTTTGTGTTTTGAAGGTAGGAAAATGTTCTATTCTATATTTTTAGATACTTTGGATAGTGCTTCAAAGTTTGCCATTTTGACCTTTTCTCTCTCTCTTTTTCTTTCTTTGCTGCAGATATATTGCATCAAAACCATTGTGAAAAGCTACTTGCCAGTCAAAGATGTTCATGTTCGTACTGGTATAGACGGTCTTCTGCCTATCCTGAGAAACATGCTTTCTTATGGTGAAATATCAAAGGACCTACAGTCAAGGTATTTCAGCTTCACGGAGCTATACATTTTAAATAATTTATCTGAAAATTGTCAGGGTTTAGATACTCTATACTCATATATGCCATCTTGCAGCTCAGTTGATAAGGCTCATTTGAGGCTTGCTTCTGCAAAGGCAGTACTGCGTTTGTCAAGGCTTTGGGATCATAAGATACCTGTTGATATTTTCCACTTAACTTTAAGAGCAACAGAGGTGTGTCCCTCCTTTAGTGTACAACATCGATTTACCATTTTATTTTTTTTGGGTAATTTTACCATTTTATTTTTTAATTTTTGTAAATTTTATATTTTCGTTAATTTGTATGAGAAAAGTTTAAAAAATAAAACAACATCGATTTATTACCATTTTTTGCGAAATGACGTAGTCATTTTGTTACGAGTCGATGTAGATTTTATTTTAAACTTTTTTGTTATAGATTAACGAAATATTAAAATTTAAAAACATTGAAAAATATGATTGTAAATATATTTAATAATACATTTTAAATAACATATATAAAATTTATTAGTTTAAGCCATATTTTTTTAAAGCTTAAGAAAAGGTATAAATAAAATTATTTAATTTTATTTTGGTCACTTATGATTGAAATTCACATGTTTAATTTTGTTTTTTCTTTATTAATTTTTTGGTATGTTTTTATAAACACATCTTTTCCACGTTTGTACATTTTTTATTCATTAAATATTTTACTACTAATTATTAGTAAACAACATTTTTATACTTTTTATAAGGAATTGGTAATTGAACGAAAATAAAAAATTATCATATTTTCTAAATTTTACTTATACATCATTTGGGTAATTTTAAAATTTAATTTTTTAACTTTTGTGATTTTTGATGTTTTCGTTAATATGTTTGAAAAAAGTTTAAAAAATAAAACAACACTCAATTTATTACGAAATGACATCGTCATTTAGTTACGAGTTGATGTAGTTTTTATTTTAAACTTATTTGTTATAAATTAATGAAACATTAAAATTTAAAAAAATTGAAAAATATGATTGTAAATATACTTAATGACACATTTTAGATAACATGTATAAAATTTATTAGTCTACAACATATTTATTTGGAGATTAGTTGAAGAAATAAATAAAATTATTTTATTTCATTTCTCTAATTTAATATTTTTATGTTTGATTTGTTTTTTACTTATTATTTATTTGGGAGGGCGTATATCTACATTTTTATTTGTATTTTTCGTTTACACATTTTTCAATCACATTTTTCAACGTTTGTACATATTTTATTCATTAAATATTTTGTTATACAACATTTTTATGAATTTGTAATTGAACGAAAGCCAAAAATTATGATATTTTTTAAATTTTACTTGTAAAACTTTTGGATAATTTTATAATTTTTGTGAATTTTGTTGTTTTCGATAATTTGTATGAAAAAAGGTTTAAAAAGTAAAATAATATTGATTTATTACCATTGCGAAATTACAACGTCATTTTTGTTATGAATCAATGTAGTTTTTACTTTAAGCTTTTTAAACTTTTTTGTTATAAGTTAAAGAAGCATTAAAATTTACAAAAATTGAAATATATAATGGTAAATATACTTAATGACACATTATAGATAAAAAGTATAAAGTTTATTAGTTTGCATCATAATTTCTTAAAGCTTAGGATTAGGTTTAAATAATATTATTTGATTTGATTTCTCTAATTTATACTTGAGTTTTATATTCAATTTTTTTATTTGTATTTTTCATTTACTAATTTTTCAATCACATTTTTTCACTAACATTTTTCAACGTTTGTAAGTATTTTATTAATTAAATATTTTATTACTAATTATTATTAGACAATATTTTTTTATACTTTTTGATAATGAATTTGTAATTGAACGAAGATGAAAAATTATAATATTATTTTAAATTTTACTTCTAATTTTTTGGGTAATTTTTCAACTTTTTTAACATTGAAAGTGACATGAACTTGAACCTTTGAACTTGTGGCTCTTATTCATTGACTTGTAGAACACTCTAATGTGGTTTAACTTCCTCTTCAAGTTTCCCTAAGCCTATAAATAGCCAAAAACGAAATTGTAAGGAACATTTAACCAATTGAATAAAACTTTGAGTTTTGTGAGAGATAAGTCTCTTGTCTTCCTTAGGAAAGTTTCTTGAATATTATCAATGGATCCTCATCTCCATTGTGGCAGTTCCTCCTAGGCTTATTGGCCATGCCATGACACCTTTCTCTTCATTCCTTACCACCCCTCCATTTTATCTTTTGATTTCTTATGTGTTCCATTGAAGCTTGTTTGGAGATAGTTGAAGAAGGTAGATTGGGAACTTCAAGGTTTCCTTGGAGATTTCTCTAAGGAGGCCTCTATCAAGTGGTATCATGAGCTTGTTGTCTTCTTCAATGGGTTTTCTTCAAATGGTTAGTAATGGGTTTTCCCAAACTTCCTAGTTTTCCCTTGAGTTTTTCATGTTCTATGTCTTCTTTGAGTAGCCTAGTCTCTGTTTCCTTGAGTTGTCTCAATTTTGTTCGGTTGGTTTGTGTCTAAGCATGCTTTTCTTCTTTGTTTCCTCTTCAAACCGTGGGTTTCCATGGCTATGCATGCTTGTCTTGAAGTTTTACCCATAGTTGCTTTAGCTTCCATAACAAGTTTCATTGTTCTAGAGTAACTTTCTTTGTAAGCTTCATTGTTTGAGGTGTTTTCTTGTAGTTTTGTTTAGTCCTTGTTATCTTCTCTTCTTAACCGTGAGTTTACATGTATGTGCTGCACCATTTTTGATTTGGGTTTCATGTTTTACATGGGTTTCAAGTGTTAGAAGAAACTTCTAGTGTAAGATTCACATGAACATGCAATTGGTTAGCTTCTAGAGCACTCTTTTGGTCCAATTTGTGTAACCCTTTGGGGTTTTCGTTTTGGGTACTTGAAATTGAACTTGGATGTTGCTCATCTTCATATTGTGGTTTCGGTCCAGCCATACATAGTGTGTGCAAAAGATACAAATCAAAATAAAGAAAAGAAACAAGTGAGAAAAACGAAAGAAAGAAAAATAGTAGTGAAAAGAAAAATATATTGGTTCAAAAAGAGTATCAAGTGAATGTGAACCATACAAAAACAAAATGAAAGGAATCCAAACAACAAAAGTTTGATTAAAAAGTGTAAGGAATTGATCATTAGACACACCCTTGGACCTTGTTTTGAGCACACATCATTCAATTTGAATTTCTAGTGCAAGTTGCCTTTGGACTTGAGTGTGTAGTTTTGACTTTGGGTGTAATTTTCACTTTAGCACTTGTACTGCACTTGCTGGATTGTTTTAATGCTATTACTACGTGAGCCTTGTATTGCAACTGGTCTGAATTTTTAGAAGGCTAGATATTTATAGAACATAGTTTAAATTCGGTCGCTACGTTTCTGCTTCGTTGCTGTCCAGTTTTGGTGCACATAGTATTGTTCTCGGTTTTGGTTTGTTTTTCCCTGCAAATACATGCTAAATTGTTGTCCATATATGTGCCAATGTCTCACCAAAGTTTACTCCACATTTGAGTAGCCATTCTTTCATTTTTGAGCTTTTTATTGCTTGTCTTCCTTGGACTCCTAGTTTTGTCTTTGAGTTTTCGTCTCCTTGGACTTCTTAAGCCTAGCTTGGGTGCTGTTCCTCTTTCACATTGGTTTGATAAGGACTTGATAATTGATTAGAGAATAATTCCTAAGTGAGAACCAAGAGATAGAGAGGAAAAAGGCAAGAGAGATTCATTAGAGAAAAAGCCACTAAGTGTGAAACACGAGTGTGAGTAGATACACTTAGAGAGTGGTGAGTTCCTTTATTTCCTATTATATTTTCTTGTGTACTAACTTTTTCTTGCAGCAATGGCTAGTACTCCTAGTGTTGGTAATGACCTATCACCAAAGACTTTAAAGATGATGGATGTGTTGATGAGTAGGTTGAATACTAACTTGGAGGAGAAATTTGGTATGTTTGGAAGGAATTGGGAGAGTGAGAGATGGGTTAGTGGCGAGTCTGGTAGGAATAGAGAGGAAGAAGAGAGGAGAAATAAAATGAGAGAAGAGACGGGAGAAGGAGAGAAAACAATAGGAGAAAAGAAGAAAAATGATGAGGAAACAGAAGAATGGGTGTGTACGACATGTCTTGTGTTGTTCATGGATTGACAGCTTATTTTGTATCAATAAACATCTATTTTTATCTGAAGTGGGTTCAATGTGAAGCATGACAACATCAAATTTGTGCCTTAACTTTTTAGTGGCACTGAAAAGGAGCTGGTGAATTTACTTAAGGATAATGATGATATATGATTAAAGAGGGTGTTTTGAATATTTTGGCAAAGGCTGGTGGTACTATTCGTGAACAGCTCGCAGTTACATCAAGGTGCCACTTCTAATTTGATGACTCTTTTAGATACATTTTCTTTTACAATATTCTCATTGCTTCTTATTTTAGGTAATTCTGTAGACCTTATAATGGAGAGAGTATACTGTTAAGTTTGATAACTCTGTTAAATCCATTTCCTTTTACAATATTGTTACTGCTCCTTGTTACATGCAGTTCTGTAGACTTATGTTGGAGAGACTATGTTTAGAAGTTAGTCAGAGACAGGCCAAGTATGGTGTGCATGCTCTAGCTGCAATAACAAAGGATGATGGGCTCAAGTCCCTTTCGGTTCTTTACAAGGTTTCATATATTTAATTTATTTGTTACTGGATGACTGTATCTTCCTTGATGGTAGTGCTAATTACACGTAAACAATTGGTTGAAAAATTACATGTATCTCTCATACTTTGTCTTTTTTATTTTCAAGTAGACTGTATGGTCTGTACATAATCGTAGGGGATGTATGTGTGATTTCTTGAAATGTAAAGGTGTCAAAGTATAAGAACAATAAATGATGCATGGGAAGTAGGTCTACTTTTCCAACCAAGTAGGAAGTGTAATTTGGATCTCAAAGGAAGTAGGTGTGATTGTCCCTGTATTTCTAATTTTTTTTTGTCTGATTGTTCTCACCTTATATGCAGAGACTTGTAGATATGCTGGAGAAGAAAACACATCTACCTGCAGTGTTGCAGTCTCTGGGGTGTATAGCACAGACTGCAATGCCTGTATTTGAAACTAGAGAGAGTGAAATTGAGGAATTTATAATGAACAAGATTCTGAAAAGTGATAGTGTAAGCTTTTCAAATTCTAATATGTCTCCTTTATAAGATAAGCATGGATGTGGTTAACTTCTATTTTAATGGTTGTTTCACGGTTTCAGAAAGAAGGCCACTCAAGAATATCTTGGGATGATAAAAGTGATCTTTGTGTTTTGAAAGTAGGAAAATGTTCTATTCTATATTTTTAGATACTTTGGATAGTGCTTCAAAGTTTGCCATTTTGACCTTTTCTCTCTGTCTCTCTTTTTCTTTCTTTGCTGCAGATATATTGCATCAAAACCATTGTGAAAAGCTACTTGCCAGTCAAAGATGCTCGTGTTCGTACTGGTATAGACGGTCTTCTGGCTATCCTGAGAAACATGCTTTCTTATTGTGAAATATCAAAGGACCTACAGTCAAGGTATATCAGCTTCACGGAGCTATACATTTTAATTAATTTATCTGAAAATTGTCAGTTTTTCTCTTTTTCATTTCACATTGTTTCTGGGGTTTAGATACTCTGTACTCATATATGCCATCTTGCAGCTCAGTTGAGGCTTGCTTCTGCAAAGGCAGTACTGCGTTTGTCAAGGCTTTGGGATCATAAGATACCTGTTGATATTTTCCACTTAACTTTAAGAGCAACAGAGGTGTGTCCCTCCTTTAGTGTACTTTATTTCTTCTTCTGCATTTATGATGTGCTCAGCACATTACCTAGTCACAACTTTACTTGTACCTTTCTAGGCCAAACTTGGTTTTTGAACTTTTCATTCCAATGTAGAAATAACTGCTTCTCTGTCTTCTTTTTGTTCTGATCTGATAGATTAGCTTCCCTCAAGCCAAGAAGGTTTTCTTATTCAAAGTTCATCAGTATATAAAAGCCAACCTTTTAGATGCCAAATATGCATTTGCCTTTATATTCAACATATTTGGATCCAAGGATTCCTGGCCAGAGGAGTTTGCAGAGGTAATATTTTGATTGGTTCAATCTTTTTTGCAATTGCAAACTTTTCAGCTTTGACATCAATATTTTTGTTTTTATGACGTCTTGTTTTAATGCAGGACAAGCAGAATCTGGATGACATTATTCACATGCATCACCAAGCAAGGCAGCTTTCTCGGCAATCAGATGCAAACTCCTTGACTATGTACCCTGAATACATCCTTCCATACCTAGTTCATGCCCTTGCTAACATATGCTACCCCAATATTGATGAGTGCAGGTACTATCTTACCCATGCAGGGCATCTCTATACTAGATTCATATTTAGCCCATGTTTTGGCACATTTTTATTTTGAGAAATAATCATTTATTTTTAACGTTCTTGGGAACCTACAAAACTCAAGTGATTATTTATCCAAAATAAGCTAATTGAAAAGTGCATTTAGACATTCTTTTAAAACTGGTTCAAACGAGACTTGTAAAATGCTTATTGATAGTTGTATGCAGATTTAAAAATAAAGTAAGGCACATGCTTTCGCTGAAAGTTTGCCTTTGTGCAGTTTATGGAAAAAGTTCAGATAAACTTAGCTTGGAATAATTTTAAAATCCACACTTGTGTGTGCGCAGTAAAGGTTTTTGATTTCATAAGTTCTGGTGTCTATTGATAGTTTATTTGCCCTGTTTGAACGCCATAAGCACTTAAGGTCTGTTTGCATAGTTTTTTTTTTTTTTTTTTGCTGTAATGCAAATTTATCTATTTTACTAATTTATTGTACTCCAGTGATTTTGTTAACTTTTGATGATGTTTCTGAAAATGATTGTGGCTTGTATCTTGGGCTGATACCTATAGATTTAGTTTGTACAGCTTCAAAATATGGGATATGTGGGGTACTCTCATTCTTACAGAATTTTTATCCTGTCCTGAATTTCCAGGCAGTTACACCTGATACTATTACTGCTAGTTCTAAGAGATGATGGTGTCAAGTCAGAAGTAGCTATTAACAAAGAGAAGGAAATTATATCTGCCTGATTTGCAAGGATTGTCTCCTTCAGTTTCTCTACCTCCAACGCTATACAAAGTGTGTGAGAAGGAAACTGACACCATGGTATTCTCATTTCTTGTCACATTGTATACTTCCCTTCTGGTATGCTAAATTGCCAAGTGTTACTTTCTCGTGCTATACAAATGCCCCTCAAATAGTTGCTAATAATTTTGAATGTCTGTTTTAAATTTTAAGTTGTAGATTTTGTTGTTACTTTAGGTCAACACAAGGTACTTGATATTTTTATTTAATCACACTTTTGTGATGTTGGAGATCTGATATAGACATTTGCATAATTAGTTAGAAGACATTTCCCTGTGATTATATGGTCAGTAGAATGTGAATTGGGTTGTTTTCATAAGCTTTATTATATACATAAAACTTGAGTTTGTAGTCATCTTCGTAGACATTTGAACATATATTTAAGATCTTGGATATTTCAAATGGTTATTAGTGTCATTTATTTCATTTGGTAGGTAAGCGAAGTGAAATCCTGGTTGGCTGATAAAAGTGCCTTGGCTCACTTCGAATCACTTGAATTAGACATGGTATGTTTGATGCAAATTATGAAGTTAACAAACGACTTTAGTGCTTCATAAATCTTGGTCATGTGATAATGTT
This sequence comes from Hylodesmum podocarpum, assembly GCA_026586105.1. Classification (NCBI taxonomy): domain Eukaryota; kingdom Viridiplantae; phylum Streptophyta; class Magnoliopsida; order Fabales; family Fabaceae; genus Hylodesmum; species Hylodesmum podocarpum. Next base: position 479,778 of record JALJEV010000303.1, on the reverse strand, counting down.
TCTTCCATATGTCATGCTCCATCTCAATTAGCTGGGGATGATGCTTTAAAGGACAGTGAAAAAGACAAAAACGAAATGCCTCTTGGAAAAATAATAATGGACATAAAATCCCTGGGAACCAAGGGCAAAAGAGTGAAAAAGAAAAAGGCCGTGCCAGCTGAAACAAAAAAGGCCGAAAATGATATTGACATCTTAAATATGGTCAGAGAAATTAATTTAGACAACTTGGGATTATCCACTAATTTTGAATCAAGTAATGGTCCTGAAAATTCATCGAGTAAGAAGTTGCAGAAGGATCTGGTGAGTGCAACAATTAAAAAACGAAAACCAGAAGAAGTAACCCTTGTTCCAGTGCCTAAACGTAGGCGGTCGTCCTTTGCCCATGGAAAATCAAGGTCAAGTAGTACTCCACCAACGGCTCCTCCAAGAGTTTCTGAAGACATCTCTGGAGTGAAGTTGCTGTCGAGTGCAAAATTTACCCCTGATACAGGTAGCAAAACTAAGCAAAGAAAAAAGGTTAAAGGCAATGAGCCCTCAATAGAAGCAAAAGTTAAGGCCTCCAAGAGCTATCATGACAATGACTCCGACAGATCTGAAGAGCATGACATGAAGGTAAAATCTTACTGTCACACAGATTTGTACATTAGGATCTTAAAGTTGAATTTTCAGTGTTGTAGACTTCTTATTTTCTGCCTCTTGCAGAGTCCTGATAATTCAAAGCCAACTAGCAAGACTAAAAGTGGCAATCTCAAGTCATCCGCAGGATCTGCTAAAAAGCTGAAAAGAAAAAGTATAGGAGGATTGGCCAAGGTATTTTGTAGTTGTTCTCATTGAGTAGTGTACAACAAAGGATGGTGAAAGTGAAGCAGAAGATCTAATTGGTCGCAGAATTAAAGTTTGGTGACCTTTGGATAAGGCGTAAGTGCTTATGTTAAATTTTCAGAGATCAGTTGTAGAAGCAAAACAGTAAATGGGTGGCTCCATTTTTGTTAGACAGAAACAAAACCTCATTTTTTAAATATTTTTAGTCATGTTATAAGCATTTTGATCACATTCTCTGAAGATGACTCATGGGTTTCGCTGCTTCCTTTGACTGTTTTATTCTTAGTTTGCCACTTAGATTTTCATGTTGTATTTGTTCTGATTAATTACATTAAATTTTTGCTGGCTCTGGGTTAATTATTAGTGTATGGCTTTCTACCATCTAATGTGCTTCTTGTACGCTTTCTTTAAACTGTAGAAACAAATTTTGAAAATCCCGAATTTCTTCTAGTATTCCTAGGATTTCTGATTAAAGTTCCAATGGGTGCATTGATGTTCTGCAGATTTTATGAAGGCACTGTCAAGTCTTATGACACTTCAAAGAGGAAACATGTGGTAAGTTGACACCTGAATCAGTGCAAAGTTATTCGGCCTACTTACTTACAATTCTGACACAAATGTACTGTTGCATGTCATGTGGAAGATATTATACAATGATGGGGATGTTGAAGTGCTCTGTTTGGAAACGGAGCGATGAGAGCTTATTGACAAGGGTGGCAAACCTAATAAGGTCTCTAATTTTCCATTACTCTTCCTTCTTTCTTTGAAGCAGTTCTTTTATTCTGCTGTTTCCACTAGAAGATATTGAATATCTTTGAAGTTTCATTCATATTTATATTATGATTTTTCCAGAGACCAAAGCCCTCAAAAACTCTCTCTTCCCGTGAAGTGTAAGTATTCCCTTTACAAATGAGTTTAGTTTAGTATTTGGAGGAATATGTTTCATTACATTTGAATATGAAAATTTCTTTAATATTTTTGAAGAAGTTGAATGTTCATCTGCTTAAAGTGCGTTGTGTGTTTTTCTGTTTTATTTCTTCTTGCTTAATTGAATGTCTTGTACCCCATTCTGAATATGCTGTCTTGCTTTTGTGGGTTGTTTTTCTTGATTGTTTTATAGGTCTACTGGGAAGAAGCAGAGAAGTTCTACTGGTTAAGCAAGTAAAAAGACAAAAAAAATGTCAGCGGGAAAAATGAGATTATATTGTACATTTATGATTTTATCCGGTGTTCTATCATTATAACTTGTATGATTTTGTTGTTTAGAGTTAATGGTAAGCAATCTCCTAGCAAGCATGTAAAACGCGGACAAAAAGGTGCATCAAAAATTAATTTTCGTCAAGAGGATACTAAAGAGGATTCTGAGTTATCAAACCCTGAAGATTCCATTGTATCTAAAGCTGAGATTAACACAGGTAATGTAATTTGAAAGATATAATGCATCTATTGACTTTCATATACTTCTCCTGATTGATTACATGTGATGATGTTTGCTTGTATTTATGCAAATTTGTACTGGATTTAATGCTTCAGGACATGTGAAAACCCGGAAGTTATATTTTAATGCAACTTTATGAAATAATAAAAAGAACATTTGTATAAGATAAAACTTAAATATTACTCTCTCATCCCCTAGCAGGTATTATATCTCCAGGCTTGCTTAGGTGTTTGTTTTGGTGTAATAGTTGCATGTCATGCTTACGTGGTCTAACCCAGGAGTGTCCTTTCTGTGAATAATTTCTTAATTTCTTTTTACAAAATATGTCAACTATTAAGTTTATATGTACTCTACGTTCAGATAAATATAGTCTTAATGTCATACTCTAAATCCAGTCCCTCTTGAAACTGTGAAACTTGTTGCTGAGCAGCTTCATGATAAATCTGTATGTATACCTTTTAAAATCTAAATTACCCTTTTTCGAACATTCTCTTAACTCTGATAATTTTAACTTCCTTGTTTGGTTTTACATTTCCAGCTACTTGTTAAAAAGTATACCATGGAGAGATTGGCTGAGATATATCGAGTTTTTTGCAAGAATAGTTCCAAGGCAGTTAATCCAAGTGAATATGACTGGATTCCAGGGAAGATCCTTAGATGTTTCTATGACAAAGATTTAAGGTGAAACACTGATGCTGCATACGATATTTGATTATATCTTTGTCCTTATCTGCATCCTAGTCGTTTTTTTGCAAGGGTTTTTGCTTTTCCATAAGTTGTTTGATGTTTTAAGACATAGGTAGAATAAACCATCACTGTTATTTGAGAATAGAATAAGAACTGAACTGTTATTTTCTTAAAATTAATTTTATTTGTAATTTTGAATACACTATTGTGACAAAATGCTTCTCTGAATATGATCACCAAACAAAAAATACTAAGGAAACATTTACAAGGTTCATCTGAAGCTACATAATCTTCAGTTTAACTCTTCAGATTTATTGAGAAAGCCGGTGCGTATTAAAACTTAATATAACAGCACTAATTACAGCTTCTTATCTATGCTGAATATTTTTTAATGTGAGGTTGAGGTTTTGATCTCAGATTAAATAATCAAATATTATACCATGTGCCTAAGTTTATATTGATAATTTGTTAGATATTTCTTTATGAATAAATTCTTTAATTTAATTTTGATTCACTATCAATATAAGAAAGGTTTGTACTTGCGTCAATGATGTATTGCCACATAATTAGTGACTTTAACTTCTCAAGTTATGCTTAACATGGTCAAACTCATTAAATAAGGTACTAATATGATATTAGTCTGTAGTGAAAATAATGTAAAAAGACAGTGCATCAAAAGATTGAAATAGTTGTAAAATTTTAAATGACTAACCACGACTTTCTATTTTTCAAGATGAAGTTTATTTAATTAATTATATTGTGGATAGACAAAAACATTTAACTCAGTATTTACCACAATACCATATAGGTTAGTATGTTGTGTTGTGCAGATCCTAACTCTTTGGTGCAATATTAATGAAAGAATTTTAACATATCCTCCTAATACTGGATAAAGTTTTAAGTGACCAAGTCAAAGCATTTAATATGTTGGGAACATAAAAAATAATCCATTACTTGCTTCACTTAGTAATTAGGAAGATTATTAGGATGATTTTAAACTTTTCATCATTAAAAATAGAATGAAAAAAGAAATTCAATTGGCCCCTCCTTATAGCTAATCGACTTTCATCATTCAGAAAGCTGTTGTCGTACTAGGTCAGACTTTCAAGTTGTCCATTGCTTTGTTTTTCTATGTACTTTAAAATGGACAGAGATGGATGTCTTAGCAGTGAAAACTGTTTAGTAGTCCACCAAGTTTTAATTTCTTTTTCCTTTTTGGTATTGTTTATTTATTTTTTTCAGCAAAATGTTCTAGTTACTGATATTACTTTTGTTCACTTCATCAGATACAATTGAATCTATTCTATGTGGGTCCCTGTTTCCATCAGAGTTTTCCATCAATGATATTGTGAAACGTTGGGTTGAGATCTTCTCTGGAATTGATGAAGTTCAGGTCAAGGCTCTTGAAAAGATACTTGAGCAAAAACAAAGGTAAGCTTTTTTGACCAATGTAACGACATGTACTCCTTCTTGTATCTGACATTTTCAGTTATCGTGGTGCAACTTTGGAACCAGGTTACAGGAAGAGATGCAAAAGTATCTAGCTCTGAGACAGGTTGGTCAGGTAGGTTACCTTGGAAGTTAGAAGATAGACGTTGAAAGGAAATTTGAAGGGAAAAGGGATTGATTTCTTTTAAATGCTGGGAAAAGACACTCCTGAGGTCCAAAAGAAGATCGCATTCTGCTTCCGTGCAATGTCACGTTCATTTGCTGACCCAGTAAAGGCTGAAGAGAGTTTCCAGATTTTTTATCAATTACAAGATGCTAGTATCTGGAAAATTTTAAATACTAGCTTCCATCAAACTCGTGAATACCGGGTAATACAGTCTGAATCTGATACATATGGTTTTGGAGATGCGGATTGGGGAAATCATAGTTACAAACTGCTAGGGAATTGATCTTTGAGGTGGAGCTATGTGAATTGAATATTGAATCTTTAAAGTTTATACCCAAATCCATTTCCTGTGGGATATATTTATAAGCTTCAGAACTTGTTGCTAATGCATTTTACACATGTCTCAGTATAGGATTTTCAGTTACTTGTATGAACTTTTTTAAGAAGTTTCCAGTTAGATGATCTGCATAGATGTAAACACTGTAATTTTAAGGAGTTATTCAACTTTAGAAGTCTATTAGGACTCAGGAGAGTAGTATTTGAACAATCAAATGGTAATATCTCATTATGATTTAGACTAACTGCTCTTATGTTTCTTTTTCTAATTATGGATGTTGTTTGTTTATCTACTTTTTATCTCCAGGATGATTTGCTTAAAATACTTGGTGAAAAACATCAGCTCTATGAATTTCTGAGTACCTTCTATATAAAGTGTTCCTATTTGCTTTTCAACAAGGAGCATGTAAAAGCTATTCTTTCATAAATCATCACACATAAGTCCGCAGAGAGTGATCATCATACACAGTCTTGTATGAATATATTAGTGGTAAGAATATGCCATTTCTAGGTTTTTTAACTCATTGCACTTGGTTTTTGGATATTTTTATTATGTATTATATATTGTATACTCTAAACAATATGCTTTAGTTCATTGTGTTGGGGGGGGGGCAAAGATAGAGTTTCTAAACTTTTCTATATGCTTGTTCGGATTTGAGAAGGCCAATGAATGATTCTCTTGATATATCTAACACAATTCGACGTGTCGAACCCTTTTAAGCTTAAACTGTAGAGATAGCACAGTCCTGTCAATACCATGATTTGAGTTTAGATTGAGGGAATGGAGTGTCAAGAATTGTGCTTTTTGTTGAAAGAGGCATCAATACCATGTCATGAAGCACATTCATCTCTTATATTTAAGCTGTTTGGATCCGATAATGGTTTATCAATTCTTAAAACAGTGTTGTGATAGCTAGCTTGTATTCTTATAGTTCCCCTCTTTCAACTATTTCACGCACTTCTATGATCTTGTTATCAATCAGTGGCACGTTTTCAGTCATTTTGGACTGGAAATTTTGAAATATTGGAATCTCCTTTTCTAACTTTCTGGTTAACTTATGATGAAATGCAGAAATTTGCTCGTTACTGTCCATATCTTTTTAGTGGCACTGAAGAAGAGCTGGTGAATTTATTTAAGGATAATGATTATATGATTAAAGAGGGTGTTTTGAATATTTTGGCAAAGGCTGGTGGTACTATTCGTGAACAGCTCGCAGTTACATCAAGGTGCCACTTTAAATTTGATAACTCTTTTAGATCCATTTTCTTTTACAATATTCTCATTGCTTCTTGTTTTAGGTAATTCTGTAGACCTTATAATGGAGAGAGTATATTGTTAAGTTTGATAACTCTGTTAAATCCATTTCCTTTTACAATATTGTTACTGCTCCTTGTTTCATGCAGTTCTGTAGACCTTATGTTGGAGAGACTATGTTTAGAAGGTAGTCGGAGACAGGCCAAGTATGTTGTGCATGCTCTAGCTGCAATAACAAAAGGATGATGGCCTCAAGTCCCTTTCTGATCTTTACAAGGTTTCATATATTTAATTTATTTGTTAGGATGACTGTATCTTCCTTGACGGTAGTGCTAATTACACGTAAACAATTGGTTGAAAAATTACATGTACCTCTCATGCTTTGTCTTTTTTATTTTCAAGTAGACTGTATGGTCTGTAAATAATAGTAGGGGATGTATGTGTGATTTCTTGAAATGTAAAGGTGTCAAAGTATAAGAACAATAAATGATGCATGGGAAGTAGGTCTACTTTTCCAACCAAGTAGGAAGTGTAATTTGGATCTCAAAGGAAGTAGGTGTGGTTTCCCTGTATTTCTAATTTTTTTTTTGACTGATTTTTATCACCTTATATGCAGAGACTTGTTGATATGCTGGAGAAGAAAACACATCTACCTGCAGTGTTGCAGTCTCTGGGGTGTATAACACAGACTGCAATGCCTGTATTTGAAACTAGAGAGAGTGAAATTGAGGAATTTATAATGAACAAGATTCTGAAAAGTGATAGTGTAAGCTTTTCAAATTCTAATATGTCTCCTTTATAAGATAAGCATGGATGTGGTTAATTTCTATTTTAATGGTTGTTTCACGGTTTCAGAAAGAAGGCCACTCAAGAATATCTTGGGATGATAAAAGTGATCTTTGTGTTTTGAAGGTAGGAAAATGTTCTATTCTATATTTTTAGATACTTTGGATAGTGCTTCAAAGTTTGCCATTTTGACCTTTTCTCTCTCTCTCTTTTTCTTTCTTTGCTGCAGATATATGGCATCAAAGCTACTTGCCAGTCAAAGATGCTCATGTTCGTACTGCTATAGACGGTCTTCTGGCTATCCTGAGAAACATGCTGTCTTATGGTGAAATATCAAAGGACCTAGAGTCAAGGTATATCAGCTTCACGGAACTATACATTTTAATTAATTTATCTGAAAATTGTCAGTTTTTCTCTTTTTCATTTCTCATTGTTTCTGGGGTTTAGATACTCTGTACTCATATATGCCATCTTGCAGCTCAGTTGATAAGGCTCATTTGAGGCTTGCTTCTGCAAAGGCAGTGCTGTGTTTGTCAAGGCTTTGGGATCATAAGATACCTGTTGATATTTTCCACTCAACTTTAAGAGCAACAGAGGTGTGTCCCTCCTTTAGTGTACTTTATTTCTTCTTCTGCATTTATGATGTGCTCACCACATTACCAAGTCACAATTTTACCTTTACCTTTCTAGGCTATATGGTTGGCATATTTTCTTTCACCTTTGTAAAGTCCTCATTGTTTTGTAGTCTAAGTTTGTGAAATTATCAAGGCAAAAGGTGACTTATGAATTGATCTTCATACTTCGTATATCATATATAAAGAGGGTTCTATAATTTGTATATAATTGTTTTGGTTCCTATCTTGTAGAATATTGAAACTGCTTATCTTGTAGAATATTGAAACTGCTGGTGATGTTGTCACAATAACGCAGATTTATTGGCATTATACATATTAAATTTCATTCAGTATTCACTATGGACATTCTCTTTATCATCTTTCTCCTTGTCTTATATTATCTGTCAATTGAACGATAATGTCAAATTCAATCCATCAATTCTTCCTATAGGTGTTATGAAGCAGAACTAAAGCGTGAAGAGGGAGAACGACATCCTGTTAACCAGTGGTGAAACACACCCTTTATCCTGTGAGTAAATAGATTTTTTCTATTTTTTGGTAATTTTACAAATTTTATTTTTTAATTTTTGTGAATTTTTAACGTTTTTGCCTATTTATATGCAAAACGTTTAAAAAATAAAACATCGGTTTATTATATTTTTGCGAAATTTTGTTACAAGATGTCAATGTTGATTTTATTTTAAACTTTTTTATTACAAATTAATGAAACATTAAAATTCACAAAAATTAAAAAATATGATTCCATATACACTTCATGACACATTTTAGATAACATGTATAAAATTTATTAGTTTGTATCATATTTTTTTTAGAGCTTAGGAGTAGGTATAAATAAAATTGTTTGATTTAATTTCTCTAATTTAATATTTTTATGTTTGATTTGTTTTTTTACTTATTATTTATTTGAGAGGACGTATATTTACATTTTTATTTGTATTTTTCTTTTACACATTTTTCAATCACATTTTTCAACGTTTGTACATATTTTATTCATTAAATATTTTGTTATACAACATTTTTATGATTTTGTAATCAAACGAAAACAAAAGATTATGATTATCTTTTAATTTTTACTTGTAAATTTTTTGAGTAATTTTATGATTTTTGTGAATTTTATTGTTTTCGATAATTTATATGAAAAAAAGTTTAAAAAATAAAATAATATTGATTTATTACCATTTTTGGCGAAATGACATCGTCATTTTTTAGTTTTTATTTTAAATTTTTTGTTACAAATTAAAGAAGCATTAAAATTTAAAAAAATTGAAATATATAATAGTAAATATACTTAATGACACATTTTAGATAAAAAAAAATATAGTTTGCATCATATTTTCTTAGATTTTAGGAGTAGGTATAAATAATATTATTTTATTTGATTTCTCTAATTTATACTTGAGTTTTATATGTTAGATTTGTTTTTTACTCATAGGACAGTTTATATCATTTTTTTATTTTTATTTTTCATTTACTCATTTTTCAATTAAATTTTTAAACGTTGGTAATATTTTATTCATTAAATATTTTATTACTAATTATTATTAGACAATATTTTTTATATTTTTTTATAATGAATTTGTAATCGATGATAAAAATTATGTTATTATTTTAAATTTTACTTCTAAATTTTTGGGTAATTTTACATTTTTTTTTAATTTTTGTGAATTAATGTTTTTGTTAATTTGTATGAAAAGTTTAAAAAATAAAATAACATCGATTTATTATATTTTTTATGAAATGACATCTTACGTAGTTTTTATTTTGAACTTTTTTGTTACAAAGAAGCATGAAAACTTACAAAAATTAAAATATATAACGGTAAATATGAATGACACATTTTATTTTACAATTTTATTGTACTTTTTACTTCTACATTTTTATTGTAATTTTACAATTTTTATTTTTATTTTTTTGATGATTTTCATTGATTTATATAATGAAAGTTTAAAAAATTAAACATTAATTTCTTATATTTTCTGAAACGACGTCATATTTTGTTACAAGTCAATGCTGATATTATTTTAAACTTTTATGTTACAAATTTACGAAGCATTAAAATTTTAAAAATTTGAAAAATATGACATCAAATAAACATAATGTCACATTTTATATAACATTATAATTTTTTAGAACTTAAGAGAAGATATAAATAAAGTTATTTGATTTGATTTCTTCTCGTATATTTAAATTGTTTTGTTTTTTACTTATTATTTTTCTTTTGGAGGGTTTATATTCACATTTTCAATTGCATTTTTCTTTTACATAGTTTTCAATCACACTTTTCTTAATTCATTAGACAATTTTTTTTATACTTTTTGATAAGGAATTTTTAATTAAACGAAAATGAAAAACTATTAGACAATTGTGTATATTTGTGTTTGTGTTTGTATTCATTTTATCGTATCAATGTATTTATATATTTATGTGTCTACTAATGTGCTTTTGTGTATTTTGCAGGAAAAATATTGGTATATGTCCATTTTTTATGTGTTATATTTGTTTAATTGTGTGTTTGTCGATAGGGAAAATATTGGTATATGTCCATTTTTTGTGTGTTATTATTTGTTTAATTGTGTGTTTGTCCAATTATGTATATATCTAGTTCTGTGTATGTGATTTTGTGTTTGTCTAAATAACGAATATTTGAGTTTGTTCTATTATATGTGCGCACCAAGAATAATAAGTGAGTTCTTTTGTGTTTATGAAAGTTTATGATATGATTTTTCTAACATGTATGTGTTTGACTTTGTTTATCTTTCATTTGTGTATATTATCCAATAATAATTGTAATTATATTTGTGTTACTACGACTAGGTTTATGTTTGTGTATCTATCAAACTGTGTTTTTGGTTTTATAATTATGTTTGTCTAATTAAGTATGTGTTAATCTAAATGTATATTTATGTACACATTAATTTTGATTTTTGTATGTTTGTGATTATAATTGTGTTTGTCTGTTTATTTGTTTATTTCATATATTGTGTGCAGTTATTTAACTGTGTTTGTGGATATTATCTTGGATATGTTTGTACTTTGTTCAATGATCTTGTGCAAACCATTGTAGATTTACGTATATTTGTTCAACAATTTTTGTGCTTTTGTGTACGTGTGTTTGTCCAACTATGTGCTTTTGTGGAGATTAATTTTTGTATGTTTGTGTTGGTATTTATGTATGCAATGATTTGTATTGTGTGTTTTTATGTGTTTGCCTTTGAGTCCTTTAAACTGTGTTTCTGTTTGTCTAATTATATTTGTTTAATTATGGTGTTTGTCTAATTATATTTGTTTAATTATGGTGTTTGTCTAATTTTGTGTATGAAAACATGTATTTATGTGTTAGTGCTTGCTTGTTAATATAATTATTTATTTAATTGTTGTGTATGTTTATTTTTTTTATTTATTTGTACCGTTGTTTATTTGTGTATAATTATTCATCTTTGTACTTCTTTGTTTAGATATGTGTTTCTGTGTTTGTGTTTGTATAATTGGTTTTTTTTTGTTTTTGAAATGTTTTAGTGTATTACTAATTGTGTGTTTGTGTTTGTGTCCAAATATTAAAGTGTTTGTGTCATGCGTGTGTGTTTGTCTGATAATATTCATGTTTGTATCTTTACGTTTGTAGATATGTTTGTATATTGTCATCTTTGTATTTGTGTGTTTTTGCGTGCGTTTTTTGGTGTGTTTGTCTAATAGTATATATGTTTGTATTTGTATAATTGTGTTATTGCTGATTTTTTTCAATGGATGTCTATCCATTTTTGTGAGTGTAGGTTTTGCTATGTTTCTATGAGTGTGTTTGTGGATGTATCAAAATGTATAACTCTTTTTTGGTTTATATGTAGTGTGTGTTTGTCCAACTTGTCCAATTATGTGTATTCAGTGAATTTAATTAATGTACTTAGATATGTGTGTTTACATGTGTTTTTGTCTTTATGATTATGTTTGTCTAACTAAGTTAATGTGTTAGTCTAAATGTGTATTTATGTACACATTAATTCCGATTTAAGTATGTTTGTGTTTGTAATTGTGTTTGTCTATTTACTTGCTTATTTATTCTAATGTTGTTTGTAGGTATTCAACTGTGTTTGTGGATGCCATCTTGGATATGTTTGTATTTTGTTCAATGATACTTATGTAAACCATTGAACATTTATGTATTTTTGTTCAACCAATTTTGTGTTTTTATATATTTGTTTGTCCAATTGTGTGCTTTTGTGGAACTTAATTTTTATGTATGTGTCCAACTATAATTTTTTATGTACTTGTCTTTGAATCCGTAATGTATATTTAAACTGTGTTTCTGTTTGTCTAATAATATTTGTTCAATTATGTTTATATCTGTGTTTGTCTAATTTTATGTATGAATATGTGTATTTTTGTGTTAGTTCTTACTTGTTTATATAATTATTTATTTAATTGTTGTGTATGTTTGTTTTATTTTTGTTTATTTGTATCATTTTTTATATGTGTAATTATTCATCTTTGTACTTCTTCGTTTAGATGTGTTTTTGTGTTTGTGTTTGTATTATTAATTTTTTTTTTTGGAAATATTTTTGTGTTTCTTTATCTATGTCTCTGTGTGTGTTTGTTTGTTTTATGTCTTGTGTGAGTGTGTATTTGAATGTGTCCAAATATATAAGTATTTGTGTATTTATGTGGTTTATATGTTTTTGGGTGTGTTTGTCCAATTGTATGCTTTTGTCGAGTTTAATTTGTGTTTGTATGTCTAACTATATTTTTGTGTGTTTGTATGTCTAACTATATTTAAGTATGTACTTGTTTGTGTTTGTTATTTTCTGAAATTTGTTTTGAACAATCTAATTAAGGCGGTATTTGTATACTTCTTAGTCTGTGTTTGTGTTTGGTAAATAATATTTGTCCAATTATGTTTGTGTATGTGTTTCTTTAATATTATGTATGAATTCATCCAAACTTGAATTTATGTGTTGGTGTTTTTTTCTTACCTTTATTATTAATCCAGTTATTGTGCAAGCTTGTTTAATTATTTGATTATTTGTACCGTTGTTGATATGTATGTATATTTGTCAATCTTTGTATTTGTATGTTTATGAATGTGTTTTTTTGATGTGTTTGTCTAATAATATCTATGTTTGTATCTTTACTTTCTGCAGATATGTTTGTATATTGTCATCTTTGTATTTGTGTGATTATGTGTGTTTTTTGGTGTGTTTGTCCAATAGTATCTATGTTTGTATCTTTACTTTCTGCAGATATGTTTGTATATTGTCATCTTTGTATTTGTGTGATTATGTGTGTGTTTTTTGGTGTGTTTGTCCAATAGTATCTATGTTTGTATTTGTATAATTTTGTTATTGTTGAATTGTTTCAATGGAAGTCTAACCATTTTTGTGAGTGCTGGTTTTTCTATGTCTCTATGCGTGTCTTTGTGGATGTATCTAAATGTGTATTTGTTTTTGTATTTATGTGTAGCGTGTGTGTCCAACTGTGTGTATTTATTGAATTTAATCAATGTACGTGTATATATGTGTGTTTACATGTATTTTTGGTTTTATGATTATGTTTGTCTAACTAAGTGTGTGTTAATATAAATGTGTATTTATGTACGCATTGATTTCGATTTTTGTATGTTTGTGTTTGTAATTGTGTTTGTCTGATTTTCAAATATTATGTGCAGTTATTCAACTTTGTTTGTGGATGTCATCTTAGATATGTTTGTACTTTGTTCAATGATACTTGCACAAACCATTGTAGATTTATGAATATTTGTTCAACAATTTTTGTGTTTTTATGTATGTTTGTCCAACTATGTGATTTTGTAGAAGTTAATTTTTGTGTATATACGGATAATTGAATAAATATAATTAGACAAACAAAAACAGTTTAAAGATAAAGGCAAACATATAAAAACACAAACACAAATTGTTGCTTGTTAATATAATTATTTATTTAATTGTTGTGTATGTTTGTTTTATTTTTGTTTATTTGTACCGTTGTTGATATGTATATAATTATTCATCTTTATACATCTTTGTTTAGATATGTGTTTTTGTGTTTATGTTTGTATAATTGTTTTTTTTTAAATGTTTTACTAATTGTGTTTGTGTGTTTGTTTATCTTTGTCTCTTTTTGAGTGTCTGTGTTTATGTCCAAATATTGAAACGTTTGTGTCGTGCGTGTGGGTTTGTCAACCTATGACTATATGTTTATATTTGTAAAATTGTGTTATTGTTGAATTGTTTCAATAAGTGTCTAATTGTGTTTGTGTGTGTTTGTTTTCTTATGTTTTTATGAGTGTACAAATATATAAGTGTTTGTGTATTTATATGTGACATGCGGGTTTATATGTGTTTGGGTGTGTTTGTCCAATTGTATGTTTTTGTAGAGTTTAGTTTGTGCCTTTAGGGTTGGCATGTGGGTTTATATGTGTTTGAGTGTGTTTGTCCAATTGTATATATTTTTTTTGTGTTTAATTTGTCTGTTTCTAACTGTGTTTGTATGTCTAACTATATTTTTGTATGTTTGTGTAGGTATTTATGTATGCACATGTTTGTGTTTATGTTCTTTTATGAATTTTGTTTTGGACAATCTAATTAAGTCGGTATTTTTATACTTCTTAAATTGTGTTTTTGTGTTTGTTAAATATTATTTGTCCAATTATGTTTGTGTTTGTGTTTGTCTAATATTGTGTATGAATTCATCTCGACATGAATTTATGTGTTGGTGTTTGTTTCTTACTTTTATTGTGCAAGCTTGTTTAATTCTTTGATTATACGTACCGTTATTGATATATATGCATATTTGTCAATATTTGTATTTGTATGTTTATGAATGTGTTTTTGATGTGTTTGTCTTATAATATTCATGTTTGTATTTTTACGATTGTAGATATGTTTGAATATTGTCATCTTTGTATTTGTGCTTATGTGTGTGTTTTTTGTTGTGTTTGTCCAATAACATCTATGTTTGTATTTTTATAATTGTGTTATTTTTGAATTGTTTTAATGAATGTTTATCCGTGTTTGTGAGTGTTGGTTTTTCTATATTTCTATGTATGTTTGTGGATGTATCGAAATGTGTAATTGTTTTTGTGTTTATGTGTAGCGTGTTTTTGTCTAACTGTGTGTATTCATTGAATTTAATCAATGTACTTGTATATATGTGTGTTTAGATGTATTTTTTGCTTTATGATTATGTTTGTCTAACTGAGTGTAAGTGTTAGTCTAAATGTGTATTTATGTACGCATTAATTCCGATTTGTGTATGTTTGTTTTGTAATTGTGTTTGTCTATTTACTTATTTATTTATTCAAATATTGTTTGTAGATATTCAACTGTGTTTGTGGATGCCATCTTGGATATGTTTGTACTTTATTCAATGATACTTATGCAAACCATTGTAGATTTATGTATTTTTGTTCAACTAATTTTTTGTTTTTAGGTATGTGTTTGCCTAACTGTGTGCCTTGTGGAGCTTAATTTTTGTGTATGTGTCTGACTATATTTTTGTATGTTTGTGTTGGTATTTATGTATGCAAAGATTTGTATTTGTGTATTTTTATGTATTTTCCTTTAAGTCCGTAGTGTATCTTTAAACTGTGTTTCTGTTTGTCTAATTATATTTGTTCAATTATGCTTATATCTGTGTTTGTCTAATTTTGTGTATGAATACATGTATTTATGTGTTAGTGCTTGTTTGTTTATATAATTATTTATTTAATTATTGTGTATGATTGTTTTATTTTTGTTTATTTCTATCATTGTTGATATGTGTATAATTATTTTTCTTTGTTTAGATATGTGTTTTTGTGTTTGTGTTTGTATTATTGGTTTTTTTTTTTGAAATATTTTAGTGCATTGCTAATTGTGTTTGTGTTTGTTTATCTATGTCTCTCTGAGTGTTCTTTGTTTGTGTCCAAATATTGAAGCTTTTGTGTCATGCGTGTGGTGGGTTTGTCAACCTATGACTATATGTTTATGATTGTAAAATTGTGTTATTGTTGAATTGTTTCTGTAAGTGTCTAATTGTGTTTGTGTGTGTTTGTTTGCTTTATGTCTTTGTGAGTGTGCATTTGAATGTGTCCAAATATATAAGTGTTTGTGTATTTATATGTGGCATGCAGGTTTATATGTGTTTGTGTATGTTTGTCCAATTGTATGCTTTTGTAGAGTTTAATTTGTGTGTTTGTATGTCTGACTATATTTTGATATGTTTGTGTAGATATTTGAGTATGTACTTGTTTGTGTTTAAATTCTTTTATGAATTTTGTTTTGGACAATCTAATTAAGGCGATATTTATATACTTCTTGAACTGTATTTGTGTTTGGTAAATAAAATTTGTCCAATTATGTTTGTGTTTGTGTTTGTTTAATATTGTTTATCAAATTCATCCCAACATGAATTTTTGTATTGGTGTTTGTTTCTTACCTTTATTATTAATCTAATTATTGTGCAAGCTTGTTTAATTATTTGATTATACGTATCATTGTTGATATGTATGCATATTTGTCAATCTTTGTATTTGTATGTTTATGAATGTGTTTTTTGATGTGTTTGTCTGATAATATTCATTCTTGTATTTTTACGTTTGTAGATATGTTTGAATATTGTCATTTTTGTATTTGTGTGTTTATGTGTGTGTATTTTGGTGTGTGTCTAATAGTATTTATGTTTGTATTTGTATAATTGTTGATGAATTGTTTCAATGAATGTCTATCTGTGTTTGTGAGTATTGGGTTTTCTATATTTCTATGTGTGTTTGTGAATGTATCCAAATGTGTAACTGTTTTGGTATTTATGTGTAGCGTGTCTTTGTCCAACTGTGTATTCATTGAATTTAATCAATGTACTTATATATCTGTGTGTTTATATGTGTTTTTGGTTTTATGATTATGTTTGTTTCACTCAGTGTATGTGTTAGTTTAAATGGGTATTTATGTACGCATTGATTCCGATTTTTGTATGTTTGTGTCTGTAAGTATGTTTTTCTGTTTACTTGTTTATTTATTCAAATATTGTGTGCAGTTATTCAATTGTGCTTGTGGATGCCATCTTGGATGTTTGTACTTAGTTCTGTGATACTTGTGCAAACCATAATAGATTTATGTATTTTTGTTTAACCAATTTTGGGTTTTTATATATGTGTTTGTTCAACTGTGTGGATTTGTGGAGCTTAATTTTTGTGTATTTGTCCAACTATATTTTTGTATGTCTGTGTTTATGTATGTAAAGATTTATGTTTCTGTGTTTGTTTATTTTTGTCTCTTTTAGTGTGCTTGTGTTTGTGTCTAAATATTGAAGCGTTTGTGTCATGCGTGTGGGATTGTCCAACTAAGACTATATGTTTGTTTGTAAAATTGTTATTGTTGAATTGTTTCAGTAAGTGTCTAATTGTGTTTGTGTGTGTTTGTTTGCTTATGTCTTTGTGAGTGTCCATTTGAATGTGTCCAAATATGTATGTGTTTGTGTATTTATGTGTGGCATGTGGGTTTATATGTGTTTGTCCAATTGTATGCTTGTGTCAAGTTTATTTTGTGTGTTTCTACCTGTGTTTGTATGTCTAACTATATTTTTGTATGTTTGTTTAGGTATTTAAGTATGCACATACTTGTGTTTATGTTCTTTTATGAATTTTGTTTTGAACGATCTAATTAAGTCTGTATTTGTATACTTCTTAAATTGTGTTTGTATTTGGTAAATAATATTTGTCCAATTATGTTTATGTTTGTGTTTGTCTAATATGTGTATGAATTCATCCCAACATGAATTTATGTATTGGTGTTTGTTTGTTACTTTTATTGTTAATCTAATTATTTTGCAAGCTTGTTCAATTATTTGATTATACGTACCATTGTATTTTTATGTTTATGAATGTGTTTTTTTATGTGTTTGTCTGATAATATCTTTGTTTGTATCTTTACGTTTGTAGATATGTTTGTATATGTGTGTTTATGTGTGCATTTTTTGGTGTGTTTATCCAATAGTATCTATGTTTGTATTTGTATAATTGTGTTATTGTTGAATTGTTTCAATGAATGTCAATCCGTTTTTTATGAGTGTTGATTTTTCTATGTCTCTATGTGTGTGCTTGTGAATGTATCCAAATTGTAACTATTTTTGTGTTAATGTATAGCGTGTGTTTGTCCAACTATGTGTATACATTGAATTTAAACCCTAAACCCTAAACTTGTATATGTGTGTTTACATGTGTTTTTGTGTATTTTACAAGAAAAATATTTTTGTATGTCAAACTTTTTGTATTATTATTTGTTCAATTATATGGGTTTTTAACAGTGTGTATGTGATTCTGTGTTTTCTAAATAACAAGTGTTTGTAATTGTTCTATTATGTGTGTGCAAGGTATATTAATTGAGTTTTTGTTTGTTACTTAAAGTTTGTAATTTGATTTTGCTAACGTGTAAAACTCTGTTATGTTTGTGTTTTTCTCTGTAGGTTTGTCTAGATTGTCCAAATGAAGTGTATCTATATTTTGTGTTAATGTCTCTTGTCTTTGGTTTTATGTTTTTTTTTCTTCAAGTATACGTATAAGTCTAATTCTATATTGATATTTAACTAAAGGTGTATTTATGTATGCGTTGTGTTTGTGTTTGTAACTTTGTTTGTTTATCTACTTGTTTATTTATTCAAATATTGTGAATCATTATTCAATTGTCATTGTGGATGTGTTTGTATTTTGTTTAGTCATGCGTCATCAATTGTGGATTTGTGTAAGTTTGTATAACTGTGTTAATGTGTTTATGCATGTTTGTCTTTGCATTTATCCAACTGTATGTTTTTGTTGAGTTTTATTTGTGTCGAACTGTGTTTGTTTGCGTCTAGTTATATTTTTATGTGTTTACATTTTTGTGTATTTACGTAGGTATTTATGTATGCAACTATTTGTATTTGTGTTTATATACATATTGTTTTGGCCAGCCAATTATGTCCGTATTTGTCTAACTCTTGAATTGTGTTTGTGTTTGTCTAATTATATTCGTTCAATTATGTTTATGTTTCTATTTTCTAATTTTTTGTATGAATTTATCCCATTATGTGTTTGTACTTGTTTATTAACTTTATTATTTATCCAGTTAATGTGTATGCTTTCTCTATTATTTGTATATGTGTACTTTATTATGCGTGTATATTTTTATATCTTAGTATTTGTGTATTTGTCTAACTGTATGTGTTTATATCTATAAAATTGTGTTATTTTTGAATTGTTTCAGTGGGTCTCCAAATATTCTTATCCGCGGATCTATTCAATGCTGGAATCAGGCCCGCGGGTCTCAAGCTCTATTTGTGTGTTTGTTTTTTCTGTCTTTGTGGGTGTGCTTGTGGATGTGTAAAAATATGTAATTGTTTGTGTTTATATGTGGCGTGTGGGTATTTGTGTTTGTGTGTGTTTGTCCAATTGTATGTTTTTTTCGATTTAAATTTGTATGTTTCTAACCGTGTTTGTATGTATGTTAACCTATATTTTTGTTTGTTTGTGTAGGTATTTAAGTATATAACTGTTTGTGTTTATGTTCTTTATTCATTGGTGTTTGTTCGTTACCTTTATTATTTATCTAATTATTGTGTAAGCTTATTTAATTATTTGATTATACGTATCATTGTTGATACACGTACAAGTGTTTGAGAGTGTTGGTTTTTCTATATCTCTATGTGTGTGCTTGTGAATGTATCTAAATGTATAACTGTTTTAATGTTTATGTGTAGCGTTTGTGTTTGCCCAACTTTGTGTATTCATTGAATTTAATCAATGTGTTTATATATCTATGTTTTTAGATGTGTTTTTGTGTATTTTACAAGAAGAATATTTTTGTATGACAAATTTTTTGTGTTATTATTTGTTTAATTAGTGTATGTTTGTTCAACTGTTTTTATTTTTTTATAGTGTATGTTTGTTCAACTGTGTTTATTTGTTTATTTATGCAACTATATGTTTTTGTCAAGTTTTATTTGTGTCTAATTGTGTTTGTTTGTGTTCAGCTATATTTTTGTGTGATTACATAGGTATTTATGTATGCAAGCATTTGTTTATGAGTTTATATACGTTTTGTTTTGGACAGTCAATTAATTCTGTATTTGTGTATTTTTTGAACTGTATTTGTTTTTGTCTAATTATATTTGTTCAATTATGTTTATGTTTTCGTTTTCTAATTTTATTTATGAATTTATCTCATCGTGTATGTGTTTGTATTTTTTTATTAACTTTATTATTTATTCAATTATTTTGTATCCTTGTTACATTATTAGTATATGTGTATTATTGTTGTTATGCGTATATACTTTTCAATCTTGTTGTTTGTGTGTTTATATGTGTTTGTTTATGTATTTATCCAACTGTAAATGTGTTTACGTGTGTAAAAATGTGTTATTGTTGAATTGTTTTGTTGGTGTCTAGTTGTGTTTGTGTGTGTTTGTGTTTATGTCTATGTGGGTGTGCTTGTGGATGTGTACAACTATGTAATTGTTTGTGTTTATATGTGGCATGCGGGTATTTATGTTTGTGTGTGTTTGTCTAATTGTATGTTTTTTTCAAGTTTAATTTGTGAGTTTTCTATATATATGTCAGCCTTTATTTTTGTATGTTTGTTGAGGTATTAAAGTTTGCAATTGTATTTGTTTATGTTCTTTTATGATTTTTGTTTTGGACAAACTAATTAAGTCTATATACGTATGAACTACCCATAATAACGAACTTGAAAAGTGAATTTGTTTATCATAACGGGATTCGTTGTTCCTGACTCTGCTTCACCTTAATTGTTATTTGAACAAGTAAATTTTATATCTTGGTACAAGTGGGAATAACATTTCCCTTCTGCATGTCCATGGAGTTTTGAAAAATACAAACATCTTAGAATATAGATAAAGAGATAGGAATTTATCGAACGAACCGCACTCCTTTGTATACGTCAGGAGTCCATTGATGAGAAGGGGTTGGGGAAAGCTTGAACCCAATTCCTACAGTGATGAATATAAGTGAAATTAAAATTCATGGGGAGTTATACATTTGTGTATTATTGATAAGACCATTCACCATTTCTTCAAGCTCGATCTCCCCCCAGATGAATCGTATAGCCAAGAGAAACCGTGAACCAGAATAGAAGAGCTTGCCCCACCCATGAGTAAATATTTCGTAGTAGTCTCATTAGACCTTACATCTTTCTTGATATATGATAGTATTGTCATAAACTAATTATAGTTATAAAATCGTTAACATTAAAAACATTCCTCCTAGAGTAGTTAATATGAATTCGTTAACATTTCGATTACTCTATGTACATAATTTGTTTTGAAAGATTTAAATTTCTAATCATAGTTCTTCTCTCCATCGAACAATATTCGTTATGTTTACTAAACTTGTTGAAGAGATAAAATAGGATATATTTTTTTATCGTAGAGTTGAATCAATTTAGTTCTCGTAAAACTTTCATATAAAAATTCTTGTAGAATCGAAAAATGAAGTTTTCATTCTCAGCTTCATGAATTAGTTTCCAATCTCGAAAAAATCTCAATTGTTTCACCTTTTAAACTATGTATGGTTTATTGTTGAATTATTTCGGTGGGTATCTAACTACATGTTTCTTTTGATATTTTTTTATGTTTGTGTAGGTATTTAAGTATGTAGTAACTCGTTGTATTTACAATTTTTTATGAGTTTTGTTTAGAAATCTAATTAAAAATTAGGATACATATTTGTTCCTTTTTTTGTGTTTGTCAATAATATTTTTCCAACTATATTTATGTGTTTATGTTTGTTTGTAAACTTAATTATTTATCTAATTATTGTATAAGTTTGTTTAATTGTATGGTTATACACATCATCGTAGATATGTTTGTATATCCATCTATGTTTGTATTTGTGTGTTTATGTATATATTTTTTGGTTTGTTTGTCAAATAGAACAAAGTTTGTAACTCAAATGTGTTATTATTGGATTATTTCAATGGGTGTCTAATTGTATTTGTTAGTCTTTTTTTGTATTTATAGGTGTCTAGTGAATGTGGCCAAAATGTGTAAGCGTTTGTGTATTTGTGTGCCCTGCGTGTAATATGTATGTCTTTCCTCTATTTTGTTCAACTTGAAGTATATCTTTATTTGTGTTAATACGACTTATTTTGTGCTAATGTCTCTATCCAACTGTGTTTTCGGTTTGGTGATTTTGTTTGTTAGTCTG
The DNA here is from genome assembly GCA_026586105.1 of Hylodesmum podocarpum. Classification (NCBI taxonomy): domain Eukaryota; kingdom Viridiplantae; phylum Streptophyta; class Magnoliopsida; order Fabales; family Fabaceae; genus Hylodesmum; species Hylodesmum podocarpum. The sequence goes on along the minus strand of JALJEV010000303.1, from coordinate 458,040 downwards.
ATTCTGTATTTGTATTGATGTAAATATGAGTGTATGTATATGTTTATCCCAATTTTTGTGTGTTTGTGTTTGTAACTGTGTTTGTTTATATACTTGTTAATTTATTTAAATATTGTGTATGATTATTAAATTGTGTCTGTGGATGACATCCTTTATGTAGTTGTATTTTGTTCAATCATCTTGTGTTAGCGGTTAAGATTTGTGTATATTTGTTCAACTGTGTTTATGTGTTTATGCATGTATTTAATGGTGTTTGTCTAATTGTATGTTTTTGTTATTTTTGCGTATGTGTCAACCTATATTTTTGTGTGTTTACGTAGGTATTTATGTGTGCAACTATTTGTGTTTGTATATATACGTTTTATTTTGGCTTGTTTATTAAGTTTGTACTTGTGTATTTCTTAAACTGTGTTTGTGTTTGTCTGATTATATTTGTTCGATTATGTTTATGTTTCTGATTTCTAATTTTGTGTATGAATTTATCTCATTGTGTTTTTATGTGTTTGTATTTATTTGTTAACTTTTTTATTTATCCAATTATTGTGTATGCTTATTCAATTATTTGTATGTGTATTATTGTTGATATGTGTGCATATTTTTCTATCTTGATGTTTGTGTATGCTTGTTTTATTATTTGTATGTGTATTATTGTTGGTATGTGTGTATATTTTTTATCTTGATGTTTGTGTGTTTATATATGTGTTTGTTTTTGTATTTGTCCAACTGCACGTGTTAATGTTTGTAAAATTGTGTTATTGTTAAATTGTTTCAGTGGGTGTCTAACTTTGTGTGTGTTTGTTTGTCTATGTCTTTGTGAGTGTGTCTTTGGATGTATCCAAATATGTAAGTGCTTGTGTTTATGTGTGACGTGTGAGTTTATTTGTTTGTGTCTTTGTCCAACTATATTTTTGTTGTCTTGTGTAGGTATTTAACAATGCAACTATTTGTATTTACATTTTTGTATGAGTTTTGTTGTAGACAATCTAGTTAAGTCTTTATTTGTATACCCCTTTTGGTGTTCGTGTTTGTCATATAATATTTTTACAATTACGTTTATTTGTCGAATTTTGTGTATGAATTTATCCCAAAATATATTTATGTTTGTTTGCTAACAAAATTATTTATGTAAATATTGTGTAAGCTTGTATAATTGTATGATTATACACATCATTGTAGACATGTTTGTGTATTCGTCCATCTTTGTGTTTATGTGTTTGTTTTTTGGTGTCTTTGTTCAAAAGAATCTACGTTTGTATCTGTACAATTGTGTTATTTTTGGATTGTATCAGTGGATGTCTAATTGTATTTGTTAATATTGGTTTTTCTATGTCTCAATGGGTGTACATTTGGATGTGTCCAATCCTGTAAGCGTTTATGTGTTGATGTGTGGCCTGTGTAACATGTATGTATCTAATTATGTCTCTGTCTTTTCCTATATGTTTGTGTATATTGTCTAACTTAAAGTATATCTTTATTTGTGTTAGTACGACTTCTTTTGTACTAATGTGCCTATCCAACTATGGTTTTCGTTTTATGATTTTGTTTTCTCCAACTACGTGTGTGTATTAGTATAATTCTATATTTGTATGTTTTTTATCCATAGGTATTTAAGTTTGCAACTATTTGTATTTACATTTTTTTATAAGTTTTCTTTTGGACAATCTAATTAAGTCCATATTTGTGTTCCCCTTAAACGATATTTGCAACTGTTTGGGTTTACATTTTTTTAATGAGTTTTTTTTGGACAATCTAATTAAGTTCATATTTGTGTACCCCTTAAATGATGTTTGTGTTTGTCAAATATAATTTTGTCAATTATGTTTATGTTTGTGTATAATAGTTCTATTGTTTGTATGCGTGTTATTATTGATATGTGTGTATATTTTTTTTATCTTGATGTTTATGTGTTTAAATCTCTGTTTGTTTTTGTATTTGTCCATCTGCATATCCGTTTGTGTCATTGTTGAATTGTTTCAATTTAAAGTATATCTTTATTTGTGTTAGTAAGATCTTTTTTGTGATAATGTGTTTATCCAACTCAGATTTTGGTTTTATGATTTTGTTTCTCTAACTACGTGTGTGTATTAGTATAATTCTATATTTGAATTTTTGCAAATGTGTGTGTATAATTGTGTTTATCATGATTTATGTGTATTTGTGTTTGTATCTGTGTTTGTTTATTTACTTGCTAATTTACGTCAATATTGTGTGTGTAGATGTCATGGTTTATGTATTTGTATTTTGTTCAATTATGCTTGTGTCAGCAATTGAGATTTGTATATGTTTGTTCACCAGTGTTTATGTGTTTATTAATGTATTTGTCTTTGTGTTTGTTCAATTGTATGCTTTTGTCGAATTTTATTTAATTGTGTGTCTAACTGTGTTTGTGTCAACTTATATTTTTGTGTTTTTATGTAGGTAATTATATGTGCAACTATTTGTGTTTGTGTGTTTATATACATTTTATTTTGGCCTGTCTTGTATATCTCTTGAACTGTGATTGTGTTTATCTAAATATATTTGTTCAATTATGTTTATGTTTTCGATTTCTAATTTTTTGTATGAATTTATCCAATTGTCTATTTATGTGTTTGTATTTGTTTGTTAACTCTTTTATATATCCAATTATTGTGTATGGTTGTTCTATTCTTTGTATGTGTATTATTGTTGATATGTGCGTATATTTTCCAATCTTGATATTATTATGTTTATATATGCGTTTGTTTTTGTATTTGTTATGTGTTTATGTCGGTAAAATTGTGTTATTGTTAAATTGTTTCAGTGGGTGTCTAACACTGTCTGTGTGTTTGTTTGTCTATGTCTTTGTGTCCTTGTGGATGTATCCAAATATGTAAGTGTTAGTGTGTTTATGTGTGGCGTGTGTGTTTATGTGTTTGTGTCTATGTCCAATTATATTTTTGTATGTTTGTGTAGGTATTTAAGATTGCAACTATTGTATTTCATTTTTTTTATGAGTTTTGTTTTGGACAATCTAATTAAGTCTGTATTTGTATACCATTTAAACGGTGTTTGTGTGTGTCATATAATATTTTTACTATTATATTTGTTTGTCGAAATTTTTGTATGAATTTATCACAACATGTATTTATGTTTGTTTGTTAACTAAATTATTCGTGTAACTTTGTTATTTGTATGATTATACACATCATTGTAGACATATTTGAATATTCATCCATCTTTGTGTTTGTGTGTTTATGTATGTGTTTTATTGGTGTCTTTGTCTAATAGAATCTACGTTTGTATATGTACAATTGTGTTACTTTTGGATTGTTTTTGTGGGTGTCTAACTGTATTTGTTAGTATTGGTTTTTCTATGTCCTAATGGATGTGCTTTTGGATGTGTAAGAATCAAGATGATTAATATTCTTTGTTTTGATAATTAGACGAAACTAATAGACTAAGCAAGCACAGACGAAAGATAACCCATCAACCTTAAATCTTTATTGCATCTTTCATCTAATGAATCAAGTATACATCAAGACGATAAAGGACAGACGATACGTGAAAGATAGTAGACGACATAAACTTCGAGCCTTGCTTATAGAAGAACTTTTTGAAGACTTTGTTTATTTCAAGACCCATCGTTACTAAAGGGAGTTGAAGACAGACAGCATAACGAGCGCCTATTTCAAATCTAGTCGTTACTTGTGGAAGTTTCCAAAAGTGGTTGGACACTGTGCAAAACCTCTGCAACACGAAAAGCAAATCACGCTTTTGTGATCCAAATCGATCAAGTCAGAAAAAGGTATTGATTATGCACTAATTCTGCTTCTCAAGAATTCAACTATTCTGATTGATCTCTGCCACTGATTGATGTGAAAGTTTCAAGAAAAGGACAACGGTCAAGATTTGAGTCTAACGGATCTTTTTAAACCTGTTGCCTATATAAAGGTCTTCTCTCCTCAAATTCAAGTTGGCGAACACGCTGTATAAACTCATTCTTATCTTCGCTCTTGAATCTTTGAAAGTTATTCTTCATTGTAAAAACCGTCTCTACGTAGAGGAATCTAAAAGTTTTTCATAAACTCTTTACAAATCCACTTGTGTGGTATTTTAACCTGAGGAGGCCGCGTGTTCAAAGAATACCTTGTTTTAGCCTGAAGAGGCTGTGTTTCAAAGAATACTTGGTTGGTTAGCCTGGGAAGGCTGGTTTAAAGAATATCTTGTATTAGCCAGAAGTGGCTGAGTTTAAACAATACTTGTAACATTTTCACGGTTTGTAGTGAAAACTCAGTGGTTGTTGGGTAACTAGACGTAGTCTTGAATAGACGAACCAGTATAAAAGTAATTGTGTTTATTTTATTTAAGCTTGTGACTAACGGGGATAATTAAAGCATAACGTTATTCCTAAAATTTAATCCTTTAAGATAAGTTTTATATTGTCTGAACTTGTTTGAAACCAACAGACGATACGAACAAATTTTTTAATTAACACAATTCAACCCCCCCTTCTTGTGTTTTATATTTTACAGTTTGTGTGTTTATGTGTGGCCTTTGTGTAACATGTATGTCTCTGATTTTGCCTCTGTCTTTTCCTATATGTTTGTGTATATCTTTATTTGTGTCTTTTCCTCTGTCTTTTCCAACTTAAAGTATATCTTTGTTTGTATTAGTACGCCTTTTTGGTGCTAATGTGTTTATCAAACTCAGTTTTATTTTATGATTTTATTTCTCCAACTACGTGTGTGTATTAGTATAATTTTGTATTTGTATTTTTGTAAATGTGTGTATGTTTGTGTTTATCGCGATTTTTGTGTGTTTGTGTTTGTAATTGTGTCTGTTTATTTACTTGCTAATTTACTTAAATATTGTGTGTTATTATTCAATTGTGTGTGTAGATGTCATGGTTTATGTAATTGTATTTTGTTCAATCATGCTTATGTCAACAATTGATATTTTTATATGTTTGTTCACAAAGTTTATGTGTTTATTGATGTATTTGTCTTTGTGTTTGTCCAATTGTATGCTTTTGTCGAATTTTATTTAATTGTGTGTTTAACTGTGTCTATGTCAACCTATATTTTTGTGTTTTTGTGTAGGTAATTATGTGTGCAACTATTTGTATTTGTGTGTTTATATACATTTTATTTTGGCCTGTCTTGTATATCTCTTGAATTGTATTTGTGTTTATATGAATATATTTTGTTCAATTATATTTATGTTTCCGATTTCTAATTTTTTGTATGAATTTATCCAACTGTGTATTTATGTGTTTGTATTTGTTTGTTAACTCTTTTATATTTCAAATTATTGTGTATGGTTGTTTTATTCATTGTATGTGTATTATTGTTGATATGTGTGTATATTTTCCTATCTTGATGATTGTGTGTGTACATGTGTTTCATTTTGTATTTGCTCAACTGCATATGTGTTTATGTCGGTAAAATTGTGTTATTGATGAATTATTTCAGTGGGTGTCTAACACTGTCCTAGTGTGTTTCTTTGTCTCTGTCTTTGTAAGTGTGTTTCTGGATGTATCCAAATATGTAAGTGTTTGTGTGTTTATGTGTGGTGTGTGGGTTTATGTGTTTATATCTGATTCCAATTATATTTTTGTATGTTTGTGTAGGTATTTAAGATTGCAACTATTTGTTTTTACATTTTTTTAGGAGTTTTGTTTTGTACAATAGTTAAGTTTGTAATCGTATACCCCTTAAACGGTGTTCATCTTTGTCATATAATATTTTTACAATTATGTTTGTCTTTGTCGAATTTTGTGTATGAATTTTTCCCAACATGTTTTTATGTTTGTTTGTAAACTAAATCATTTATGTAATTATTTTGAAAGCTTGTTTAATTGTATGACTATACACATCATTGTAGACATGTTTGTATATTCGTCCATCTTTGTATTTGTGTGTGTGATTTTTGGTGTCTTTGTCCAATAAAATTTACGTTTGTATTTGTACAATTGTATTATTGTTGGATTGTTTGAGTGGGTGTCTAACTATATTTGTTAGTATTGGTTTTTCTATGTCTCAATGGGTGTGCTTTTGGATTTGTCAAAACATGTAAGCGTTAATGAGTTTATGTGTGGTATGTGTGTAACATGTACATCTCTGATTATGCCTATGTCTTTTCCTATTAGTTTGCATATATTGTCAAACTTAATGTATATCTTTATTTGTATTAGTACGACTTTTTTTATGCTAATTTCTCTATCCAACTGTGTTTTTTTGTTTTACGATTTTGTTTCTCCAACTATGTGTGTATATTAGTATAATTATGTATTTGTATTTATGTAAATGTGTGTGTATGTTTATATTTATCGCAATTTTGTGTTTTTGTGTTTATAACTATGTTTGTTTATTTACTTGCTAATTTACTTAAATATTGTGTATGATTATTCAGTTGTAGTGTAGATGTCGGTTGATGTATCTGTATTTTGTTCAACCATGCTTGTGTCAGCAATGGAGATTTGTATATGTTTGTTCAACAGTGTTTATGTGTTTATTGATGTATTTGTCCAACTGTATGTTTTTGTCGAGTTTTATTTTATTGTGTGTTTAATTGTGTCTGTGTCAACCTATATTTTTGTATTTTTATGTAGGTATTTGCCAACAACTATTTGTGTTTGTGTGTTTATATACAATTTATTTTGGCCTGTCTAATTATGTATGTACTTGTATATCTCTTGAACTGTGTTTGTATTTATCTGATTATATTTGTTTGAATATGTTTATGTTTCTGATTTCTATTTTTTTTTATGAATTTATCCCATTGTGTATTTATCTATTTGTTTTTGTTTGTTAACTCTTTTATATATCCAATTATTGTGTATGATTGTTCTATTATTTGTATGTGTATTATTGTTGATATGTGTATATTTTCCTATCTTGATGTTTTTATGTTTATATATGTGTTTGTTTTTGTATTTGCTCAATTGTATATGTGTTTATGTCGGTAAAATTGTGTTATTGTTGAATTGTTTCGGTAGGTGTCTAACATTGTTTTTGTGTGTTTGTTTGTCTCTGTCTTTGTGTGTGTGTGTTTCTAGATGTATCCAAATGTGTTTGTGTGTTTATGTGTGGCGTGTGGGTTTATGTGTTTGTGTTTGTGTCCAACTATATTTTTGTAAGTTTGTGTAGGTAATTAAGTTTGCAACTGTTTGTATTTACATTTTTTAATGAGTTTTGGTTTGGACAATCTAATTAAGTTTGTATTTGTATACTCTTTAAACGGTGTTTATGTATGTCAAATATTATTTTTTCAATTATGTTTATGTTTGTGTATATTATATATATATATATATATATATATATATATATATATATATATATATATATATATTTGTTTTTGTATTTGTCCAACCGCATATGTGTTTATGTGTAGAAAATTGTGTTATTGTTGAATTGTTTCAATGGGTGCCTAACATTGTTTGTGTGTGTTTGTTTGTCTCTGTCTTTGTGAGTGCGTTTCTGGATGTATCCCAATATGTAAGTGTTTGTGTGTTTATGTGTGGCGTGTGGGTTTATGTGTTTGTGTTTGTGTCCAATTATATTTTTGTAAGTTTGTGTAGGTAATTAAGTTTGCAACTATTTGTATTTACATTTTTTTTGAGTTTTGGTTTGGACAATCTAATTAAGTCTGTATTTGTATATACCCTTTAAACGGTGTTTGTGCTTGTCAAATATTATTTTTCCAATTATGTTTATGTTTGTGTATATTTGTTTTATTATTTATATGTGTATTATTGTTGATGTGTGTTTATATTTTTTTATCTTGATGTTTGTGTGTTTATAGATATGTGTGTGTGTGTGTTTATTTTTGTATTTGTCCAATTGCTTATGTGTATTATTGTTAATATTTATGTATACTTTTTTATCTTGATGTTTGTGTGTTAATAATATAAATGTTTGTTTTTGTATTTGTCCAACTGCATATGTGTTATAGTTAAATTGTTTCAGTGGGTGTCTAACTGTATTTATGTGTGTTTGTTTGTCTATATCTTAGTGAGTGCGCATCTGGATGTATCCAGATATGGAAGTGTTTGCGTGTTTTTGTGTGGTGTGTGGGTTTATGTGTTTGTATTTGTTTCCAATTCTATTTTTGTATGTTTGTGTATGTCTTGTTCTGCATCATACGTTATATAGCATCTGTTCTGCATCATACGTTATATTGCATCTTTTTTGTTCTGCATCATACGTTATACTGCATCAATTCTGTTTATACATTATACTGCATATGTTCTGCATCATATGTTATACTGCATCCGTTCTGTTCTACATCAGTTCTATTCTACATCATACGTTATACTACATTTGTTCTGCATCATATGTTATACTACATCTATTCTGTTCTTCATCATACGCTATACTGCATCTATTTCGTTCATACGTTATACTGCATCTGTTTGACATCATACGTTATACTGCATCAGTTTTGTTTTGCATCATATGTTATACTACATCTGTTCTATTCTGTTCTGCGTCATACCTTATACTGCATCTATTCTGTTCATACGTTGTACAACATCTGTTCGGCATCATATGTTATATTGCATATATTCTGTTCTGCATCATATGTTATACTACATCTGTTGTGTTCTACATCTTACGTTATACTGCATCTGTTTTATTCTGCATCATATGTTATATTGCATCTATTCTAATCATATATTATATACTACATCTGTTCTGTTTTGCATCATATGTAATACTGCATTTGTTCTCTTCTGCATCAAATCGGTTCGGCATCATACCTTATACTACATTTGTTCTGCACCATACGTTATACTACATCTGTTCTGCATAAGATGTTATACTGCATCTTTTCTGTTCTGCATCGTACGTTATACTGCATATGTTCTTTTCATACGTTATACCGCATCTATTCTACATCTTTCATAATACTGCATCTGTTCTGTTTTACATAATACGTAATACTACATTTGTTCTCTTATGCATCATACGTTATATTGCATATGTTCTTTTCTGCATCATAGATTATACTACATATGTTCGGTTGTGTATCATACGTTGTACTGCACCTGTTTTGCATAATACGTAATACTACATTTGTTCTTTTCATACGTTATACCGCATCTATTCTACATCTTTCATAATACTGCATCTGTTCTGTTTTACATAATACGTAATACTACATTTGTTCTCTTATGCATCATACGTTATATTGCATATGTTCTTTTCTGCATCATAGATTATACTACATATGTTCGGTTGTGTATCATACGTTGTACTGCACCTGTTTTGCGTCATACGTTATGCTACATCTGTTCTGTTCTGCATCATACGTCATTTTGCATCTGTTCTATTATGCATCATACGTTATATTGCATATGTTTTATTCTACATCACATGTTATACTGCATCTGTTTTGTTCTGCACCATATGTTATATTATATTTGTTCTATTAATATGTTATACTGCGTTTGTTCTGCATCAGACGTTCTACTGTATCTATTTTGTTCTTCATCATACGTTATATTGCATATGTTCTGTTTCTGCATAGTACGCTATACTGCATCTCTATTCATATCGTATATTGCATCTGTTCTACATCATACGTTGTTACATAGTATCTGTTCTGTTTTGCATCACACGTTGTTACATTGTATCTGTTTTGTTCTGCATCATACGTTATACAACATTTGTTCAGTTCTGCATCATACGTTATACTGCATCTGTTTTGTTCATAAGTTATACTACATTTGTTCTGCATCGTACGTGATACTACATCTGTTCTGTTCTGCATCGTACGTTATACTGCATCTATTCTGTTATATTATGCATCACACGTTATACTGCATCGGACGTTATACTACATTTGTTGTATTATGCATCATACGTTAGGCTACATTTGTTATGCATCATACTGTAATAATTTTGTTCTACATCATACGTTATACTGCATCTATTTTATTCATACATTATACTGCATCTATTTTGTTTATACGTTATACTGCATCTATTTTGTTCTGCATCATACGTTATACTGCATCTATTCTGTTCATACGTTATACTGCATTTATTTTGTTCTACATCAAAAATTATAATGCATCTGTTTCGTTCTGCATCACACGTTATACTGCATCTTTTCTGTCCTGCATCACACGTTATACTACATCTGTTATGTTCTGCATTATACGTTATATTGCATCTATTCTACATCATATGTTATACTACATCTGTTTTGTTCTCAGATCATACGTTATCAGATTGTTTCGTTTCACATCGATCGTATGTTATACTACATCTGTTTTGTTACTACATCAAACATTATACTGCATCTTTTCTATTCTGCATCATAGATTATACTACATATAATATGTTCTGCATCATACGTTATATCAGACTGTTTCTCGCATCAAACATTATATCGACTGCTCGTTATTCATCATATGTTATGTCAGATCTGCTCTCGATCGATGTTGTTTTGCATCTGTTTTGTTCTGTATCATACGTTATACCGCATTTGTTTTGCATCATCTATATTATTGCATCTGTTCTGCATTTGTTCTGCATCATACATTATATTGCATTTGTTCTGTTGTGCATCATACGTTATACTCCATCTGTTCCGTTTTGCATCATACGTTATACTGCATTTGCTATGTTCTGCATCATACATTATAATACATCTGTTCTGTTTTGCATCATACGTTATACTGCATCTGTTCTATTCTGCGTCATAGGTTATGTTGCATCTGTTCTATTTATATGTTGTACTATATCTGTTCGACATCAAACGTTACACTGCATATTCTGCATCATACGTTATACTGCATTTGTTCTGTTCTACATCATACGTTATACTGCATTTGTTTTGCATCATCCGTAATACTGCATCCATTTTGCATCGTACGTTACCTTGCATCTAGTTTGTTCTACATCATAAGTTCAATTGCATCTATTTTGTTCTGCATCATACGTTTTACCACATCATAGATTATGCTGCATCTGTTCGGTTCTCCATCATACGTTATTATACTGCATATGTTCTCCATCATATGTTATATTACATCTGATATGTTCTTCATCATACATTATAATTCATCTGTTCTTCATCATACATTATACTTCATCTGTTATGTTCTGCATCATACGTTATACACCATTTGTTTTGTTTTGCATCTGATGATATACTGCACCTGTTCTGTTCATATGTTATACTGCATCAATTTTATTATGCATCATTCGTTATACTGCATCTGTTCTGTTCTGCATCATACGTTATACTGCATCTGTTCTGCTTTATACATTAAATTGCCTCTATGCTGTTCTGCATCATACGTTATAATGCATCTATTCTGTTTTGCATCATTCGTTATTCTACATCTGTTTCGTTATGCATCATACGTTATATTGCATCTGTTCTGTTCTACATCATACGTTATACTGCATCTATGATGTTCAACATCAGACTTTATACTGCATCTTTTCTATTCTGCATCATAGATTATATTGCATTTGTTCCGTTTTGCATAATACGTGTTATATTGCATCTGTTTTGCATCAAACGTTATACTACATCTGTTCTGTCATTCATCATACATTATGCTGCATCTGTTCTGCATCAGACGTTGTATTGCATCTGTTCTGTTCTGAATTATATGTTATACTACATTTGTTTGTTCATACGTTATACTGCATCTGTTCTGCATTATATGTTATACTGCGTCTATTCTGTTCTGCATCGAACGTTATAATACAACTGTTTTGATATTCATCATTTGTTATACAACATCTGTTCGGTTCATACGTTATACTGCATATGTTCTTCATCATACATTATACTGCATCTGTTTTGTTCTACATCATATGTTTTACTACACCTGTTCTGCGTCATACATTACACTACATCAGTTTTGTTCTGCATCATATGTTATATTGCATCTGTTCTGTTCTGCATCAAACACTATATTGCATATGTTCTATTAATATGTTATATTGCATCTGTTCTGCATCATACATAATACACCATATGTTCTATTCTACATCATATGTTTTACTGCATCTGCTTAATTTTGCATCATATGTTATACTGCATCTGTTATGTCCATACGTTACACTGCATCGTATGTTGTATTGCATCTGTTCTGTTCTGCATCATACGTTATACTGCATCTGTTCTGTATCAAATGTTATTCTGCATCATTTCTGTTCTCATCATATTTTATACTAAATCTATTCTGATCATATGTTATACTGTAGTTGTTCTGCATCATACGTTATACTGCACCATTTCTGTTGTAATGTACGTGATATTGCATCTGTTCTGTTCTGCATCATACGTTATACTACATTTGTTTTGTTCTTACATTACATTGAATTTATTCTGCATCATATAGTGTACTGCATCTGTTCTCTTTTGCATCATATGTTATACCATATCTTCTTTTTTTTTTGCACCATACGTTATACTGGATCTGTTCTGTTCTACGTCTTACGTTATACTATATTTATTTTGTTATGCATCATACATTACAATACATCTGTTCTGTTCTGCATCATTTCTTATACTGAATCTGTTCTGTTTTGCATCATGTTATACTGCATCTATTTTTTTTTGCATCATATGTTATACTGCATCTATTCTGTTCTACATCTTATGTTGTACTGTATTTATTTTGTTATGCATCATACATTACATTACATCTGTCCTATTCTGCATCATTTGTTATATTGCATCTGTTCTGTTCTGCATCATATGTTATACTGCATCTGTTCTGCTTTACACATTATATTGCATCTATTCTGTTTTGCATCATATGTTATACTACATTTGTTTTGTTTTGTATCAAATGTTATACTACATCTGTTCTGTTCTGCATCACACGTTATACTGCATCTGTTCTGTTGTACATGAAACGTGTTATAATATATCTGTTCTACGTTAAAAGCTATTCTACATCTGTTCTGTTATGCATCATACATTATGCTGCATCTGTTCTGTTTTGTTCATAAGTTATACTGCATCTGTTTTGCATCATATGTTATACTGCGTATGTTCTGTTCTGCATCGAATGTTATACTGCATCAGTTCTAAATTGCATCATTTGTTATACAACATCTGTTCTATTCATATGTTATACTGCATATGTTATATTATGCATCATACGTTATACTGCATTTGTTCTATTCTACATCATACGTTTTAGTACACCTGTTCTGCATCATATGTTATACTGCATTTGTTTTGTTCAGCATCATACGTTATATTGACTCTGTTCAATTCTGCAGTAGACGCTATACTGCATATGTTCTATTCATACGTTATACTGCATTTGTTCTACATCATACATAATACAACATATGTTCTATTCTACATCATATGTTTTACTGCATCTGCTCTGTTCTACATCATACGTTATACCGCATCTGTTATGTTCATACGTTATACTACATCGTGTCTTGTATTGCATCTGTTCTGTTCTGCATCATACGTTAAACTGCATTTGTTCTGTATCATATGTTATACTGCATCAATTATGTTCTACATCATATTTTATACTAAATCTATTCTTGATATGATCCTAACCCAGAATTAATGGAATACTCGACTTTTGAGAATTAGGGTTTGAAGACGGCTGAAACTTTAGAACTATTTTATATAATAAAAATGCAAAATAAACAAAGAAAGATAGATATGAAAAGGAAGGCGTCACACAAACAAGAATGTTTGATAAGCCAAGGATGATCGCCACACGAGAATCGAAGAATTCCTGATAAGATCGATGATGCAAGGAAGAACCCTACCAGAGCTTAAACTCACAAAAATATCAAATTGAATATTGATCTGCCTCTGTTCTCGATTCCTATAAGTTTAATTTTAATTAGGTGTACCTAATACAAAATGGGCCTATAAGTAAATGGGCCTTGTACGAAATTATTTATTTTAAAGTGTATTACAAAATAAATGGACCTCCTAGTCCACCAGGCAGGCTATACATGTTATTAGCTTCCGTGTTTGTTGGGCTGCTAACAATTCAGTCTCAAGCACATGGGCCACCTTGAGTTGTAATGCTTCTTGGGCCTTTCTGAATTTGTTCCTAGTCATGGGTCCAATCATTTCATGGATTGGGTCTTGATTTTGATTCTTCTCATCATGGGCCTCATACTCTTGGGTCTTGATGTCCTCATCACTCCCTCCTTCTTGAGAAGGATTTGACCTCAAATCTAGAACTTGATCATCTGCATTGAAAGTGGACAAGTCAGATACATTAAAAGTAGTACTAATATTGTATTCACTGGGTATATCTATTATATATGCATTGTCATTGATCTTCTCTAACACTTGGAATGGACCATCTCCCCTCGGTTGAAGTTTTGACTTTCTTTGTTCTAGGAACCTTTCCTTCCTCATGTGTACCCAAACCCAATCACCAAGTTCGAATACCACCTTTTTTCTTCCTTTGTTAGCTTGTCTAGCATAGCTCTCATTCTTCTTTTCAAGTTTAGCCTTCACTTGCTCATGTAACTTCTTCACATATTTAGCTTTGGCCTGTGCTTCTTGGTGCTTAAACTTAGAAATGTTAGGCATGGGCAGTAAATCAAGAGGAGTTAGAGGATTAAATCCATACACAATTTCAAAAGGAGAGCAATTAGTTGTGGTATGGATAGCTCTATTATAAGCAAACTCAACATGAGGTAAACATGCTTCCCAAGACTTAATATTTTTCTTTAAAGTAGTTCTAAGCAATGTTCCTAAAGTCCTATTGACTACCTCAGTTTGACCATCTGTTTGTGGGTGACAAGTAGTAGAAAATAACAATTTAGTACCAATCTTACCTCACAAGGTCCGCCAAAAGTGGTTTAGGAATTTACTATCTCTGTCACTTACAATGCTCCTAGGCAGTCCATGGAGTCTCACAATCTCCTTGAAGAACAAGTCAGCCACGTGACAAGCATCATCTACCTTCTTACAAGGTAGGAAATGTGTCATCTTAGAAAACCTGTCAACAACAACAAACACAGAATCCTTTCCACTCTTTGTTCTAGGAAATCCCAAAACAAAGTCCATAGAAATGTCAATCCAAGGATGTTCGGGAATAGGCAAAGGGGTATATAATCCATGAGGTTTAACTTTGGATTTAGCCTTTTTACAAACAATACAACGATCACAAAATTTTTGCACATCACGCTTCATATGTGGCCAATAAAAATGTTCTTGCAAAATTTCCAAAGTCTTTAGAACCCCAAAATGTCCCATTAAACCCCCTTCATGCGATTCACTCACAAGCAACTCTCTTATGGAACACCTAGGCACACACAATTTATTTGTTTTAAACAAAAATCCATTATGCCTATAGTAACCATTTTCAAATAATTTTTCACATGCAGCAAAAATTTTAGCAAAGTCCACATCTGTCTCATACATATCCGTCAAAGATTCAAGACCAAACAATTTAGTTTCAAGTACAGAAAGTAATGTATGCCTCCTAGAAAGTACATCAGCCACTACATTCCCTTTCCCCTTTTTATGTTTAATGACATATGAAAATTGCTCTAGAAATTCTACTCACTTAGCATGTCTCTTATTAAGCTTACCCTGTCCTTTTAAGTACTTTAAGGACTCATGATCACTATGAATGACAAACTCTTTGGGTAAAAGGTAATGTTGCCAAGTCTTTAAAGCTCTAACCAAAGAATATAATTCTTTATCATAGGTTGAATAGCTATGGGCAGCCCCACTTAGTTTTTCACTAAAATACGCAATTGGATGTCCTTGCAATAAAACAGCCCCAATACCCACATTGGATGCATCACACTCAACCTCAAATGACTTTGAAAAATCAGGCATAGCAAGAATGGGTGCATTAGTTAATTCATGCTTAAGAGTAACAAATGCCTCTTCTTGTTTTTCACCCCCTTGAATCCTACATTTTTCTTAACTTCATTTAAAGGTGCAGCCAAGGTACTAAAATCTTTAACAAATCTCCAATAGAAACTTGCTAGCCCATGAAATGCCCTCACCTTACTCACAGTCTTAGGTGTTGGCCATTCTTGGATGGCCTTAACCTTTTCCACATCTACTTGTACCCCTTTAATGCTAATAACATATCCAAGGAATACCCCATGATTAGAATAAAAGATGCATTTTTCCAGATTGGCATACAATTGCTCTTTTCTAAGCACATTCAAAACAGATTGCAAATGCTCAACATGTAAATCAAGACTAGTGTTATATATAAGAATATCATCAAAGTATACCACAACAAACTTGACAATAAACTCCATAAGAACATGGTTCATCAATCTCATGAAGGTACTAGGTGCATTAGTCAAACCAAAGGGCATAACTAACCACTCATACAAACCATACTTTGTTTTAAATGCAGTTTTCCATTCATCTCCTTCTCTAATTCTAATTTGATTATAGCCACTTTTCAAATCAATTTTAGAGAACACACATGCACCATACAGTTCATCAAGAAGATCATCTAACCTAGGAATTGGATGCCTATACTTGATGGTGATGTTGTTTGTAGCCCTACAACCCGAACACATTCTCCATGAGCCATCCTTCTTGGGTACTAGGATGATTGGTATAGCACATGGACTCATGCTATTTCTCACCCAACCTTTGCTCATGAGTTCAGTCACCTGTCTTGCAATCTCCTTAGTCTGTTGTGGGCTGCTTCTATATGTTAGCCTATTGGGTAAAGAAGCTACTGGAATGAGATCAATGTGATGCTCAATCCCCCTCAACGGTGGCAAGCCATCTGGTATACTTGCTAGAAAAATATGTTGATAATCCTGCAAAAGAGACTTAATACAAGAAGGCAATTCAGACTTATCAAATTGGTTAGCGTACAAAATTTGACTTTGACAAAACATTAAATAGAGAGATTGCCTTGTGCAAAGCACCCTCTTTATCTCCTTTTCTCTTACTAAACAAAGGTGTTTTTGCCCTCAAGTGTTTCACTCTTTCTCTTTTCACTCTTTCTTCTCTCTAGTGTTTCACTCTTCCTCTCTACTGCTATTTTTTCTCTCATTCTCACTTGATCCTCACACACCTCTTTAGGGCTCAATGGTTTGAGTATAATTTTTTTATCTTGGTGCATAAAAGAGATCTTGTTGGAATAGCCATCATGAATGGCTCTAGTATCAAATTGCTAAGGCCTCCCCAAAAGTATGTGGCTGGCCTCCATTAGAAATACATCACATAACACCTTATTGATATGAACCGAAAATCCTTCTCTGTTATTTTGTGCAGATTTTTAGGCTACAATTAATTTGTTTTAATAAGTAATTTAATGTGTCTCTAATAGGGTTTTTATGACTCTATTATTTTATTATTTTCGTTTTATTATTTTCATAAAGATTTATAGGCTAAGTTCAATGTATCTGCATTTGTAGACTAAGTTCAATGTACCTACATATGTAGGCTAAGTTCAATGTACTTGCATCTCATACAACCTATAAATGGTTACTTTTTGTATTTCGAGGGGGAGTCAATTTTGAATAAAAAAAACGAGTTTTTCTCCGTTATGAGAGTTTTCTTTAGTTCTTGTGACAAAAACTAAATATGATCTTTATCAATCTCTTGATTGTGTGGCAATCTGAGTAATATGATCATATCAATCTTTTGATTGTGTGGCGATCAAACTCATGACTTATCACTCACCTTCTCATCCCTTTCCTGAGTGTGGCGTCAATATCCTTCCCCCAAAAAAAAATTGATAAAAAATTATGAATAATCAACACGGTCCCCTTCCGCGAACGCGTCATTTGGTATCAGAGTTTCGGCTCTTGATTTTCATATGACTGGAATAAGTGGTCATGAATGTGTGCGAAAATGTAGTGGAAGAATGAACTAAGATTCGAGGACGAATCTCCTCGAAGAGAGAGAGTATGATATGAACCGAAAATCCTTCTCTGTTATTTTGTGCATATTTTTAGGCTACAATTAACTTGTTTTAATAAGTAATTTAATGTGTCTCTAATAGGGTTTTTATGACTCTATTATTTTATTATTTTCGTTTTATTATTTTCATAAAGATTTATAGGCTAAGTTCAATGTATCTGCATTTGTAGGTTAAGTTCAATGTACCTGCATATGTAGGCTAAGTTCAATGTACCTGCATTTGTAGGCTAAGTTCAATGTACTTGCATCTCTCATACAACCTATAAATGGTTACTTTTTGTATTTCGAGGGGGAGTCAATTTTGAATAAAAAAATGAGTTTTTCTCCGTTATGAGAGTTTTCTTTAGTTCTTGTGACAAGAACTAAATATGATCTTTATCAATCTCTTGATTGTGTGGCGATCTGAGTAATATGATTTTATCCATCTTTTGATTGTGTGGCGATCAAACTCATGACTTATCACTCACCTTCTCATCCCTTTCCTGAGTGTGGCGTCAATATCCTTCCCCCAAAAAAATTGATAAAAAATATGAATAATCAAGACGGTCCCCTTCTGCGAACGCGTCATTTGGTATCAGTGATGAGGACATCAAGACCCAAGAGTATGAGGCCCATGATGAGAAGAATCAAAATCAAGACCCAATCCATGAAATGATTGGACCCATGACTAGGAGCAGATTCAGAAAGACACAAGAAGCATTACAACTCAAGGTGGCCCATGTGCTTGAGACTGAATTGTTAGCGGCCCAACAAACGCAGAAGCTGATAACATGTATAGCCTGCCTGGTGTACTAGGAGGCCCATTTATTTTGTAATAGACTTTAAAATAAATAATTTCGTACAAGGCCCATTTACTTATAGGCCCATTTTGTATTAGGTAAACATAATTAGTATTAAACTTATAGGAATTGAGAACGGAGGCAGATCAATATTCAATTTGATATTTTTGTGAGTTTAAGCTAGGGTTTTTCCTTGCATCATCGATCTTATCAGGAATTCTTCGATTCTTGTGTGGCGATCATCCTTGGCTTATCAAACATTCTTGTTTGTGTGACGCCTTCCTTTTCATATCTATCTTTCTTTGTTTATTTTGCATTTTTATTATATAAAATAGTTCTGAAGTTTCAGTCGTCTTCAAACCCTAATTCTCAAAAGTCGAGTATTCCATTATTATTTTTGAAGGTGATTCTTGATAATAGATTGTTTGGATTCTTGTAAGAACCTTAAGTCAGAGAACGAGTGGAAAAAGGCAAGAGTGATTATTATAGAAAAAAGCCTAATTGTGTGCAAACACTTGAGTGGGTAAGGTTCAACAAACAGTAATTATATTATTTTCTTGTTACCTTTGATTTGTTTGTTTGTCAATGGCAGCAGAAAATAATAACAACGACCTTCGGCTGCAAATGACTGCAATATCTCAACATTTGGAGAGATTGATGAAACAACAACATGATGATTTCCATGAGAGGATAGACCAATTGGAGAATAGAAGACCACCTGGAGGAGGAGGAGTGAGACTGAATAGGAATGAGGCAAGAATAGAAGGAATCAAGTTGAATGTACCACCTTTCAAGGGTAGGAGTGATCCAGAGGCATATTTGGAGTGGGAGCTCAAAATTGAACATGTGTTCTCTTGAATTATAGTGAGGACCAAAAGGTAAGACTTGCTGCTGCTGAATTTTCTAACTATGCACTCATATGGTGGAATAAGTTGCAGAGAGAGAAAATAAGAAACGAAGAGCCTATGGTGGACACTTGGGCTGAAATGAAGGGAATCATGAGGAAGCGATATGTACCATCTAGCTTTCATAGAGACTTGAAACTCAAACTGCAGAAATTGTATCAAGGAAGCAAGGGGGTGGAAAAGTATTACAAGGAGATGGAAGTGTTAATCATCCAAGCCAAAATTGAAGAAGATGCTGAGGTAACTATGGTTCTTAATGGTTTAAATAATAACATTAGAGATGTAGAGTTGCAGGAATTTGTAGAGATGGAAGATCTTTTGCACAAGGCAGTTCAAGTAGAACAACAACTAAAAAGAAGAAGTACAGTGAGGAAGAGTTCTATTAACTATAACCCTCCAAATTGGAAGGATAGAATCAACAAAGAAGGGGATACCTCCTCTAGCAATGCTTCATTTACTAACTGGAGAAAAGCACCTCAAAAACAAGCTGATCATCCATCAAAGAGAACTAGGAAAGTGAAGTGTTTCAAGTGTTTGGGTATGGGTCATTATGCCTATGAATGTCCTACAAAGAAGACAATTCTTCTCAAAGATAATGGAGAGTACACAAGTCAATCTGAAGCTAGTGAGGGAGAGGAAGAATTTGAAAGTGGAGCAGAGTTGGAGGCTACGGAGGGAGACTTGTTAATGATTAGAAGGTTGCTGGGTAGTCAATTAAAGCCTTTGGATGAGAGTCAAAGAGAGAACATTTTCCACACTAGATGTTCTATCGACGGGAAGGTATGCATGGTGATTATTGATGGAGGGAGTTGCACCAATGTGGCTAGTGCTAGGTTAGTGTCAAAGCTAAATTTAGCCACTAAAACACATCCTAGACCATACAAACTTCAATGGCTTAGTGAAGATGGTGAGGTACAAGTAAGGCAGCAAGTAGAAGTGGATATTGCAATTGGGAAATACAAGGATAAGGTGTTATGTGATGTAGTTCCAATGGAGGCCAACCACATACTTTTGGGGAGGCCTTGGCAATTTGATACTAGAGCCATTCATGATGGCTATTCCAACAAGATCTCTTTTATGCACCAAGATAAAAAAATTATACTCAAACCATTGAGCCGTAAAGAGGTGTGTGAGGATCAAGTGAGAATGAGAAAAAAAAATAGCAGTAGAGAGGAAGAGTGAAACAGTTGAGAGAAGAAAGAGTGAAAAAAGAAAGAGTGAAACAGAAAAGAGTGAAACACTTCAGGGCAAACACCTTTGTTTAGTAAGAGAAAAGGAGGTAAAGAGGGTGCTTTGCGCAAGGCAACCCCTCTATTTAATGTTTTGTCAAAGTCAAATTTTGTATGCTAACCAATTTAAGTCTGAATTGTCTTCTTGTATTAAGTTTCTTTTGCAGGATTATCAAGATATTTTTCCAGCAAGTGTACCGGATGGCTTGCCACCATTGAGGGGGATTGAGCATCACATTGATCTCATTCCAGGAGCTTCTTTACCCAATAGGCCCGCATATAGAAGCAACCCACAAAAGACTAAGGAGATTGAAAGACAGGTGGCTGAACTCATGAGCAAAGGTTGGGTGAGAAATAGCATGAGTCCATGTGTTTTACCAGTCATCCTAGTACCCAAGAAGGATGGCTCATGGAGAATGTGTTCGGATTGTAGGGCTATAAACAACATCACCATCAAGTATAGGCATCCAATTCCTAGGTTAGATGATCTTCTTGATGAACTGTATGGTTCATGTGTGTTCTCTAAAATTGATTTGAAAAGTGGATATAACCAAAATAGAATTAGAGAAGGAGATGAATGGAAGATTGCATTTAAAACAAAGTATGGTTTGTATGAGTGGTTAGTTATGCCTTTTAGTTTGACTAATGCACCTAGTACCTTCATGAGATTGATGAACCATGTTCTTAGGGAGTTTATTGGCAAGTTTGTTGTGGTATACTTTGATGATATTCTTATATATAGCACTAGTCTTGATTTAAATGTTGAACATTTGCAATCTGTTTTTAATGTGCTTAGAAAAGAGCAATTGTATGCAAATCTGGAAAAATGCATCTTTTATTCTGATCACGTGGTATTCCTTGGATATGTTATTAGCGCTAAAGGGGTACCAGTAGATGTGGAAAAGGTTAAGGCCATCCAAGAATGGCCAACACCTAAGACTGTGAGTGAGGTGAGGGGATTTCATGGGCTAGCAAGTTTCTATAGGAGATTTGTTAAAGATTTTAGTACCTTGGCTGCACCTTTAAATGAAGTTACTAAGAAAAACGTAGGATTCAAGTGGGGTGAAAAACAAGAAGAGGCATTTGTTGCTCTTAAGCATGAATTAACTAATGCACCCATTCTTGCTATGCCTAATTTTTCAAAATCATTTTAGGTTGAGTGTGATGCATCCAATGTGGGGTATTGGGGCTGTTTTATTGCAAGAAGGACATCCAATTGCATATTTTAGTGAAAAACTAAGTGGGGCTGCCCTTAGCTATTCAACCTATGATAAAGAATTATATTCTTTGGTTAGAGCTTTAAAGACTTGGCAACATTACCTTTTACCCAAAGAGTTTGTCATTCATAGTGATCATGAGTCCTTAAAGTACTTAAAAGGACAGGGTAAGCTTAATAAAAGACATGCTAAGTGGGTAGAATTTCTAGAGCAATTTCCATATGTCATCAAACATAAAAAGGGGAAAGGGAATGTAGTGGCTGATGCATTTTCTAGGAGGCATACATTACTTTCTGTACTTGAAACTAAATTGTTTGGTCTTGAATCTTTGAGGGATATGTATGAGACAGATGTGGACTTTGCTAAAATTTTTGCTGCATGTGAAAAATTATCTGAAAATGGTTACTATAGGCATAATGGATTTTTGTTTAAAGCAAATAAATTGTGTATGCCTAGGTGTTCCATAAGAGAGTTTCTTGTGAGTGAATCACATGAAGGGGGTTTAATGGGACATTTTAGAGTTCTAAAGACTTTGGAAATTTTGCAAGAACATTTTTATTGGCCACATATGAAGCGTGATGTGCAAAAATTTTGTGATCGTTGTATTGTTTGTAAAAAGGCTAAATCCAAAGTTAAGCCTCATGGATTATATACCCCTTTGCCTATTCCCAAACATCCTTGGATTGACATTTCTATGGACTTTGTTTTGGGATTGCCTAGAACAAAGAGTGGAAAGGATTCTGTGTTTGTTGTTGTTGACAGGTTTTCTAAGATGGCACATTTCCTACCTTGCAAGAAGGTAGATGATGCTTGTCACGTGGCTGACTTGTTCTTCAAGGAGATTGTGAGACTCCATGGACTGCCTAGGAGCATTGTTAGTGACAGAGACAGTAAATTCCTAAGCCACTTTTGGCGGACCTTGTGGGGTAAGATTGGTACTAAATTGTTATTTTCTACTACTTGTCACCCACAAACAGATGGACAAACTGAGGTAGTCAATAGGACTTTAGGAACATTGCTTAGAACTACTTTAAAGAAAAATATTAAGTCTTGGGAAGCATGTTTACCTCATGTTGAGTTTGCTTATAATAGAGCTATCCATACCACAACTAATTGCTCTCCTTTTGAAATTGTGTATGGATTTAATCCTTTAACTCCTCTTGATTTACTGCCCATGCCTAACATTTCTAAGTTTAAGCACCAAGAAGCACAGGCCAAAGCTAAATATGTAAAGAAGTTACATGAGCAAGTGAAGGCTCAACTTGAAAAGAAGAATGAGAGCTATGCTAGACAAGCTAACAAAGGAAGAAAAAAGGTGGTATTCGAACCTGGTGATTGGGTTTTGGGTACACATGAGGAAGGAAAGGTTCCTAGAACAAAGAAAGTCAAAACTTCAACCAAGGGGAGATGATCCATTCCAAGTGTTAGAGAAGATCAATGACAATGCATATATAATAGATATACCCAGTTAGTACAATATTAGTACTACTTTTAATGTATCTAATTTGTCCCCTTTCAATGCAGATATTCAAGTTCTAGATTTGAGGTCAAATCCTTCTCAAGAAGGAGGGAGTGATGAGGACATCAAGACCCAAGAGTATGAAGCCCATGATGAGAAGAATCAAAATCAAGACCCAATCCATGAAATGATTGGACCAATGACTAGGAGCAGATTCAGAAAGGCCCAAGAAGCATTACAACTCAAGGTGGCCCATGTGCTTGAGACTGAATTGTTAGCGGTCCAACAAACGCGGAAACTGATAACATGTATAGCCTGCCTGGTGGACTAGGAGGCCCATTTATTTTGTAATAGACTTTAAAATAAATAATTTCGTACAAGGCCCATTTACTTATAGGCCCATTTCGTATTAGGTAAACCTAATTAGTATTAAACTTATAGGAATTGAGAACGGAGGCAGATCATTATTCAATTTGATATTTTTGTGAGCTTAAGCTCTACTAGGGTTCTTCCTTGCAACCTTGATCTTATCAGGAATTCTTCGATTCTTGTGTGGCGATCATCCGTGGCTTATCAAACATTCTTGTTTGTGTGACGCCTTCCTTTTCATATCTATCTTTATTTGTTATTTTGCATTTTTATTATATAAAATAGTTCTCAAATTTCAGCCGTCTTCAAACCCTAATTCTCAAACGTCGAGTATTCTATTAATTCCGGGTTAGGATCATATCACTTATCCTTGTATTTCCCAATTGCAATATCCACTTCTACTTGCTGCCTTACTTGTACCTTACCATCTTCACTAAGCCATTGAAGTTTGTATGGTCTAGGATGTGTTTTAGTGGCTAAATTTAACTTTGACACTAACCTAGCACTAGCCACATTGGTGCAACTCCCTCCATCAATAATCACCATGCATACCTTCCCGTCGATAGAACATCTAGTATGAAAAATGTTCTCTCTTTGACTCTCATCCAAAGGCTTTAATTGACTACCCAGCAACCTCCTAATCATTAACAAGTCTCCCTCCGTAGCCTCCAACTCTTCTCCACTTTCAAATTCTTCCTCTCCCTCACTAGCTTCAGATTGACTTGTGT
Source organism: Hylodesmum podocarpum (assembly GCA_026586105.1). Taxonomy (NCBI): domain Eukaryota; kingdom Viridiplantae; phylum Streptophyta; class Magnoliopsida; order Fabales; family Fabaceae; genus Hylodesmum; species Hylodesmum podocarpum. The sequence goes on along the minus strand of JALJEV010000303.1, from coordinate 433,504 downwards.
ACTCTCCATTATCTTTGAGAATAATTGTCTTCTTTGTAGGACATTCATAGGCATAATGACCCATACCCAAACACTTGAAACACTTCACTTCCCTAGTTCTCTTTGATGGATGATCATCTTATTTTTGAGGTTCTTTTCTCCGGTTAGAAAATGAAGCATTGCTAGAGGAGGTATCCCCTTCTTTGTTGATACTATCCTTCCAATTTGGAGGGTTATAGCTAGTAAAACTCTTCCTCGTACTTCTTCTTTTTAGTTGTTGTTCTACTTGAACTGCCTTGTGCAAAAGATCTTCCATCTCTACAAATTCCTGCAACTCTACTACATCTCTAATGTTATTATTTAAACCATTAAGAAAGCGAGCCATAGTTACCTCAGCATCTTCTTCAATATTGGCTTGGATGATTAACACTTTCATCTCCTTGTAATACTCTTCCACCCCCTTGCTTCCTTGATACAATTTCTGCAGTTTGAGTTTCAAGTCTCTATGAAAGCTAGATGGTACATATCGTTTCGTCATGATTCCCTTCATTTCAGCCCAAGTGTCCACCATAGGCTCTTCGTTTCTTATTCTCTCCCTCTGCAACTTATTCCACCATATGAGTGCATAGTCAGAAAATTCAGCAGCAACAAGTCTTACCTTTTGGTCCTCACTATAGTTATTACAAGAGAACACATGTTCAATTTTGAGTTCCCACTCCAAATATGCCTCTGGATCACTCCTACCCTTGAAAGGTGGTACATTCAAATTGATTCCTTCTATTCTTGCCTCATTCCTATTCGGTCCCACTCCTCCTCCTCCAGGTGGCCTTCTATTCTCCAATTGGTCTATCCTCTCATGGAAATTATCATGTTGTTGTTTCATCAATCTCTCCAAATGTTGAGATATTGCAGTCATTTGCAGCCGAAGGTCGTTGTTATTATTTTTTGCTGCCATTGACAAACAAACAAATCAAAGGTAACAAGAAAATAATATAATTACTGTTTGTTGAACCTTACCCACTCAAGTGTTTGCACACAATTAGGCTTTTTTCTAGAATAATCACTCTTGTCTTTTTCCACTCGTTCTCTAACTCAAGGTTCTTACAAGAATCCAAACAATCTATTATCAAGAATCACCTACGAAAATAACAATCAGAAAGATTTATGTTTTTTTTTTTAGAAACTGAACAAAAAGTAGCAAAGAACAATTTTCCTACCAATAGAAAAACAAGGTAAGCACGAATGGTAAGGGAAGACAAACAATTACCACTTAGAAATATTGTCAAACAAATAATTTGCACTGGATTTAAACAAGAACAACTAAGAATATATATTTTGTTTGATCAATTTCGTTTTCTCTTTTTTTTTTCTTTTTTTGACAGCTTTCTTTTTTTTTTAGATTTTCATGAATGTGTGCGAAGATGCAGTGGAAGAATGAACTAAGATTCGAGGACGAATCTCCCTGAAGAAAGAGAGTATGATGTGAACTGAAAATCCTACTCTGTTATTTCGTGCAGATTTTTACGCTACAATTATTTAATGTGTCTCTAGTAGGGTTTTTGTTACTCTATTATTTTATTATTTTCGTAAAGATTTATAGGCTAAGTTCAATGTATCTGCATTTGTAAGCTAAGTTCAATGTACCTGCATATGTAGGCCAAGTTCAATGTATCTACATTTGTAGGCTAAGTTCAATGTACCTGCATATGTAGGCCAAGTTCAATGTACATGCATTTGTTGGCTAAGTTCAATGTATCTGCATCTCATTCAGCCTATAAATGGATACTCTTTGTATTTTGAGGAGTAGAATTTGAATAATGCAGTATAACGTATGAATGTAGAACAGAACAAATGCAATATAACGTATGAACAAAACAGATGTTGTATAACAAATGATGCAATTCAGAACAGATGTAGTATAACGTTCGATGCAGAACAGAACATACGCAGTATAACATATGATGCAGAACAGATGAAGTATAACGTATGAACAAAACAGAACAAATGTAGTACAATGTCTGATGTAGATCAGATGCGGCATAACGTATGAAGTAGAACAGAACATATGTAGTATAACGTTTAATTCAGAACAGATGTAGTATAACATGTATACTACATAATAGAATAGATGCAGTATAATCTATGATGCAGAACAAAAAAGATGCAAAAGATAATGTCTCGATGCATAACAACAATCAGATGCAGATATAACATCTCGATGCATAATGTAATAGATGCGATGATAACGTATGATGCAACGTAATGTATGCGATAACAAATAATGCTTTGAATGTAATGATATAGTGTAATGTATGATGCATAACAAAATAAATGTTGTATGATGTAAAATGTAGAACAGAACAGATTCAGTATAACGTATGATGCAAAAAAAAAAAACAGATGCAGTCTCACATATGATGCAGAAGAGAATGATGCAAAGACAAATCGTATGATGCGAGAAAGAACATATGCAAGACAATCGTATGATGCAGAACATATTCAGTAAAACGTATAAACAAGATAAATGCAGTATAACGTATGATGCAGAACAGAACAGATGCAATATAACGTACGATGCAGAACAAAACTGTTGTTGTATAACGTATGATGCAGAACAGATGCAGTATAACATATGAACAGAATAGATTTAGTATAAAATATGATGTATATCATATGATGTAGAACAGATGCAGTATAATGTATGATGCAGAACAGAACAACTGCAATACAACATACGATGCAGTGTAATGTATGAAAATAACAGATGCAGTATCACATATGATGCAGAACTGAGCAGATGCAGTAAAACGTATGATGTAGAATAGAACATATGTTGTATTATGTATGATGCAGAACAGATGCAGTATAACGTAATAGAACATATGTAGTATAACATTTGATGCAGTACAGAACATATGCAATATAACGTATGATGCAGAACAAAACTGATGCAGTATAATGTATGATGCAGAACAGGTGTAGTAAAATGTATGATGTAGAACAGAACAGATGCAGTATAACGTATGATGAAAAACAGATGCAGAATAACATATGAACAGAACAAATGATGCAGACCAGAACAGATGCAGTATAATGTTCGACGCAGATAGAACAGACGAAGTATAACATGATTCATTATAACATATAATGCAGAATAAAACAGATGCAGTACAACTTCTGATGCAGAACAGATGCAGCATAATGTATGATGCATAAAAGAACAATTGTAGTATAATGTTTGATGCATAACAGATGTAGTATAACATGTATGATGCAGAAAAGAACAGATGCAGTATAATCTATGATGCAAAACAGGTGTAGTAAAACGTATGATGTAGAACAGAACAAATGCAGTATAACATATGATGCATAATTGAACAGTTGCAGTATAATGTACGAACAAAACAGATGTTGTATAACAAATGATGCAAATTAGAACAGGTGCAGTATAACATTCGATGCAGAACAGAACATACGTAGAATAACATATGATGCAAAACAAATGCAGTATAACTTATGAACAAAACAGAAGACATGCAGTACAATGTTTGATGCAGAACAGATGCGGCATAACGTATGATGTAGAACAGAACATATGTAGTATAACATTTAATGCAGAACAGATGTAGTATATCACGTATAATGCATAACATAACAAATGCAGTATAATCTATGATGCAAAACAAAACAGATGCAATATAACGTTTGATGCATAACAGAACAGATGCAGTATAACGTATAATGCAGAACAGAATAGGTGCAATATAATGTGTAAAGCATAACAGATGCAGTATAACGTATGATGCAGAACAGAATAGATGCACTATATCAAATGATGCAGAAAAAAATTGATGTGAACCGAAAATCCTTCTCTGTTATTTCGTGCAGATTTTTAGGCTACAATTAATTTGTTTTAATAAGTAATTTAATGTGTCTCTAATAGGGTTTTTATGACTCTATTATTTTATTATTTTCGTTTTAGTATTTTCATAAAGATTTATAGCCTAAGTTCAATGTGATGAGGACATCAAGACCCAAGAGTATGAGGCCCATGATGAGAAGAATCAAAATCAAGACTCAATCCATGAAATGATTGGACCCATGACTAGGAGCAGATTCAGAAAGGCCCAAGAAGCATTACAACTCAAGGTGACCCATGTGCTTGAGACTGAATTGTTAGCGGCCCAACAAACGCGGAAGCTGATAACATGTATAGCCTGCCTGGTGGACTAGGAGGCCTATTTACTTTAAAATAAATAATTTCGTACAAGACTCATTTACTTATAGGCCCATTTCGTATTAGGTAAACCTAATTAGTATTAAACTTATAGGAATTGAGAACGGAGGGAGATCATTATTCAATTTGATATTTTTGTGAGCTTAAGCTCTGCTAGGGTTCTTCCTTGCATCCTCGATCTTATCAGGAATTCTTCGATTCTTGTGTGGCGATCATCCTTGGCTTATCAAACATTCTTGTTTGTGTCACGCCTTCCTTTTCATATCTATCTTTATTTGTTATTTTGCATTTTTATTATATAAAATAGTTCTCAAATTTCAGCCGTCTTCGAACCCTAATTCTCAAACGTCGAGTATTCTATTATTGATGGAGGGAGTTGCACCAATGTGGCTAGTGCTAGGTTAGTGTCAAAGCTAAATTTAGCCACTAAAACACATCCTAGACCATACAATCTTCAATGGCTTAGTGAAGATGGTGAGGTACAAGTAAGGCAGCAAGTAGAAGTGGATATTGCAATTGGGAATACAAGGATAAGGTGTTATGTGATGTAGTTCCAATGGAGGCCAGCCACATACTTTTGGGGAGGCCTTAGCAATTTGATACTAGAGCCATTCATGATGGCTATTCCAACAAGATCTCTTTTATGCATCAAGATAAAAAAATTATACTCAAACCATTGAGCCCTAAAGAGGTGTGTGAGGTTCAAGTGAGAATGAGAGAAAAAATAGCAGTAGAGAGGAAGAGTGAAACACTTGAGAGAAGAAAGAGTGAAAAGAGAAAGAGTGAAAAAAGAAAGAGTGAAACAGAAAAGAGTGAAACACTTGAGGGCAAACACCTTTGTTTAATAAGAGAAAAGGAGGTAAAGAGGGTGCTTTGCGCAAGGCAACCCCTCTATATAATGGTTTTGTCAAAGTCAAATTTTGTATGCTAACCAATTTGATAAGTCTGAATTGCCTTCTTGTATTAAGTCTCTTTTGCAGGATTATCAAGATATTTTTCCAGCAAGTGTACCGGATGACTTTCCACCATTGAAGGGGATTGAGCATCACATTGATCTCATTCCAGGAGTTTCTTTACCCAATAGGCCTGCATATAGAAGCAACCCACAAGAGACTAAGGAGATTGAAAGACAGGTGGCTGAACTCATGTGCAAAGGTTGGGTGAGAAATAGCATGAGTCCATGTCTTTTTACCATCATCCTAGTACCCAAGAAGGATGGCTCATGGAGAGTGTGTTCGGATTGTAGGGCTATAAACAACATCACCATCAAGTATAGGCATCCAATTCCCAGGTTAGATGATCTTCTTGATGAACTGTATGGTTCATGTGTGTTCTCTAAAATTGATTTGAAAAGTGGATATAACCAAATTAGAATTAGAGAAGGAGATGAATGGAAGACTGCATTTAAAACAAAGTATGGTTTGTATGAGTGTTTAGTTATGCCCTTTGGTTTGACTAATGCACCTAGTACTTTCATGAGATTGATGAACCATGTTCTTAGGGAGTTTATTGGCAAGTTTGTTGTGGTATACTTTGATGATATTCTTATATATAGCACTAGTCTTGATTTACATGTTGAGCATTTGCAATCTGTTTTGAATGTGCTTAGAAAAGAGCAATTGTATGCCAATCTGGAAAAATGCATCTTTTATTCTGATCATGTGGTATTCCTTGGATATGTTATTAGTGCTAAAGGGGTTCAAGTAGATGTGGAAAAGGTTAAGGCCATCCAAGAATGGCCAACACCTAAGACTGTGAGTGAGGTGAGGGGATTTCATGGGCTAGCAAGTTTCTATAGGAGATTTGTTAAAGATTTTAGTACCTTGGCTGCACCTTTAAATGAAGTTACTAAGAAAAGCGTAAGATTCAAGTGGGGTGAAAAACAAGAAGAGGCATTTGTTGCTCTTAAGCATGAATTAACTAATGCACCCATTCTTGCTATGCCTAATTTTTCAAAATCATTTGAGGTTAAGTGTGATGCATCCAATGTGGGTATTGGGGCTTTTTTATTGCAAGAAGGACATCCAATTGCATATTTTAGTGAAAAACTAAGTGGGGCTGCCCTTAGCTATTAAACCTATGATAAAGAATTATATTCTTTGGTTAGAGCTTTAAAGACTTGGCAACATTACCTTTTACCCAAAGAGTTTGTCATTCATAGTGATCATGAGTCCTTAAAGTACTTAAAAGGACAGGGTAAGCTTAATAAAAGACATGCTAAGTGTGTAGAATTTCTAGAGCAATTTCCATATGTCATCAAACATAAAAAGGGGAAAGGGAATGTAGTGGCTGATGCACTTTCTAGGAGGCATACATTACTTTCTGTACTTGAAACTAAATTGTTTGGTCTTGAATCTTTGAGGGATATGTATGAGACAGATGTGGCGATCATCCTTGGCTTATCAAACATTCTTGTTTGTGTGACGCCTTCCTTTTCATATCTATCTTTATTTGTTATTTTGCATTTTTATTATATAAAATAGTTCTCAAATTTTAGTCGTCTTCAAACCCTAATTCTCAAACGCCGAGTATTCTATTAATTTTGGGTTAGGATCATATAACTCTAATACCAAATGACGCATTCACGGAAGGGGACCGTCTTGATTATTCATATTTTTTTATCAATTTTTTTTTGGGAAGGATATTGACGTCACACTCAGGAAAGAGATGAGAAGGTGAGTGATAAGTCATGAGTTTGATCGCCACACAATCAAAAGATTGATAAGATCATATTACTCAGATCGCCACACAATCAAGAGATTGATAAGATCATATTTAGTTCTTCTCACAAGAACTAAAAAAATCTCTCATAATGTTGAAATACTCATTTTATTCAAATTGACTCTCCCTCGAAATACAAAATGTATCCATTTATAGGCTGAATGAGATGCAGATACATTGAACTTAGCCAACAAATGCATGTACATTGAACTTGGCCTACATATGCAGGTACATTGAACTTAGCCTACAAATGTAGATACATTGAACTTGGCCTACATATGCAGGTACATTGAACTTAGCTTACAAATGCAGATACATTGAACTTAGCCTATAAATCTTTACGAAAATAATAAAATAATAGAGTAACAAAAACCCTACTAGAGACACATTAAATAATTGTAGCGTAAAAATCTGCATGAAATAACATAGTAGGATTTTCGGTTCACATCAGTTATACTGCATCTGTTCTGTTCATACGTTATACTGCATCTGTTCTGTTCTACATCATACGTTATACTGCATCTATATTGTTCTGCATCAGATGTTATACTGCATCTTTTCTAATCTGCATCATAGATTATACTGCATTTGTTCTGTTCTACATCATACGTGTTATACTGCATTTATTCTGCATTAAATGTTATACTACATTTCTTCTGTTATGCATCATACGTTATGCTGCATCTGTTCTGCATCAGACGTTGTACTACATCTGTTCTGTTCTGCATTATATGTTATACTGCATTTGTTTGTTCATACATTGTACGACATCTATTCTGCATGATATGTTATACTGCGTCTGTTCTGATATGCATCATTTGTTATACAACATATGTTTTACTACACCTGTTCTATATCCTACGTTATACTGCATCTGTTTTGTTCTGCATCAAACGTTATACTGCATATGTTCTATTAATACGTTATATTGCATCTGTTCTGCATCATACATAATACAACATATATTCTATTATACATCATACGTTTTAATGCATCTGTTGTGTTATGCATCATACGTTATACTATATCTGTTATGTTCATTCGTTACACTGCATCGTACGTTGTATTGCATCTATTCTGTTCTGCATCATACGTTATACTGCACCTATTCTGCATCATATGTTATACTGCATCAGTTCTGTTTTACATCATATTTTACACTAAATCTATTCTGTTCATATGTTATACTGCATCTGTTCTGCATCATACGTTATACTACACCAATTTTGTTCTGCATCGTACATTATTATATTACATCTGTTCTGTTCTGCATTTGTTTTGTTCATGCATTATACTGAATCTGTTCTACATCATACGGTGTACTGCATATGTTCTTTTCTGCATCATATGTTATACTGCATCTGTTTCTTTCATCATACGTTATACTGCATTTGTTTTGTTCTACATCTTACGTTATACTGCATTTGTTCTATTCTTACGTTATACAACATCAAATGTAATATTGCTTCTATTCTGTTGTGCATTATACATTATACTGCATCTGTTTTGTTTTGCGTCATACATTATACTGCATCTGTTCTATTCAAACGTTATACTGCATCATATGTTATACTGAATTATGTTATACAGCGTTAGTTCTGTTCTGTATCGAACATTATACTGCATCTGTTCTGATATGCATCATTTGTTATACATCATTTGTTATATTCATATGTTATACTGAATTTGTTTTATTTTGCATTATACGTTATTCTGCATTTGTTTTGCTCTGCATCAAATGTGTTATACTAAATCTATTCTGCATCAAAGGTTATACTAAATCTGTTCAGTTATGTGTCATACGTTACGCTGCATCTATTCTGCATCAGATGTTCTACTACATCTGTTCTGTTCTGCATTATATGTTATACTGCATTTGTTTGTTCATACATTATACTGCATTTGTTCTGCATCATATGTTATACTACATCTGTTCTGTTTTGAATCCAACGTTATACTGCATGTGTTCTGTTCTGTTCTGCATCATTTGTTACACAACATTTGTTCTGCTCATATGTTATACTGCATCTGTTCTTTATCATATGTTATACTGATCTCTGTTATGTTTTGAATCCAACGTTATACTGCATCTGTTCTGTTCTGTTCTGCATCATTTGTTACACAACATTTGTTCTGTTCATATGTTATACTGCATCTGTTCTTCATCATATGTTATACTGCATCTGTTCTGTTCTACATCATACATTTAACTACACCTGTTCTGCATCATACGTTATATTGCATATGTTTTGTTCTGCATCATATGTTATATTGCATCTATGCTGCTCTGCATCAAACGTTATACTGCATGCATGTATTCTATTAATATGTTATACTGCAATTGTTTTCCATCAAACATAATACAACATATGTTCTATTCTAAATCATATGTTTTATTGCATCTGCTCTGTTATTCTGCATTTGTTATGTTCATACGTTACACTGTATCGTTCGTTATATTGCATCTGTTTTGTTCTGCATCATACATTATACTGCATTTGTTCTACTTTACACATTATATTGCATCTATTCTGTTTTGCATCATACGTTATATTGCATCTGTTCTGTTCTGCATCATTCGTTATACTACATCTGTTTTGTTCTGCATCATTCGTTATACTCCATCTGTTTTGTTCTGCATCAGACGTTATACTGCATCTTTTTTGTTCTATATCAAACGTTATACTGCATTTATTTTATTTTTCATCACATGTTATACTGCATTTGTTTTGTTATACATCATACGTTTTATTACACCTGTTCAGTATCATGTGTTATACTACATTTGTTTTGCTCTGCATCATACGTTATATTGCATCTTTTCTGTTCTGCATCAAACGCTATACTGCATATGTTCTACATCATACATTATACTATATCTGTTCTATTATGCATCATACGTTATGCTGCATCTGTTCTGCATCAAACGTTGTACCATTTGTTTGTTCATACGTTATACTACATATGTTCTGCATCATATGTTATACTGCATCTCTTCTGTTCTGCATCAAACGTTATACTGTATCTATTCTTATCTACATCATTTGTTATACAACATCTGTTCTATTCATATGTTATATTGCATCTGTTCTTCATCATACGTTATACTGCATCTGTTTTGTTCTACATCATACGTTTTACTACATGTTCTGCATCATACGTTATGCTGCATCTGTTTTGTTCTACATCATACGTTATATTGCATCTATTCTGCTCTGCATCAAAAGTTATACTGCATATGTTCTATTAATACGTTGTACTGCAATTGTTCTGCATCATACATAATACAACATATGTTCTATTCTACATCATACGTTTTATTGCATCTGCTCGGTTCTGCATCATACGCTATACTAGACTAAACACAAATCCTAGAAGCATACATGAATCATAACTTGCAAAAGAAAATCTAGATGATCATGTGAGTCAAAATTGCAAGCTAGAAAATTATGCATTCAAGAAACTTATGGATGAACATGCCAACATGAATCACGGCCTAATGTAGTAACCAAAAGAATTAAAGCATGCCCAACTCAAAACTAAAGAATATGACAACTCAAGGAACTCAAAAATAGGATACTCTATGGAAGAAAGACTCTAGATATGAAGAAGACTTAAAAAGAAAAACAAGACTTAAGGAAGACTCAACTACTAACCGTGAAGATGAATCAATGGTGAAGACAACTATGCTCTTGATACCACTTGATGTAGGTGCTCCATCGCTCCAATGAAGCTCCAAGGATTTCCCCGATCTAGTCTTCAACAAAGCCTCACGGTTGCACCAAGAAAGCTCTCGGACGAACAAGGTGTTTAGTGTTTAAGGGTGAAGAATTGAAACGGAAAAGTGGAGGAGGAAGAGATGGTGGTGGCGCCAAGGTGGTGACACCTATAAGCCTAGGAGGAATCGCCACAATGGGTGTAGAGATCCATTGATAAGATTCAAAGAGAATTCCCTAAGGGAACAAGAGACTAATCTCTCAAAGAAAGCTTAAAGCTCATTCATTCAACAATTCATCCAAAGACCCATACAAAGGTTCAGCCAAGGGTATTTATAAGCCACCCTAGCTTGGACTCCAAGGCACCCTAACTATGATTAACCTAGCCTAATCCTAGTTAAGACCTAAGCCTAGCCGTAACCCTAACTTGCCAACCAAGTAACCATAGGAGTTAGGTTAGTTGCAAGTTAGATAGGCTATCACATGTCATCACATGGCTTTCACATGGGTGCACATGGGCTTGTCTCTCACTCTCACCCATGTGATTAGCCAAGTCATCAATCCTAGCACTTGCTAATCAAGGGTGGAAATCCTTGATTAAGTGTTGGCATGGATCCAATGCTTAATCAAGGGTTCTGATATGAACCGAAAATCCTTTTCTGTTATTTTGTGCAGATTTTTAGGCTACAATTAATTTGTTTTAATAAGTAATTTAATGTGTCTCTAATAGGGTTTTTATGACTCTATTATTTTATTATTTTCGTTTTATTATTTTCATAAAGATTTATAGGCTAAGTTCAATGTATCTGCATTTGTAGACTAAGTTCAATGTACCTGCATATGTAGGCTAAGTTCAATGTACCTGCATATGTAGGCTAAGTGGGTAGAATTTCTAGAGCAATTTCCATATGTCATCAAACATAAAAAGGGGAAAGGGAATGTAGTGGCTGATGCACTTTCTAGGAGGCATACATTACTTTCTGTACTTGAAACTAAATTGTTTGGTCTTGAATCTTTGATGGATATGTATGAGACATGTGAAAAATTATCTGAAAATGGTTACTATAGGTATAATGGATTTTTGCAAATAAATTGTGTGTCCCTAGGTGTTCCATAAGAGAGTTGCTTGTGAGTGAATCACATGAAGAGGGTTTAATGGAACATTTTGGGGTTCTAAAGACTTTGGAAATTTTGCAAGAACATTTTTATTGGCCACATATGAAGCGTGATGTGCAAAAATTTTGTGATCGTTGTATTGTTTGTAAGAAGGCTAAATCCAAAGTTAAGCCTCATGGATTATATACCCCTTTGCCTATTCCCGAACATCCTTGGATTGACATTTCTATGGACTTTGTTTTGGGATTGCCTAGAACAAAGAGTGGAAAGGATTCTGTGTTTGTTGTTGTTGACAGGTTTTCTAAGATGGCACATTTCCTACCTTGCAAGAAGGTAGATGATGCTTGTCACGTGGCTGACTTCTTCTTCAAGGAGATTGTTAGACTCCATGGACTGCCTAGGAGCATTGTAAGTGACAGAGACAGTAAATTCCTAAGCCACTTTTGGTGGACCTTGTGGGGTAAGATTGGTACTAAATTGTTATTTTCTACTACTTGTCACCCACAAACAGATGGTCAAACTGAGGTAGTCAATAGGACTTTAGGAACATTGCTTAGAACTACTTTAAAGAAAAATATTAAGTCTTGGGAAGCATGTTTACCTCATGTTGAGTTTGCTTATAATAGAGCTATCCATACCACAACTAATTGCTCTCCTTTTAAAATTGTGTATGGATTTAATCCTCTAACTCCTCTTGATTTACTGCCCATGCCTAACATTTCTAAGTTTAAGCACCAAGAAGCACAAGCCAAAGCTAAATATGTGAAGAAGTTGCATGAGCAAGTGAAGGCTCAACTTGAAAAGAAGAATAAGAGCTATGCTAGAAAAGCTAACAAAGGAAGAAAAAAGGTGGTATTTGAACCTAGTGATTGGGTTTGGGTACACATGAGGAAGGAAAGGTTCCCAGAACAAAGAAAGTCAAAACTTCAACCGAGGGGAGATGGTATATTCCAAGTGTTAGAGAAGATTATAGACAATGCATATATATTAGAGAAGATTATAGACAATGCATATATAATAGATATACCCGGTGAGTACAATATAAGTACTACTTTTAATGTATCTGACTTGTCCCCTTTCAATGCAGATGATGAAGTTCTGGATTTGAGGTCAAATCCTTCTCAAGAAGGAGGGAGTGATGAGGACATCAAGACCCAAGAGTATGAGGCCCATGATGAGAAGAATCAAAATCGAGACCCAATCCATGAAATGATTAGACCCATGACTAGGAGCAGATTCAGAAAGGCACAAGAAGCATTACAACTCAAGGTGGCCCATGTGCTTGAGACTGAATTGTTAGCGGCCCAACAAACGCGGAAGCTGATAACATGTATAGCCTGCCTGGTGGACTAGGAGGCCCATTTATTTTGTAATAGACTTTAAAATAAATAATTTCGTACAAGGCCCATTTACTTATAGGCCCATTTCGTATTAGGTAAACATAATTAGTATTAAACTTATAGGAATTGAGAACGAAGGCAGATCATTATTCAATTTGATATTTTTGTGAGCTTAAGCTCTGCTAGGGTTTTTCCTTGCATCCTCGATCTTATAAGGAATTCTTCGATTCTTGTGTGGTGATCATCCTTGGCTTATCAAACATTCTTGTTTGTGTGACGCCTTCCTTTTCATATCTATCTTTATTTGTTATTTTGCATTTTTATTATATAAAATAGTTCTCAAATTTCAGCTGTCTTCAAACCCTAATTCTCAAACGTCGAGTATTCTATTAATTCTGGGTTAGGATCATATCATCTGCCAAATGATGCGTTCGCGGAAGGGGACCATCTTGATTATTCATATTTTTTTATCAATTTTTTTTGGGGAAGGATATTGACGCCACACTCAGGAAAGGGATGAGAAGGTGAGTGATAAGTTATGAGTTTGATCGCCACACAATCAAAAGATTGATAAGATCATATTACTCAGATCGCTACACAATCAAGAGATTGATAAAGATCATATTTAGTTTTTGTCACAAGAACTAAAGAAAACTCTCATAACGGAGAAAAACTCGTTTTTTTATTCAAAATTTACTCCCCCTCGAAATACAAAAAGTATCCATTTATAGGCTGTATGAGAGATGTAGGTACATTGAACTTAGCCTACAAATGCAAGTACATTGAACTTAGCCTACATATGCAGGTACATTGAACTTAACCTACAAATGCAGATACATTGAACTTAGCCTATAAATCTTTATGAAAATAATAAAACGAAAATAATAAAATAATAGAGTCATAAAAACCCTATTAGAGACACATTAAATTACTTATTAAAACAAGTTAATTGTAGCCTAAAAATATGCACAAAATAACAGAGAAGGATTTTCGGTTCATATCAACTATGCTCTTTGATACCTCTTGATGTAGGTGCTCCAATGAAGCTCCAAGGATTGCCCCGATCTTGTCTTCAACAAAGCCTCACGGTTGCACCTAGAAAGCTCTCGACCGAACAAGGTGTTTAATGTTTAAGGGTGAAGAATTGAATCGGAAAAGTGGAGGAGGAAGAGATGGTGGTGGCACCAAGGTGGTGACACCTATAAGCCTAGGAGGAACCGCCACAATGGGTGTAGAGATCCATTGATAAGATTCAAAGAGAATTCTCTAAGGGAACAAGAGACTAATCTCTCAAAGAAAGCTTAAAGCTCATTCATTCAACAATTCATCCAAAGACCCATACAAAGGTTCAGCCAAGGGTATTTATAAGCCACCCTAGCTTGGCCTCCAAGGCACCCTAACTATGATTAACCTAGCCTAATCCTAGTTATGACCTAAGCCTAGCCGTAACCCTACCTTGCCAACCAAGTAACCATAGGAGTTAGGTTAGTTGCAAGTTAGTTAGGCTATCACATGTCATCACATGGCTTTCACATGGGTGCACATGGGCTTGTCTCCCACTCTCACTCATGTGATTAGCCAAGTCATCAATCCTAAGCACCTGCTAATCAAGGGTGGAGATCCTTGATTAAGTGTTGGCATGGATCCAATGCTTAATCAAGGGTTCCCTCCTAATTTGCATGTGTTCCAAGGTTCACACAACTTGGTGGCCAAAAACAACTTTTAGCCGATTTTGAAAACTTGTGTGACCTTGGTTTAGGACGCATGGCTTGCTCAATCCCCATGAAAACCCGTGGGCTTTGGACCCTTGTCTTACCCTAAAGCTATTAAAATATAGGACTAATCATGACTACACAAGTTTACAAGTAGATTACAAGTCATAAGCCCTATACTAGCTTCATGGTCTTGGAGTCTTCTCACCTCCTCTTCTAGCCTCCTTTGCATACTTCTAGTAACCCTACTTGATGTTCCTACATCACATATGTTATACTTCAACTATTTTGTTCTGCATCATACGTTATACTCCATTTGTTTTGTTATGCATCTTATTGTATATTGCTTTAGTTCTATTCATATGTTATATTGCATCTATTTTGTTACGCATCATACGTTACACTACATCTGTTCTATTCTGCATGATTCGTTATACTGCATATTTTCTGTTCTACATCATACGTTATACTACATTTGTTTTGCTTTATACATTATATTGCATCTATTCTGTTCTGCATCATACGTTATATTACATCTGGTCTGTTCTGCATCATTCGTTATACTACATCTGTTTCGTTCTGCATCATATGTTATACTACATTTGTTCTGTTCTACATCTTACGTTATACTGTATCTATGATGTTCTGCATCAGACGTTATACTGCATCTTTTCTATTCTGCATCATAGATTATACTGCATCTGTTCTATTCTGCATCATACGTGTTATATTGCATCTGTTCTGCATCAAACGTTATACTACATCTGTTCTGTTATGCATCATACGTTATGCTGCATCTGTTCAACATTAGATGTTATACTGCATCTGTTCTGTTTTGCATTATACGTTATACTGCATTTGTTTATTCATACGCTATATTACATCTGTTATGCATCATATGTTATACTACGTCTATTATGTTCTGCATCGAACGTTATACTGCATCTGTTCTGATCTGCATCATTAGTTATACAACATCTGACCTGTTCATACGTTATACTGCATCTATTCTTCATCATACGTTATACTGCATCTGTTTTGTTCTACATCATACATTTTACTACACTTGTTATGCATCATACATTATACTGCATCTATTCTGCTTTATACATTATATTGCATCTATTCTGTTTTGCATCATACGTTATACTACATCTGTTCTACATCATCTGTTATACTACATTTTTTTTGTTCTGCATCATACATTACATTGCATCTGTTCTGTTCTACATCATACGTTATATTGTATCTATATTGTTCTGCATCAGACATTATACTGCATCTTTTCTGTTCTGCATCATAGATTATACTGCATCTGTTCTGTTCTGCTTTATACGTGTTATACTACATCTGTTCTGCATCAAACGTTATACTACATATGTTCTGTTATGCATCATACGTTATGTCGCATCTGTTCTGCATCAAATGTTGTACTGCATCTGTTCTGTTCTGCATCATACGTTATACTGCATTTATTTTGTTCATACGTTATACTGCATTTGTTTTGTTCATACGTTATACTGCATTTGTTTTGTTTATACGTTATACTGCATCTGTTCTGCATCATATTTTATACTGCGTATGTTCTATTTTGCATCGAACGTTGTACTGAATCTGTTTTGATTTGCATCATTTGTTATAAAACATATGTTGTGTTCATATGTTATACCACGTCTGTTCTTCATCATACGTTATACTGCATTTGTTATGTTCTACATCATAAGTTTTACTACACCTTTTTCTGCATCATTAGTTATACTGCATCATACGTAATATTGCATTTGTTCTGTTCTGCATCAAATGTTGTACTGTATATCTTCTATTTCATACATTATACTGCATCTGTTCTGCATCATACATAATACAACATATTTTCTATTCTACATCATATGTTTTACTGCATCTGCTTTGTTTTACATCACACGTTATACTGCATATGTTATGTTCATATGTTACACTGCATCGTACGTTGTATTGCATCTGTTCTATTCTGCATTATACGTTATACTGCATTTGTTTTTTCATACGTTATACAACATTTGTTCTGCATCATATGTTATACTGCGTATGTTATGTTCTGCATATTACGTTATACTGCATCTATTCTGACCTGCATCATTTGTTATACAACATCTGTTCTAATCATACGTTATACTGCATTTGTTCTTCATCATACATTATACATTTTACTACACCTGTTTTGCATCATACGTTATACTGAATCTGTTTTGTTCTGCATCATACGTTATATTGCATCTGTTCTGGTAATGCATAATACGTTATACTAGATCTGTTCTGCATCATACATAATACAACATATCTTCTAATCTACATCTGATGAGGACATCAAGACCCAAGCGTATGAGGCCCATGATGAGAAGAATCAAAATCAAGACCCAATCCATGAAATGATTGGATCCATGACTAGGAGCAGATTCAAAAAGGCCCAAGAAGCATTACAACTCAAGGTGGCCCATGTGCTTGAGACTGAATTGTTAGCGGCCCAACAAACGCGGAAGCTGATAACATGTATAGCCTGCCTGGTGGACTAGGAGGCCCATTTATTTTGTAATAGACTTTAAAATAAATAATTTCGTACAAGGCCCATTTACTTATAGGCCCATTTCATATTAGGTAAACCTAATTAGTATTAAACTTATAGGAATTGAGAACGGAGGCAGATCATTATTCAATTTGATATTTTTGTGAGCTTAAGTTCTGCTAAGGTTCTTCCTTGCATCCTCGATCTTATCAGGAAATCTTCGATTCTTGTGTGGCGATCATCCTTGGCTTATCAAACATTCTTGTTTGTGTGACGCCTTCCTTTTCATATCTATCTTTATTTGTTATTTTGCATTTTTATTATATAAAATAGTTCTCAAATTTCAGCTGTCTTCAAACCCTAATTCTCAAACGTCGAGTATTCTATTAATTCTGTGTTAGGATCAGATCATCTGGTATTCAGAGCACGATTTCATCGGTAGGATTCATCATGTGTTACTGTTCATCTCGCGTTACTGTTCACTGGTACTATCTATTCATCTTATTTTATTTAAAAAAACGAAATAAAAAGCAAAATAAAACACGAAAAAAAAAATGAAAAAAAAAATCTGAAAAAAAAGAAAGCTGCCAAAAAAAAACGAAAGCTGCCGGAAAAAAAAAAGCGAAAATGAAA
Source organism: Hylodesmum podocarpum (assembly GCA_026586105.1). Taxonomy (NCBI): domain Eukaryota; kingdom Viridiplantae; phylum Streptophyta; class Magnoliopsida; order Fabales; family Fabaceae; genus Hylodesmum; species Hylodesmum podocarpum. Next base: position 415,508 of record JALJEV010000303.1, on the reverse strand, counting down.
TTGATCAAACAAAATATATATTCTTAGTTGTTCTTGTTTAAATCCAGTGCAAATTATTTGTTTGACAATATTTGTAAGTGGTAATTGTTTGTCTTCCCTTACCATTCGTGTTTACCTTGTTTTTCTATTGGTAGGAAAATTGTTCTTTGTTACTTTCTGTTCAGTTTCCAAAAAAAAAAACATAAATCTTTCTGATTATTATTTTCGAAGGTGATTCTTGATAATAGATTGTTTGGATTCTTGTAAGAACCTTGAGTCAGAGAACGAGTGGAAAAAGGCAAGAGTGATTATTATAGAAAAAAAGCCTAATTGTGTGCAAACACTTGAGTGGGTAAGGTTCAACAAACAGTAATTATATTATTTTCTTGTTACCTTTGATTTGTTTGTTTGTCAATGGCAGCAGAAAATAATACCAACGACCTTCGGCTGAAAATGACTGCAATATCTCAACATTTGGAGAGATTGATGAAACAACAACATGATGATTTCCATGAGAGGATAGACCAATTGGAGAATAGAAGACCACCTGGAGGAGGAGGAGTGAGACCGAATAGGAATGAGGCAAGAATAGAAGGAATCAAGTTGAATGTACCACCTTTCAAGGGTAGGAGTGATCCAGAGGCATATTTGGAGTGGGAGCTCAAAATTGAACATGTGTTCTCTTGTAATAATTATAGTGAGGACCAAAAGGTAAGACTTGCTGCTGAATTTTCTGACTATGCACTCATATGGTGGAATAAGTTGCAGAGGGAGAGAATAAGAAACGAAGAGCCTATGGTGGACACTTGGGCTGAAATGAAGGGAATCATGAGGAAGCCATATGTACCATCTAGCTTTCATAGAGACTTGAAACTCAAACTTCAGAAATTGTATCAAGGAAGCAAGGGGTGGAAGAGTATTACAAGGAGATGGAAGTGTTAATCATCCAAGCCAAAATTGAAGAAGATGCTGAGGTAACTATGGCTCGCTTTCTTAATGGTTTAAATAATAACATTAGAGATGTAGTAGAGTTGCAGGAATTTGTAGAGATGGAAGATCTTTTGCACAAGGCAGTTCAAGTAGAACAACAACTAAAAAGAAGAAGTACAGTGAGGAAGAGTTCTACTAGCTATAACCCTCCAAATTGGAAGGATAGAATCAACAAAGAAGGGGATACCTCCTCTAGCAATGCTTCATTTTCTAACCGGAGAAAAGCACCTCAAAAACAAGCTGATCATCCATCAAAGAAAACTAGGGAAGTGAAGTGTTTCAAGTGTTTGGGCATGGGTCATTATGCCTATGAATGTCCTACAAAGAAGACAATTCTTCTCAAAGATAATGGGGAGTACACAAGTCAATCTGAAGCCAGTGAGGGAGAGGAAGAATTTGAAAGTGGAGAAGAGTTGGAGGCTACGGAGGGAGACTTGTTAATGATTAGGAGGTTGCTGGGTAGTCAATTAAAACCTTTGGATGAGAGTCAAAGAGAGAACATTTTCCACACTAGATGTTCTATTGACGGGAAGGTATGCATGGTGATTATTGATGGAGGGAGTTGCACCAATGTGGCTAGTGCTAGGTTAGTGTCAAAGCTAAATTTATCCACTAAATGACGCGTTCACGGAAGGGGACCGTCTTGATTATTCATATTTTTTTATCAGTTTATTTTTTTGGAAGGATATTGACGCCACACACAGGAAAGGGATGAGAAGGTGAGTGATAAGTCATGGGTTTGATCGCCACACAATCAAAAGATTGATAAGATCATATGACTCAGATCGCCACACAATCAAGAGATTGAAAAGATCATATTTAGTTCTTGTCACAAGAACTAAATAAAACTCTCATAACGGAGAAAAACTCGTTTTTTTATTCAAAATTGACTCCCCCTCGAAATACAAAAAGTAACCATTTATAGGCTGTATGAGATGCAGGTACATTGAACTTAGCCTACTTATGCAGGTACATTGAACTTAGTCTACAAATGCAGATACATTGAACTTAGCCTATAAATCTTTATGAAAATAATAAAACGAAAATAATAAAATAATAGAGTCATAAAAACCCTATTAGAGACACATTAAATTACTTATTAAAACAAATTAATTGTAGCCTAAAAATCTGCACAAAATAACAGAGAAGAATTTTCGGTTCATATCACTAAAACACATCCTAGACCATACAAATCTCAATGGCTTAGTGAAGATGGTGAGGTACAAGTAAGGCAGCAAGTAGAAGTGGATATTGCAATTGGGAATACAAGGATAAGGTGTTATGTGATGTAGTTCCAATGGAGGCCAGCCACATACTTTTGGGGAGGCCTTGGCAGTTTGATACTAGAGCCATTCATGATGGCTATTCCAACAAGATCTCTTTTATGCACCAAGATAAAAAAATTATACTCAAACCATTGAGCCCTAAAGAGGTGTGTGAGGATCAAGTGAGAATGAGAGAAAAAATAGCAGTAGAGAGGAAGAGTGAAACACTTGAGAGAAGAAAGAGTGAAAAAAGAAAGAGTGAAACAGAAAAGAGTGAAATACTTGAGGGCAAACACTTTTGTTTAGTAAGAGAAAAGGAGGTAAAGAGGGTGCTTTGCGCAAGGCAACCCCTCTATTTAATGTTTTGTCAAAGTCAAATTTTGTATGCTAATCAATTTGATAAGTTTGAATTGCCTTCTTGTATTAAGTCTCTTTTGCAGGATTATCAAGATATTTTTCCAGCAAGTGTACCAGATGGCTTGCCACCATTGAGGGGGATTGAGCATCACATTGATCTCATTCCAGGAGCTTCTTTACCCAATAGGCCCGCATATAGAAGCAACCCACAAGAGACTAAGGAGATTGAAAGACAGGTGGCTAAACTCTTGAGCAAAGGTTGGGTGAGAAATAGCATGAGTCCATGTGTTGTACCAGTCATCCTAGTACCCAAGAAGGATGGCTCATGGAGAATGTGTTCGGATTGTAGGGCTATAAACAACATCACCATCAAGTATAGGCATCCAATTCCCAGGTTAGATGATCTTCTTGATGAACTGTATGGTTCATGTGTGTTCTCTAAAATTGATTTGAAAAGTGGATAAACCAAATTAGAATTAGAGAAGGAGATGAATGGAAGACTGCATTTAAAACAAAGTATGGTTTGTATGAGTGGTTAGTTATGCCCTTTGGTTTGACTAATGCACCTAGTACCTTCATGAGATTGATGAACCATGTTCTTAGGGAGTTTATTGGCAAGTTTGTTGTGGTATACTTTGATGATATTCTTATATATAGCACTCGTCTTGATTTACATGTTGAGCATTTGCAATCTATTTTGAATGTGCTTGGAAAAGAACAATTGTATGCCAATCTGGAAAAATGCATCTTTTATTCTGATCATGTGGTATTCCTTGGATATGTTATTAGCGCTAAAGGGGTACAAGTAGATGTGGAAAAGGTTAAGGCCATCCAAGAATGGCCAACACCTAAGACTGTGAGTGAGGTGAGGGGATTTCATGGGCTAGCAAGTTTCTATAGGAGATTTGTTAAAGATTTTAGTACCTTGGCTGCACCTTTAAATGAAGTTACTAAGAAAAATGTAGGATTCAAGTGGGGTGAAAAACAAGAAGAGGCATTTGTTGCTCTTAATCATGAATTAACTAATGCACCCATTCTTGCTATGCCTAATTTTTCAAAATCATTTGAGGTTGAGTGTGATGCATCCAATGTGGGTATTGGGGCTGTTTTATTGCAAGAAGGACATCCAATTGCATATTTTAGTGAAAAACTAAGTGGGGCTGCCCTTAGCTATTCAACCTATGATAAAGAATTATATTCTTTGGTTAGAGCTTTAAAGACTTGGCAATATTACCTTTTACCCAAAGAGTTTGTCATTCATAGTGATCATGAGTCCTTAAAGTACTTAAAAGGACAGGGTAAGCTTAATAAAAGACATGCTAAGTGGGTAGAATTTCTAGAGCAATTTCCATATGTCATCAAACATAAAAAGGGGAAAGGGAATGTAGTGGCTGATGCACTTTCTAGGAGGCATACATTACTTTCTGTACTTGAAACTAAATTGTTTGGTCTTGAATCTTTGATGGATATGTATGAGACAGATGTGGACTTTGCTAAAATTTTTGCTGCATGTGAAAAATTATCTGAAAATGGTTACTATAGGCATAATGGATTTTTGCAAATAAATTGTGTGTGTCTAGGTGTTCCAGAAGAGAGTTGCTTGTGAGTGAATCACATGAAGGGGGTTTAATGGGACATTTTGGGGTTCTAAAGACTTTGGAAATTTTGCAAGAACATTTTTATTGGCCACATATGAAGCGTGATGTGCAAAAATTTTGTGATCGTTGTATTGTTTGTAAAAAGGCTAAATCCAAAGTTAAGCCTCATGGATTATATACCCCTTTGCCTATTCCCGAACATCCTTGGATTGACATTTCTATGGACTTTGTTTTGGGATTGCCAAGAACAAAGAGAGGAAAGGATTCTATGTTTGTTGTTGTTGACAGGTTTTCTAAGATGGCACATTTCCTACCTTGCAAGAAGGTAGATGATGCTTGTCACATGGCTGACTTGTTCTTCAAGGAGATTGTGAGACTCCATGGACTGCCTAGGAGCATTGTAAGTGACAGAGACAGCAAATTCCTAAGCCACTTTTGGCGGACCTTGTGGGGTAAGATTGGTACTAAATTGTTATTTTCTACTACTTGTCACCCACAAACAGATGGTCAAACTGAGGTAGTCAATAGGACTTTAGGAACATTGCTTAAAACTACTTTAAAGAAAAATATTAAGTCTTGGGAAGCATGTTTACCTCATGTTGAGTTTGCTTATAATAGAGCTATCCATACCACAACTAATTGCTCTCCTTTTGAAATTGTGTATGGATTTAATCCTTTAACTCCTCTTGATTTACTGCCCATGCCTAACATTTCTAAGTTTAAGCACCAAGAAGCACAGGCCAAAGCTAAATATGTGAAGAAGTTGCATGAGCAAGTGAAGGCTCAACTTGAAAAGAAGAATGAGAGCTATGCTAGACAAGCTAACAAAGGAAGAAAAAAGGTGGTATTTGAACCTGGTGATTGGGTTTGGGTACACATAAGGAAAGAAAGGTTCCCAGAACAAAGAAAGTCAAAACTTCAACCGAGGGGAGATGGTCCATTCCAAGTGTTAGAGAAGATCAATGACAATGCATATATAATAGATATACCTGGTGAGTACAATATTAGTACTACTTTTAATGTATATGACTTGTCCCCTTTCAATGCAGATGATGAAGTTTTGGATTTGAGGTCAAATCATTCTCAAGAAGGAGGGAGTGATGAGGACATCAAGACCCAAGAGTATGCCCATGATGAGAAGAATCAAAATCAAGACCTAATCCATGAAATGATTGGACCCATGACTAGGAGCAGATTCAGAAAGGCCCAAGAAGCATTACAACTCAAGGTGGCCCATGTGCTTGAGACTGAATTGTTAGCGGCTCAACAAACGCGGAAGCTGATAACATGTATAGCCTGCCTGGTGGACTAGGAGGCCCATTTATTTTGTAATAAACTTTAAAATAAATAATTTCGTACAAGGCCCATTTACATATAGGCCCATTTCTTATCAGGTAAACCTAATTAGTATTAAACTTATAGGAATTGAGAACGGAGGCAGATCATTATTCAATTTGATATTTTTGTGAGCTTAGGCTCTGCTAGGGTTCTTCCTTGCATCCTCGATCTTATCAGGAATTCTTCGATTCTTGTGTGGCGATCATCCTTGGCTTATCAAACATTCTTGTTTGTGTGACGCCTTCCTTTTCATATCTATCTTTATTTGTTATTTTGCATTTTTATTATATAAAATAGTTCTCAAATTTCAGCCGTCTTCAAACCCTAATTCTCAAACGTCGAGTATTCTATTAATTCTGGGTTAGGATCATATCAGATGCAGTATGACGCATGATGTAGAACAAGTGTAGTAAAACGTATATTACCAAATGACGCGTTTGTGGAAGGGGACCGTCTTGATTATTCATAAATGGAGTATAACGTATGATGCAGAACATAACAAATGAAGTATAACATATGATGTAGAACAAATGCAGTATAACGTATGATGGAGAACAGAACAAATGCAATATAACGTATGGTGCAGTATAACGTTTGAATAGAACAGATGCACTATAACATTTGACTCAAAACAGAACAGATGTAGTATAATGTGTGATGCACAATAGAATAGACGCAATATTACATTTGATGTTGTATAACGTAAGAATAGAACAAATGCAATATAATGTACGATGTAGAACAGGTCTGGTGCAGTATAACCTATGATGAGAACAATATAGATGCAATACAACGTATGAATAGAACATATGTCGTATAGCGTTTGATGTACAACAGAACAGATGCAATATAACATACGATGCAGAAGAAAACAAATGCAGTATAACGTATAATACAGAACAGGTGTAGTAAAATGTATGATGTGTAGAACAGAAAAAATATAGTAAAACGTATAATGCAGTATAACGTATGATGAAGAACAGATGCAATATAACGTATGATGTAGAACAGATGCAATATAACTTATAAACAAACAAATGCATTATAACGTATGATGCAGAACAGAACAGATGTAGTTCAACATCTGATGCGGAACAGATAAGGCATAATGTATGATTCATAACAGAACAAATGTAGTATATCTTCTAATGCAGGATAGATGTAGTATGACATATGATGCAGAACAGAACAGATGCAGTATAACATATGATGCAGAACAGATGCAGTATAACGTATGAACAAAATAGATTTAGTATAACGTGTGATGAAAAACATATGTAGTATAATGTTTGAATAGAATAGATTTAGTATAATGTATGATGAAGAACAGATATAGTGTAATGTATGGTGCAGAACATAACATATGCAGTATAACTTATGGTGCAGAATAGAACAGATGCAGTATAACGTATGAACAGAAAGATGTTGTAAAAAAATGATACAGATCAGAACAAAAGCAGTATAACGTTCGATGCATAACAAAACATACACAGTATAACATATGATGCAGAACAGATGCAGGATAACGTATGAACAAACAAATGCAGGATAACGTATGATGCAGAACAGAACAGCTGCAATTCAACGTTTGATGCAAAACAGATAAGGCATAACTTATGATGCATAACTGAACAGATGCAGTATAACACGTGTAATGTAGAACAGAATAGATACAGTATAATCTATGATGCAGAATAGAAAATATGCAGTATAATCTATGATGCAGAACAGAATAGATGTAGTATAACGGGTGTTGCAGAACAAAACAGATGTAGTATAACGAATGATGCAGGACAAAACAGATGCAGTATAACGTATGAGGCAGAACAAAATAGATGCAATATAATGTATAAAGCAGAACAAATGTAGTATAACGTATGATGCAGAACAGAACAGATGTAGTATAACAAATGATGAAGAACAGAACAGATGTAGTGTAACGTTTGATGCAGAACAGAACAGATGCAGTATAACATATAATGCAGAACAGATGCAATATAACGTATGATGTAGAACATAATAGATGCAATATAACAAATGATGCAGTATAACGTTTGACGCAAAACAGAACAAATGCAGTATAACGTCTGAATAGAACATATGCAGTATAGCGTTTGATGCAAAACAGAACAAATGTAATATAACATATGATGTAGAATAGAACATATGTTGTATTATGTATGATGAAGAACAAATGCAATATAACGTATGAATAGAACATACGCAGTATAGAGTTTGATGCAGAACAGAACATATGCAATATAACGTATGATGCAGAAAAAAAACAAATGCAGTAAAACGTATGACGTAAAACAGAACAAATGTAGTATAACGTATGGTGCAGAATAGAACAAATGCAGTATAACGTACGATGGCGAACAGAACATATGCAATATAACAAATGATGAAGAACAGATGCAGTATAACATTTGAATAGAACATATGCAGAACAGATGCAGTAGAACATTTTAATAAACGTAAAACAAAACAGATGCAGTATAACGTATGATGCACAACAGAACAAATACAATATAACATTTGATGTTGTATAACTTTTGAACAGAATAGATGCAGTATAACGTACGACGCAAAACAGAATAGATGCAGTATAACATATGAAGCACAACAGAACAGACACAATATAACATTTGATGTTGTATAGCTTTTGAATAGAACAGATGCATTATAAAGTATGACGCAAATCAGAACAGATACAGTATAACGTATGATGCACAACAGAACAGACACAATATAACATTTGATGTTGTATAACATAAGAATAGAACAAATGACATATAACGTAAGATGTAGAACATAACAGATGCAGTATAAGGTATGATGCAAAAAAATAGATTCAAGATAACATATGATGCAAACAGAATAGATGCCAGAATAGAACAGATGTAGTGTAACATATGATGCAGAATAGAACAGATGCAGTATAACATATGATGTAGAAAAAATGCAGTATAACGTATGATGGAGAACAGAACAGATGGAATATAACGTTTGACACAAAATAGAGCAAATGCAGTATAACATCTGAATAGAGAACATATTCAGAATAACATTTAATGCAGAACAGAACAGATGCAATATAACACATGATGTAGAATAGAACAAATGTTGTATTATGTATGATGAAGATCAAATGTAGTATAACGTATGAATAGAACATACGCTGTATAGCGTTTGATGCAGAACAGAACAGATGCATATTAATGTATGATGCATAACAAAACAAATGCGTTAAAACATATGATGCAGAACAGGTGTAGTAAAACGTATGACGTAGAATAGAACAAATCCAGTATAACTTATGGTGTAGAATAGAACAGATGCACTATAACGTTTGATGAAGAACAGATGCAGTATAACGTATGATGCAGAACAGATGCAGTATAACATATGACGCAAAACAAAACAGATACAATATAACGTATGATGCACAACAAAATAGACGCAATAGATCATTTGATGTTGTATAACGTAAGATTAGATTAAATGCAGTATAACATAAGATGTAGAACAGAACAAATGCAGTATAAATGCAAAAAAAAAAAATAGATGCAATATAACATATGATGCAGAAAAGAACAGATACAATACATCGTATGATGCAGAACAGATTTAGTATAACTTATGAATACAAGAAATGTAGTACGATTAAGAACAGAACTAGTGCAGTACAACGTATGATGCAGAACAGATGCAGTATAACGTATGAACAAAATAGATTAGTATAATGTATGATGAAGAACATATGCAGTATAGCGTATGAACAAAATAGAGTTAGTATAACGTATGATGAAGAACATATGCAGTATAACATATGGTGTAGAACAGAACAGATGCAGTATAACGTATGGTGGAGAACATAATAGATACAGTATAACGTATGATGAAGAACATATGCAGTATAACGTATGAACATAAAGACGTTGTATAACAAATGATGCAGAGTAGAACAGAAGCAGTATAATGTTTGATGCAGAACAAAACATACGCAGTATAACATATGATGCAGAATAGATGCAGTATAACGTATGAACAAACAAATGCAATATAACGTATGATGCAGAACAGAACTGATGCAGTTCAATGTCTCATGCAGAACAGATAAGGCATAAGTTATGATGCATAACAGAACAGATGTAGTATAACATTTGATGCAAGACAGATGTAGTATAACAAGTATAATGCATAACAGAACAGATGCAGTATAATCCATGATGCACAATGGAAAAGATGCAATATAATCTATGACGCAGAACAGATGCAGTATAACGTATGATGCTGAACAAAAGAGATGTAGTATAACGAATGATGCACGACAAAACAGATGTACTATAACGTATGATGTAGAACTGAGTAGATGCAATATAATGTATAAAGCAAAACATATGCAGTATAACGAATGATGTAGAACAGATGTAGTGTAACGTTTGATGCAGAACAGAACAGTTGCAGTATAACATATGATGCAGAACAGATGCAGTATAACATATGATGGAGAACAACATAGATGCAATATAACGTATGATGCAGTATAACGTTTGAATAGAACAATTGCAGTATAACATTTGACAAAAAACAGAACAAATGCAATATAACATATGATGCATAAGGCATAAGTTATGATGCATAACAGAACAGATGTAGTATAACATTTGATGCAAGATAGATGTAGTATAACAAGTATAATGCAGAACAGAACAGATGCAGTATAATCCATGATGCACAATGGAAAAGATGCAATATAATCTATGACGCAGAATAGAACAGATGCAGTATAACGTATGATGTTGAACAAAAGAGATGTAGTATAACGAATGATGCAGGACAAAACAGATGTAGTATAACGTGTGATGTAGAACTGAGTAGATGCAATATAATGTATAAAGCAAAACAGATGCAGTATAACGAATGATGCAGAACAGATGTAGTGTAACGTTTGATGCAGAACAGAACAGTTGCAGTATAACATATGATGCAAAACAGATGCAGTATAACATATGATGGAGAACAGAATAGATGTAATATAACGTATGATGCAGTATAACGTTTGAATAGAACAATTGCAGTATAACGTTTGACGAAAAACAGAACAAATGCAATATAACATATGAATAGAACATATGCAGTATAACGTTTGATGCAGAACAGAACAGATGCAATATAATGTATGATGTAGAATAGAACATATGTTGTATTATGTATGATGAAGAACAAATGCAGTATAATGTATGAATAGAAGATACGCTGTATAGCATTTGATGCAGAACAGAATCGATGCAATATAACGTAAGATGTAGAACAAAACAAATGCAGTAAAACGTATGATGCAGAATAGGTGTAGTAAAACGTATGACATAGAACATAACAAATGCAGTATAACGTATGGTGCAGAATAAAATAGATGCAGTATAACATTTGATGAAGAACAGATGCAGTATAACGTATGGACAGAACAAATGTTGTATAACAAATGATGCATATTAGAACAGATGCAGTATAACGTATGATGCAGAACAGATGCAGTATAACGTATGAACAAACAATTGCAGTATAACTTATGATGCAGAACACAACAGAACTGACACAATATAACATTTGATGTTGTATAATGTTTGAATAGAACAGATACAGTATAACGTATAACGCAAAACAGAAAAGATGCAGTATAACGTATGATGCACAATAGAACAGACGTAATAGAACATTTGATGTTGTATAACGTAAGAATAGAACAAATGCAGTATAACGTAAGTTGTAGAAAAGAACAAATGCAGTATAACGTATGATGCAAAAAAAAAAATACAGATGCAAGATAACATATGATGCAGAACAGATTTAGTATCTTATTAACAAAACAAATGTAGTACGATGCAGAACAGAACTAGTGAAGTATAACGTATGATGCAGACTCGATGCAGTATAACGTATGAACAAAATAGATTTAGTATAACGTTTGATGAAGAACAGATGCAGTATAACGTATGGTGTAGAACAGAACAGATGCGGTATAACATATGGTGCAGAATAGAACAGATGCAGTTTAACGTATGATGAAGAATAGATGCAATATAACGTATGAACAGAAAGATGTTGTATAACAAATAATGCAAATCAGAACTGATGCAGTATAACGTTCGATGCAGAACGAAACATACGTAGTATAACATATGATGCGGAACAGATGCAGTATAACGCATGAACAAATAAATGCAGTATAACGTATGATGCAGAACAGAAAAGATGCAATATAACGTATGAACAAACAAATGCAGTATAATGTATGATGTAGAAAAGAACTTATGCAGTACAACGTCTGATGCAGAACAGATGCGGCATAACGTATGATGCATAACAGAACAGACGTAGTATAACTTTTGATGCAGAACAGATGTAGTATATCACGTATATTGAAGAACAGAACAGATGCAGTATAATCTATGATGCAGAACAGAAAAGATGCAGTATAATCTGTGATGCAGAACAGAACAGATACAGTATAACGTTAGAATAGAACAAATGTAGTATAACGTTTAACGCAAAACAGAATAGATGGAGTATAATTTATGATGCACAACAGAATAGACGCAATATTACATTTGATGTTGTATAACGTAAGAATAGAATAAATGCAATATAACGTAAGAATAGAATAAATGCAGTATAAAGCGGAACAAATGCAGTATAACGTATGAATAAAACATACGCAGTATAACAATTGATGCAGAACAGAACAGATGCAATATAACGTATGATGCAGAACAATATATATGCAGTATAACATATGATATAGAACTAAACAGATGCAGTATAACGTATGATGCAGAACAGAATAGATGCAATATAATGTATAAAGCAGAACAGATGCAGTACAATGTATGATGCATAACATAACCGATGCAGTATAACGAATGATGCTGAACAGAACATATGTACTGTAACGTATGATGCATAACAAAATAGATACATTATAACATATGAACAGAACTGACACAGTATATCAAAAGATGCAGAACAGAACAAATGGTGTATAACATATGATGCAGAACATAACAGATGAAGTATAACGAATGATGTAGAACACATTCAGTATCACGTATGATGAAGAACATAACATATGCAATATAACGTATGATGTAGAACAGATGCAGTATAGCATATGATATAGAATAGAGGAGATGCTGTAAAACATATATTGTAGAATAGAACATATGTTGTATTATGTATGATGAAGAACAAATGCAGTATAACGTATGAATAAAACATATGCAATATAACAATTGAGGCAGAACAAAACAGATGCAATATAACTTATGATGCATAACAATATATATGCAGTATAACATATGATATAGAACAAAACAGATGTAGTATAACGTACGATGCAGAACAAAATAGATGCAATATAATGTATAAAGCAGAACAGATGTCGTACAACGTATGATGTAGAACAGAACAGATGCAATATAAAGAATGATGCTGAACAAAACATATGTACTGTAACGTATGATGCATAACAAAATAGATACAATGTAACATATGAGCAGTACTGATACAGTATATCATAAGATGCAGAACAAAACAAATGGTGTATAACGTATGATGCAGAACATAACAGATGAAGTATAACGAATGATGCAGAACACATGCAGTATAACGTATGATGGAGAACAGAACAGATGCAATATAACATATGATGCAGAACACATGCAGTATAACGTTTGAATTAACGCAAAACATAACAGATGCAGTATAACGTATGATGCACAACATAACAGACACAATATAACGTCTGATGTTGTATAACGTTTGAATAGAACAGATGCAATATAACGTGTTACCCAAAACAGAACATATGTAGTATAGCGTATGATGAACACCAGAACAGATGCAACGGAACATTTGATTTTGTATAACGTAAGATTATAACAAGTGCAATATAACATAAGATGTAGAAAGAATAGATGCCAGTATAACGTATGATGCAAAAAGAAAAAACAGATGCAGTACATTGTATGATACAGAACAAATTTAGTATAACTTATGAACTAAACAAATGCAGTACGATGCAGAACAGAACTGCTACAATATAATGTATGATGCAGAACAGATGCAGTATAACGTAATAAGATAATAGATTTAGTAGTATAACGTATGATGAAGAATAGATGCAGTATAACTTATGGACTAGAACAAAACAGATGCAGTATAACACATGATGCAGAACATAACAGATGTAGTGTAATGTACGATGTAGAACAAAACATATGCAGTATAAATATGAACAGAAAGATGTTGTATAACAAATGATGCAGATCAGAACAGATGCAATATAACGTATGATGCAGAACAAAACATACACAGTATAACATATGATGTAGAACAAATGCAAAATAACGTATGAACAAACAAATGCAGTATAACGTGTGAAGCAGAACAGAACAAATGCAGTTCAACGTCTGATACAGGACAGATAAGGCTTAACGTATGATACATAACAGAACATATGTAGTATAACATTTGATGCAGAACAGATGTAGTATAACACGTATAATGCAGAACAGAATAGATGTAGTATAAGCTATGATGCAAAACAGAACAGATGCAGTATAACGAATGATGCAGAACAGAACATATGTAGGATAACGAATGATACAGAACAGAACAAATGCAGTATAATGTATGATGTAGAACAGAATAGATGAAATGTAATGTATAAAGCAGAACAGATACACTACAACGTATGATGCAGAACAGAACAGATTCAATATAACGAATGATGCAGAACAAAGCAAATGTAGTATAACGTATGATGCAAAACAGGTGTAGTAAAACGTATGATGTACAACCGAACAAATGCAGTATAATATATGATGCAGAACAGAACAGATGTTGTATAAAGTATGATGAAGAACAGATGCATTATAACGTATGAACAGAACAAATGTTGTATAACAAATGATGCAGATCAGAACAGATGCAGTGTAACATTCAACGAAGAACATAATAGATTTTGTATAACAGTTGATTCAAAATAGAACTGAACAGATGCAATATAACAAATGATGCAGAACAGAACAGATGCAATATAACAAATGATGCAGAACAAAGCAAATGCAGTATAACGTATGATGCAAAACAGGTGTAGTAAAACGTTTGATGTAGAACCGAACAAATGCAGTATAATATATGATGCAGAACAGAACAGATGTAATATGACGAATGATGCAGAACAAAGCAAATGCAGTATAACGTATGATGCAAAACAGGTGTAGTAAAACGTATGATGTAAAACCGAACAAATGCAGTATAATATATGATGTAGAACAGAAAAGATGTTGTATAACGTATGATGAAGAACAGATGCATTATAACGTATGAACAGAACAGATGTTGTATAACAAATGATGCAGATCAGAACAGATGCAGTGTAACGTTCAACGCAGAACATAATAGATTTTGTATAACAGTTGATTCAAAATAGAACTGATGCAGTATAACATATGATGCAGAAAAGAAAAGATGCAATACAACGTATGTTTTAATGTAACGTATGAACATAACTTAAGCAGTATAACGTACAATGTAGAACAGAGAAGATGCAGTAAAACATATGATGTAGAATAGAATATATGTCGTATTATGTATGATGCAGAACAAATTGAGTATGACGTATGAAAAGAACATATGTCGTATAGCGTTTGATGCAGAACAGAACAGATGCAATAAAACGAATGATGCAGAACAAAGCAAATGTTGTATAACGTGTGATGCAAAACAGGTGTAGTAAAACGTATGATGTAGAACCGAACAAATGCAGTATAACGTATGATGCAGAACAGAACAGATGCAGTATAACGTATGATGAAGAACAGATGCATTATAACGTATGAACAGAACATATGTTGTATAACAAATGATGCAGATCAAAACAGATGCAGTGTAATGTTCGATGCAGAATATAATAGATTTTGTATAACAGTTGATTAAAAATAGAACTGATGCAGTATAACATATGATGCGGAATAGATGTAGTATAACGTAGGATGCAGAACAGAACAGATGCAATAGTAATTTAAGATTGTTAATGATGTAGTAAATAAAAGAGATTTAGGAAACAACACTTTTATTACATAATATTCAAAGGTCATTACATCTAGGTTGTATAACTTTGTCATTTTATTATTCTACATGATTTTCTCTCTACTTACTTAGCAAATCTACCCCCAAACATAACAAAACATCTTCTCGGCAAGACAGTATCAACAATCATTGCAAAACATCCACATCTTCTTAACCCTGCAAATCTGCTCCCCCGAACGTTATTCGAGATCATCACAGGTGTTAAAAACACAAAGTGCAAGGGTAAGCTTTCCTTAACCATAATTATAAACAATTGTTTGTATTTCAATGAAAAACCTTTTATTTTATAAATCTAGAATATTTTTCAAGGTTTCATTGAAAATATCATTTTTAGAATAATACTTCAAATACTTATCCATGATCATCAAAGTATCAATCACAAAGTAAGGTAACTGACAACCATCCACCAAAACAAATAAACCATTAATCACAATCAATGATTCAGTAATGGATTCCAATGAATCATATATTCAATCAAACACACAATCAATAATGTATGCTCCTAGTTCTATATGATGCATGAACCTCCACCATGCATTTTCCCTATTCACTCAAAATGCAATGTGGCGCCCTCCACTGAAAATAGCCTGGGGCATCTGATTCTCACACTCAATCAGACCCACCAGAGGTAGAAACTCCGTAATTTGTCGAGTTCCCTCAGTGTCCGGCAGGACCTCCCCCACAACATGTGATCATCATGAGCAGGGCAATTTCCCCACCAAGAGAACCCCCCAGCCCACGGCATTCCACTCACTCAGACGGGAATCCGTGACTTACGGACTTGGTCTACTACTATCCAGTCATCAATGCAACATGTTCTAGGACCTTGAATTGTATAATGACCTTCATCATATTTTAAATATTGACCTTTCCACCAGGTCATCTTCATCTCACCTCATTCTAAGTATTTCCCATTCACCAAGCAATCTTAGAATGTTGCCTCTCCACTAGGCATTTCCAATCGGTCATTAAACAATTCAAGTCCATCCTCATTTCAATGCAATTATGCATTTCACTACTTACTCACATCCAATTCACCAAGTAATTTCATATCAATCATAAAACCGGTCATCAAACAACAATATTACTATCATCAATATGTGTTTATGACATATACTTTTTAGTATGTTAATATTCAAAGAAGTTTGATCAAAGAAGGAAAATAACCTTAAATCAATTATTCAAAAGATAAAGAAAATACCAACTTAAAGAATTAAAAAGAGTGTAAGAAGGATGAAGAAAAGAAACGCCAAGAATTCAAAGAAAGATAATGGAAGAACCAAAGAAAGAGAGTGGAAGGAAACAAAGAATAGAAAAGGAGGATAAGGAAAGATTCCCTTACTGCAAGAAACTAAAGAAAGATAATGAAAGTACCAACAAAACAAATGATAGAAAAGAAGGATAAGGAAAGATCCCTTTACTGCAAGAAACTAAAGAAAGATAATGAAAGTACCAACAAAACAAAGGATAGAAAAGAAGGATAAGGAAAGGTCCCCTTACTGCAAGAAACTAAAGAAAGATAATGAAAGTTCCAACAAAACAAAGGATAGAAAAGAAGGATAAGGAAAGGTCCCCTTACTGGTTTCTCCTAGCTTCCTATATTCTTCCTCTACTTACTTGCTCCTACCTTGGTTGGAGAGATTTCTTCCTAAGGTGGAGAAAGTGTAGAAAGGTTTTTTGTAGAGAAGATAGTTTGAGAGAATGTAGGAGTATTCTTTGGGTTGTATCTTCATTTGAAACCTCTAAGCCCTATTTATAACCTTCCTAAGGCGGTGCTATAGTAATTTCGGGCAGCTACAGTAATTTCGGGCAGCTACAGTACTGTCGGTCAGCTACAGTACTGTCGGCAGCTACAGTGTGGCGGTTTACTACAGTAATGGCGGTTGCTACAGTAATGTCGGCAGCTACAGTGATTTGCTACAGTATTTTCAAAAATTCATAATTTTTTAATTATTTTTAAATTTCTTGAATGTTACAAAAAAACCTCTCTTAAACTATATTTAAATTTTTGGGATGTTACAATACTCCCCTCCTTTTTAAAAAATTTCGTCCTCGAAATTTCCATTCTTGTTACATATCCTATTCTTCTATTCTATTTTTCCAACTCCCAAAGTTTCTTTACTTTCAACTACTTCCTCTTATAATTTTACCTTATGTTTTGAAATCTATCTGTTACCCTCAACCTTACTATCCTTATATGCGGGACTATGATTTCCTCTTTTCCCACTTATAAATCCTCCTCATTTGTTTTCACTAGGATTTCTCTTTTTCTTAATTCTTAAGAATAGGATCCGTTTCTTGTTTCTGTCTTATTTCATTCATAAATTCATTAGTTATTCTTAAGGCTCCTAACTTCATCCTAACAGGAGTAAACTCACTCGCAAGATTGAAGTTCCTAAATTGCTCTATTAAATTCATCTCTTTGACCATTAAACTTGACATTGCTATGATCTTTCTACTTAAGGTGCCAACCACTACATTTTCTTTGTCTAGGTTGTACTTAAGATTGAAACCATGATCTCTTAGAAATGTTATCCACCTTCTTTGCCTCATGTTTAACACCATTTGGCTAAATAACACTTAAAGGCTTTTGTGATTACTAAATACCTCAAATCTTGTCCTAAAAAGATAGTGTCGCCATATTTTAGGCGCAAATACTACTGCAGCTAGTTCTAGGTCATGGGTTGGGTAGTTCCTTTGATGGGTTTTCAATTGTCTTGATGCATAGGCTACCACTTTTCCTCCTTGTATTAGTACTCCTCCTAAACCTAGTTTAGAGGCATCACAATAAACCTCAAATGATTCAGTTGGGGTTGGTAAGGTCAAAACAGGAGCAGTAGTTAGTTTTTTCTTAAGGGTTTGGAAACTTTGTTCATAGTCGTTATTCCATACAAAAGCTTGGCCTTTTCTAGTTAAGATTGTGAGAGGCAAAGCTATCTTGGAGAAATCTTTTATGAATCTTCTATAATATCCTGCTAATCCTAGAAAACTCTTTATTTCTGTCACATTTTTTTTTAGTCTTTCCCATTTTAGAACTGCGTCTACTTTATGTGGATCTACTGCAATTCCTCCTTGTGATATTACGTGTCCTAAGAAACTGACTTCTTCTAACCAAAATTCACATTTGGACCATTTCGCATATAACTGTTGATCTTTCAAGATCTGTAATACCACTCTAAGATGTTTAGCATGATCCTCTTTGGTTCTCGACTATACCAAAATATCATCAATAAACACGACCACAAATTTATCCAAATATAGTTGGAAAATCCTATTCATGTAATCTATAAATACTGCAGGTGCATTAGTTACACCAAAAGGCATAACCATGTACTCATAGTGTCCATATAGGGTACTAAAGGCCGTTTTAGGGATATCTTCAGCTTTTACCCTTGTTTGGTGGTATCCAAACCTTAGATCAATCTTGCTAAATACACAAGCTCCTACTAGTTGGTCCATAAGATCATCTATCCTTGGTAAGGGGTATTTATTCTTAATGGTTACCTTATTTAGTTGTCTATAATCTACACATAGTCTCATAGTTCCGTCTTTCTTCTTTACTAGGAGTACGGGTGCTCCCCAAGGTGATACACTAGGTCTAATAAACTGTTTCTTCAATAGTTCTTCTATTTGTTTCTTTAGCTCTGCTAGTTCTAAGGGTGACATCCTATAGGGCGCAATAGAAATTGGTCCAGTCCTAGGTATCAGGTCTATAGAAAATTCAACTTCCCTTTCAGGTGGTAGTTGGTTTACCTCTTCAGAGAATACTTCAGAGAAATCCTGTACTACAGGTATATTATCGAATGTGACCTTTCGTTCCTCTTCTAGGTTAGAAAGGATCATATATACCTAATTGTGTTTCTTCATGTCCTATTTTCACTTGGTTGGTAGAAATTATCTCAATATCCTTTCTTACTTCAGATTCGAAAAAAGATTAAGGTTTTATTAAAACAGACTATCAGGACATAGTTGGAAGATAACTAGTCCATTCCAAGGATAATATTAATTTGGTTTAAAGGTAAGCAAACTAGGTTAACTATGAAGGTTTTGTTACTTAGTTTTATAGGACAATCTAAACAGATATGGGTGGTTGTAACAAACTCATGGGTAGAGGTAGTTATTATTAAATCAATGTCTAGAAAAGTAGTGGAAGTTGTAACCTTTTAGCACAATCAAACGATATAAAGGAATGAGTGGCACCAGAGTCAAATAGTACAAGTAAAGGAATTCCAGGTACGTACCTTGTACTAGATCATTGATATTTGAGGCCTTAACTCCATCAAGGGTGAGTATTCTTCCCACAACCTTTGATTTCCCTAGTTGATATTGTTGGTGCCTCTTTAAAACTATTGGTCATGCTATACAAAATTTAGTCTTCCCAAGTCAAGGTGGTTAATCCTTTAACATTAGGTAATCTTCCTAAGCGTATCGACTTTAATTCCTCCTTGGGTTACTACTTATTCCTCCTTTAACTAAACTCTTTCTACCTTAAAAATACTAGTTCCTTTCTCGGATTTCGAATCCTTCTAGCTTCTCTAAGGTTTCTTTAACCATCAAAATGCATCAACCATTATTGTATCATCCTAGTATATCTATCTTCTAAATGCATCTTAGTGTTGTCAAAAGGTTTGTATTAGGATAAGAGGTAGGTGGTTACTAATCATTTCCTATAAAGTTATCTTAAGGACTTTTAACTTTGGTGATATTCTTAGGTTTTTCTAATCCTTAGTACGACTTCTCCTTTGAAGGGATCATTTCCTAAAATTGGCTTTCTTTAGGATTCACTTTCGATCCTCTTTATTTGATTTGCTACTTTTTAAGGAGAACTTCATATATTAATCTTAGTTCTAAAAATTTCTATCTTTTTCTCTTCTAAGGGAATTCTCTTTTATGGAAAATAGTCTTAAAAGGGTAATTTTCTCCTTAAATCTTTAGTCTTAGTTGGTAGGAACATCCTTTATAAGTTCAACAACAACTCCCTTTCCTAAACTCTTCGTTTTTCTTCTTAGCCTACTCTGCTTATCAAAAACTTAGGTAAGAACTTATAGGGCTTTAACTACAATTCTATAACTTCTTTCAACCACTACTTTCTATTCCTATCTAATCCTAAGCCATGTCACTAACCCTAAAACTAATTTTTCATTGATTGAACCAAGAAGCAATCAAGTAAACACACCAATTAATCAAGCAAGCACACAGAGCACACAATCATTCACATAACAAAAACATAGCAGACACATAACTCACAAGTCGAACTGGTTCGACCTGCTCTGATACCACTAATGTAACACCCCCTCTTATTTACTTACTTATCTTATTTTTAATTAGTAATTTAAGATTGTTAATGATGTAGTAAATAAAAGAGATTTAGGAAACAACACTTTTATTACATAATATTCAAAGGTCATTACATCTAGGTTGTATAACTTTGTCATTTTATTATTCTACATGATTTTCTCTCTACTTACTTAGCAAATCTACCCCCAAACATAACAAAACATCTTCTCGGCAAGACAGTATCAACAATCATTGCAAAACATCCACATCTTCTTAACCCTGCAAATCTGCTCCCCCGAACGTTATTCGAGATCATCACAGGTGTTAAAAACACAAAGTGCAAGGGTGAGCTTTCCTTAACCATAATTATAAACAATTGTTTGTATTTCAATGAAAAACCTTTTATTTTATAAATCTAGAATATTTTTCAAAGTTTCATTGAAAATATCATTTTTAGAATAATACTTCAAATACTTATCCATGATCATCAAAGTATCAATCACAAAGTAAGGTAACTGACAACCATCCACCAAAACAAATAAACCATTAATCACAATCAATGATTCAGTAATGGATTCCAATGAATCATATATTCAATCAAACACACAATCAATAATGTATGCTCCTAGTTCTATATGATGCATGAACCTCCACCATGCATTTTCCCTATTCACTCAAAATGCAATGTGGCGCCCTCCACCGAAAATAGCACTGGGCATCCGATTCTCACACTCAATCGGACCCACCGAGAGGTAGACACTCCGTAATTTGTCGAGTTCCCTCGGTGTCCGGGACCTCCCCACAACATGTGATCATCATGAGCAGGGCAATTTCCCCACCAAGAGAACCCCCCAGCCCACGGCATTCCACTCACTCAGACGGGAATCCGTGACTTACGGACTTGGTCTACTAGTATCCAGTCATCAATGCAACATGTTCTAGGACCTTGAATTGTATAATGACCTTCATCATATTTTAAATATTGACCTTTCCACCAGGTCATCTTCATCTCACCTCATTCTAAGTATTTCCCATTCACCAAGCAATCTTAGAATGTTGCCTCTCCACTAGGCATTTCCAATCGGTCATTAAACAATTCAAGTCCATCCTCATTTCAATGCAATTATGCATTTCACTACTTACTCACATCCAACTCACCAAGTAATTTCATATCAATCATAAAACCGGTCATCAAACAACAATATTACTATCATCAATATGTGTTTATGACATATACTTTTTAGTATGTTAATATTCAAAGAAGTTTGATCAAAGAAGGAAAATAACCTTAAATCAATTATTCAAAAGATAAAGAAAATACCAACTTAAAGAATTAAAAAGAGTGTAAGAAGGATGAAGAAAAGAAACGCCAAGAATTCAAAGAAAGATAATGGAAGAACCAAAGAAAGAGAGTGGAAGGAAACAAAGAATAGAAAAGGAGGATAAGGAAAGATTCCCTTACTGCAAGAAACTAAAGAAAGATAATGAAAGTACCAACAAAACAAATGATAGAAAAGAAGGATAAGGAAAGATCCCCTTACTGCAAGAAACTAAAGAAAGATAATGAAAGTACCAACAAAACAAAGGATAGAAAAGAAGGATAAGGAAAGGTCCCCTTACTGCAAGAAACTAAAGAAAGATAATGAAAGTATCAACAAAACAAATTATAGAAAAGAAGGATAAGGAAAGGTCCCCTTACTGCAAGAAACTAAAGAAAGATAATGAAAGTTCCAACAAAACAAAGGATAGAAAAGAAGGATAAGGAAAGGTCCCCTTACTGCAAGAAACTAAAGAAAGATAATGAAAGTTCCAACAAAACAAAGGATAGAAAAGAAGGATAAGGAAAGGCCCCCCTACTGCAAGAAACTAAAGAAAGATAATGAAAGTTCCAACAAAACAAAGGATAGAAAAGAAGGATAAGGAAAGATCCCCTTACTGCAAGAAACTAAAGAAAGATAATGAAAGTACCAACAAAACAAAGGATAGAAAAGAAGGATAAGGAAAGGTCCCCTTACTGCAAGAAACTAAAGAAAGATAATGAAAGTATCAACAAAATAAAGGATAGAAAAGAAGGATAAGGAAAGGTCCCCTTACTGCAAGAAACTAAAGAAAGATAATGAAAGTTCCAACAAAACAAAGGATAGAAAAGAAGGATAAGGAAAGGTCCCCTTACTGCAAGAAACTAAAGAAAGATAATGAAAGTTCCAACAAAACAAAGGATAGAAAAGAAGGATAAGGAAAGGTCCCCTTACTGCAAGAAACTAAAGAAAGATAATGAAAGTTCCAACAAAACAAAGGATAGAAAAGAAGGATAAGGAAAGGTCCCCTTACTGGTTTCTCCTAGCTTCCTATATTCTTCCTCTACTTACTTGCTCCTACCTTGGTTGGAGAGATTTCTTCCTAAGGTGGAGAAAGTATAGAATGGTTTTTTGTAGAGAAGATAGTTTGAGAGAATGTAGGAGTATTCTTTGGGTTGTATCTTCATTTGAAACCTCTAAGCCCTATTTATAACCTTCCTAAGGCGGTGCTACAGTAATTTCGGGCAGCTACAGTAATGTCGGTCAGCTACAGTACTGTCGGCAGCTACAGTATGGCGGTTTACTACAGTAATGGCGGTTGCTACAGTAATGTCGGCAGCTACAGTGATTTGCTACAGTATTTTCAAAAATTCATAATTTTTTAATTATTTTTAAATTTCTTGAATGTTACAAAAAAACCTCTCTTAAACTATATTTAAATTTTTGGGATGTTACATAGTAAAACGTATGATGTAGAACAGAACAAATGTAGTATAACGTATGATGCAGAACAGAACATATGTAGTATAACGTATGATGAAGAACAGATGCATTATAACGTATGAACATAACAGATGTTGTATAACAAATGATGCAGAATCAAACATATGTAGTATAACGTTCGATGCAGAACAAAATAGATTTAGTATAATAGTTGATTCAAAGCATAACTGATGCAGTATAACATATGACGCAGAATGTAACATCCCAAAAATTTAAATATGGTTTAAGAGAGGTTTTTTATAACAGAAAGCAAAGGATAGAGAAAATATGTAAGAACGATTTACGGAAGACATAAGTGATTTAGTTGTGTTTGCTAGATTAATTTATTAATTATGGTCACTTGCCTTTGTTTATGTCTAATATTAGAATTTTCTTTACCTTTGTTGTTTTGATATTCAACGTAAAACTTCTAAATTATTTTAAAAACTTGTTGTTTATTCTATGTCTTTCTAGAAAATTCTTGATCATTCTAGAAGCTTCTTATTTATTATAACTATTTCTAGAAATATCTTGTTTATTCTAGAAACATCTTGACTATTCTACTTGTTTCTAGAAAATTCATGATTGCCCTACTTTTCTAGACATTTCTTACTTATTCTACATGTTTCTAGAAAATTCTTGTTGATTTTAGAAATTCCTTATTATTCTAATTTTTCTAGAAACTTCTAGTTTAATATACATGTTGAAATGGTCCAAACTGGCTCTTGATGTCTTCATGACATTTCTAGATCTTTCAATCTTCTTTAATTAGAAATAAACCGGAGCTCAATTGGAAATTTGTAGAAGAAGTTATGCCTATTTTACCAAGAGTGGTCAAATGTGGAAAAATATAGTAAATTTCCGTCACTGGTTCGTGGCCCACTTTCAAGGCTAATTTCACACCAGATGCAGTCCTAATTGGCTTTTTGTGCCTTCATGAAATTTGTAGCTCTGTCAATCCTCTTTCATTTGCAAGAAACCTGAGCCCAAAACGATATTTGTGGAAGAAGTTATGCCTATTTTACCGAAATTGATCAAAATAATGACTTTTCAACCATTCTAGAATTCTCTTTAAGATATTTTGATGGAAACTAAGATATTTTCTTGGAAACTAAGATATTTTATTACCTTTTAAGATATTTTAATGGAAACTAAGATATTTTCATAGAAACTAAGATTTTTTCTTTAGAATCAATCTCCAATTCTCTAGAAATATCTTGGGAAGTCTATAAATAGGACTTATGGGTGTCAAATGAAGACATAACCCAAAGAATACTCCTACATTCTCTCAAACTATCTTCACTACAAAAAAACCTTTCTATACTTTCTCCACCTTAGGAAGAAATCTCTCCAACCAAAGTAGGAGCAAGTAGGAAGAGGAAAAATATAGGAAGCTAGGAGAAACCAGTAAGGGGATCTTTCCTTATCCTTCTTTTTCTATTCTTTGTTTTCTTAGTACTTCCACTCTCTTTCTTTGGTTTTTCCATTATCTTTCTATGATTTCTTGGTGTTTCTTTTCTTCATCTTTCTTACACTCCTTTGAATGATTATTTTAAAATTGTTTTCCTCTTTCAACTATTTCTTTGAATACTATGACTACTTTATAACTAAGTAAATGAAATAGAAACATTTATTATTGATATTAAGCATCTTACTTTTATTATGAACAACTTCAATCTTTTGTCTTTTGATCAAACCTCTTGTGAATATTAACATGTATATATGTGTCATAAACACAAATTTGTGGTGGTACATGGTTGTTTTATTATACATTCAAGTATAACTTGTTTTCTGCATTATATGCAATTACTTGGTGAATTGGATGTGAGTAAGTGGTGACATGCATGGTTGCATTGAAATGACGATGGACTTGAATTGTTTAATGACCGATTGGAAATGCCTAGTGGAGAGGCAATATTCTAAGATTGCTTGGTGAATGAGCAATACCTAGAATGAGGTGAGATGAAGATGACCTGGTGGAAAGGTCAATACCTAAAATATGATGAAGGTCATTATACAATTCAAGGTCCTAGAACATGTTGCATTGGTGACTGGATAGTAGTAGACCAAGTCCGTAAGTCCTTGAACGGGTTCCCGTCTGAGTGAGTGGAATGCCGTGGACTTGGGGGTTCTCTTGGTGGGGAAATTGCCCTGCTCATGATGATCACATGTTGCGGGGGAGGTCCTACCGGACACTGAGGGAACTCGACAAATTACGGAGTGTCTACCTCTGGTGGGTCTGTTGAATGTGAGAATCAGATGCCCCAGGCTATTTCAGTGGAGGGCACCACATTGCATTTCGAGTGAAGAGTGAAAATGCATGGTGGAGGTGCATGCATCATATAGAACTAGGAGCATACATTATTGATTGTGTGTTTGATTGAATGTATGATTCATTGGAATTCATGCCTGAATCATTGATTGTGATTGATGGATTTGTTTGATGGTTGTCGGTTGCCTTACTATGTGATTGATATTTTGATGATCATGGATAAGTATGGAAGTATTATTCTAAAAATGATATCTTCCTTTAATTTTTAACTATTTTAGAATATCTTCATTAAATTGCATAAAAAAATGATTCTGAAATTTATACACTTTATCTTGGATTGTTTTTAAAGAAGAAATATCAAAAGTTTATCTTTATATTATTAAAATGATATTTTTGATGAAACCTTGAAGAATATTCTAAATTTATAAAAGAAAAGGTTTTCCTTGAACTACAATCAATTTTTTTATAATTATGGTTAAGGAAAGCTCACCCTTGCACTTTGTGTTTTTAACACCTGTGATGATCTTGAATAATGTTCGGGGGAGCAGATTTGCAGGGTTAAGAAGATGTGGATGTTTTGCAATGATTGTTGATACTGTCTTGCCGAGAAGATGTTTTGTTATGTTTGGGGGGTAGATTTGCTAAGTAACTAGAGAGAAAATTATGTAGAATAATAAAATGACAAAGTTATGCAACCTAGATGTAATGACCTTTGAATATTATGTAATAAAAGTTTTGTTTCCTAAATCTCTCTTTTATTTACTACATCATTAACAATCTTAAATTACTAATTAAAAATAAGATAAGTAAGTAAATAAGAGGGGGTGTTACACAGAACAGATGCAGTATAACGTAGGATGCAAAACAGAATAGATGCAATACAACGTACGATGCCACGTAACGTATGAACATAACTTAAGCAGTATAACGTACGATGTAGAACAGAGAAGTTGCAGTAAAACGTATGATGTAGAATAGAATATATGTCGTATAATGTATGATGCAGAACAAATGCAGTATGACGTATGAAAAGATCATATGCAGTATAGCGTTTGATGCAGAACAGAACAGAGGCAATATAAGGAATGGTGCAGAACAAAACAAATGCAGTATAACGAATGATGCAAAACAGGTGTAGTAAAATGTATGATGCAGAACAAAACAAATGCACTATAACGTAGATGCAGAACAGAACAGATGCAGTATAACGTATGATGAAGAACAGATGCATATAACGTATGATGAAGAACAGATGCATATAACGTATGAACATAACAGATGTTGTATAACAAATTATGCAGATCAGAACATATGTAGTATAATGTTCGATGCAGAACAGAACAGATTTAGTATAACAGTTTATTCAAAATAGAAATTATGCAGTATAACATACGATGTAGAACAGATGCAGTATAACGTAGGATGCACAACAGAACGGATGCAATACAACGTATGATGCAATGTGACGTTTGAACATAACTTAAGCAGTATAACGTACGATGTGGAACAAAGAAGATGCAGTAAAACGTATGATGTAGAATAGAATATATGTTGTATAATGTATGATGCAGAACAAATGTAGTATGACGTATGAAAAGAACATATGCAGTATAGCATTTGATGAAGAACAGAATAGATGCAATATAAAGAATGATGCAGAACAAAACAAATGCAGTGTAACGTATGATGCAAAACAGGTGTAGTAAAACGTATGATGTAGAATAGAACAAATGCAGTATAATGTATGATGCATGATTGATCCTAACCCAGAATTAATAGAATACTCAACGTTTGAGAATTAGGGTTTGAAGACGACCGAAATTTGAGAACTATTTTATATAATAAAAATGCAAAATAACAAATAAAGATAGATATGAAAAGGAAGGCATCACACAAACAAGAATGTTTGATAAGCCAAGGATGATCGTCACACAAGATTCGAAGAATTCCTGATAAGATCTAGGATGCAAGGAAGAACCCTAGCAGAGTTTAAGCTCACAAAAATATCAAATTGAATAATGATTTGCCTCCGTTCTCAATTCCTATAAGTTTAATACTAATTAGGTTTACCTAATACAAAATAGGCCTATAAGTAAATGAGCCTTGTATGAAATTATTTATTTTAAAGTCTATTACAAAATAAATGGGCCTCCTAGTCCACCAGGCAGGCTATACATGTTATCAGCTTCCGCGTTTGTTGGGCCGCTAACAATTCAGTCTCAAGCACATGGGCCACCTTGAGTTGTAATGCTTCTTGGGCCTTTCTGTATCTGCTCCTAGTCATGGGTCCAATCATTTCATGGATTGGGTCTTGATTTTGATTCTTCTCATTATGGGCCTCATAATTTTGGGTCTTGATGTCCTCATCAGCATCTGTTCTGCATCATATGTTATACTGCAATCGTTATGTTTTGAATCAATTGTTTTGCTAAATCTATTTTGTTCATACGTTATATGTTATACTGCACCAAGTTCTTTCTACACCATACGTTATATTGCATTTGTTCTGTTCTGCATCATACGTTATACTACATTTGTTTTGTTCATACGTTATACTAAATTTTTTCTGCATCATATGGTGTATTGCATATGTTCTAATCTGCATCATATGTTATACTACATTTGTTTTTTTTTTTTGCTTCATACATTTTACTGCATTTGTTCTGTTCTACATCTTACATTATACTGCATTTGTTTTATTGTTACGTTATACAACATCAAATGTAATATTGCGTCTATTCTGTTGTGCATCAAATACCACCTTTTTTCTTCCTTTGTTAGCTTGTCTAGCATAGCTCTCATTCTTCTTTTCAAGTTGAGCCTTCACTTGCTCATGCAACTTCTTCACATATTTAGCTTTGGCCTATGCTTCCTGGTGCTTAAACTTAGAAATGTTAGGCATGGGCAGTAAATCAAGAGGAGTTAGAGGATTAAATCCATACACAATTTCAAAAGGAAAGCAATTAGTTGTGGTATGGATAACTCTATTATAAGCAAACTCAACATGAGGTAAACATGCTTCCCAAGACTTAATATTTTTCTTTAAAGTAGTTCTAAGCAATGTTCCTAAAGTCCTATTGACTACCTCAGTTTGACCATCTGTTTGTGGGTGACAAGTAGTAGAAAATAACAATTTAGTACCAATCTTACCCCACAAGGTCCGCCAAAAGTGGCTTAGGAATTTACTGTCTCTGTCACTTTCGATGCTCCTAGACAGTCCATGGAGTCTCACAATCTCCTTGAAGAACAAGTCAGCCACGTGACAAGCATCATCTACCTTCTTGCAAGGTAGGAAATGTGCCATCTTAGAAAACCTATCAACAACAACAAATACAGAATCCTTTCCACTCTTTGTTCTAGGCAATCCCAAAACAAAGTCCATAGAAATGTCAATCCAAGGATGTTCGGGAATAGGCAAAGGGGTATATAATCCATGAGGCTTAACTTTGGATTTAGCCTTTTTACAAACAATACAACGATCACAAAATTTTTGCACATCACGCTTCATATGTGGCCAATAAAAATGTTCTTGCAAAATTTCCAAAGTCTTTAGAACCCCAAAATGTCCCATTAAACCCCCTTCATGTGATTCACTCACAAGCAACTCTCTTATGGAACACCTAGGCACACATAATTTATTTGCTTTAAACAAAAATCCATTATGCCTATAGTAACCATTTTCAGATAATTTTTCACATGCAGCAAAAATTTTAGCAAAGTCCACATCTGTCTCATACATATCCCTCAAAGATTCAAGACCAAACAATTTAGTTTCAAGTACAGAAAGTAATGTATGCCTCCTAGAAAGTGCATCAGCCACTACATTCCCTTTCCTCCTTTTATGTTTGATGACATATGGAAATTGCTCTAGAAATTCTACCCACTTAGCATGTCTTTTATTAAGCTTACCCTGTCCTTTTAAGTACTTTAAGGACTCATGATCACTATGAATGACAAACCCTTTGGGTAAAAGGTAATGTTGCCAAGTCTTTAAAGCTCTAACCAAAGAATATCATTCTTTATCATAGGTTGAATAGCTAAAGGCAGCCCCACTTAGTTTTTCACTAAAATATGCAATTGGATGTCCTTCTTGCAATAAAACAGCCCCAATACCCACATTGGATGCATCACACTCAACCTCAAATGATTTTGAAAAATTAGGCATAGCAAGAATGGGTGCATTAGTTAATTCATGCTTAAGAGCAACAAATGCCTCTTCTTGTTTTTCACCCCACTTGAATCCTACGTTTTTCTTAGTAACTTCATTTAAAGGTGCAGCCAAGGTACTAAAATCTTTAACAATTCTCCTATAGAAACTTGCTAGCCCATGAAATCCCCTCACCTCACTCACAGTCTTAGGTGTTGGCCATTCTTGGATGGCCTTAACCTTTTCCACATCTACTTGTACCCCTTTAGCGCTAATAACATATCCAAGGAATACCACATGATCAGAATAAAAGATGCATTTTTCCAGATTGGCATACAATTGCTCTTTTCTAAGCACATTCAAAACAGATTGCAAATGTTCAACATGTAAATCAAGACTAGTGCTATATATAAGAATATCATCAAAGTATACCACAACAAACTTGCCAATAAACTCCCTAAGAACATGGTTCATCAATCTCATGAAGGTACTAGGTGCATTAGTCAAACCAAAAGGCATAACTAACCACTCATACAAACCATACTTTGTTTTAAATGCAGTCTTCCATTCATCTCCTTCTCTAATTCTAATTTGGTTATATCCACTTTTCAAATCAATTTTAGAGAATACACATGAACCATACAGTTCATCAAGAAGATCATCGAACCTGGGAATTGGATGCCTATACTTGATGGTGATGTTGTTTATAGCCCTACAATCCGAACACATTCTCCATGAGCCATCCTTCTTGGGTACTAGGATGACTGGTACAACACATGGATTCATGCTATTTCTCACCCAACCTTTGCTTATGAATTCAGCCACCTGTCTTTCAACCTCCTTAGTCTCTTGTGGGTTGCTTCTATATGCGGGCCTATTGGGTAAAGAAGCTCCTGGAATGAGATTAATGTGATGCTCAATCCCCCTCAATGGTGGCAAGCCATTCGGTACACTTGCTGGAAAAATATCATGATAATCCTGCAAAAGAGACTTAATACAAGAAGGCAATTCAGACTTATCAAATTGGTTAGCATACAAAATTTGACTTTGACAAAACATTAAATAGAGGGGTTGTCTTGCGCAAAGCACCCTCTTTACCTCCTTTTCTCTTACTAAACAAAGGTGTTTGCCCTCAAGTGTTTCACTCTTTTCTGTTTCACTCTTTCTCTTTTCACTCTTTATTCTCTCAAGTGTTTCACTCTTCCTCTCTACTGCTATTTTTACTCTCATTCTCACTTGATCCTCACACACCTCTTTAGGGCTCAATGATTTGAGTATAATTTTTTATCTTGGTGCATAAAAGAGATCTTGTTGGAATAGCCATCATGAATGGCTCTAGTATCAAATTGCCAAGGCCTCCCCAAAAGTATGTGGCTGGTCTCCATTGGAACTACATCACATAACACCTTATCCTTGTATTTCCCAATTGCAATATCCACTTCTACTTGCTGCCTTACTTGTACCTCACCATCTTCACTAAGCCATTGAAGTTTGTATGGTCTAGGATGTGTTTTAGTGGCTAAATTTAGCTTTGGCACTAACCTAGCACTAGCCACATTGGTGCAACTCCCTCCATCAATATTCACCATGCATACCTTCCCGTCGATAGAACATCTAGTGTGAAAAATGTTCTCTCTTTGACTCTCATCCAAAGGCTTTAATTGACTACCCAGCAACCTCCTAATCATTAACAAGTCTCCCTTCATAGCCTCAACTCTTCTGCACTTTCAAATTCTTCCTCTCCCTCACTAGCTTCAGATTGACTTGTGTACTCTCCATTATCTTTGAGAAGAATTGTCTTCTTTGTAGGACATTCATAGGCATAATGACCCATGCCCAAACACTTGAAACACTTCACTTCCCTAGTTCTCTTTGATGGATGATTAGCTTGTTTTTGAGGTGCTTTTCTCCAGTTAGAAAATGAAGCATTGCTAGAGGAGGTATCCCCTTCTTTGTTGATTTTGGAGGGTTATAGCTAGTAGAACTCTTCCTCACTGTACTTCTTCTTTTTAGTTGTTGTTCTACTTAAACCCCCTTGTGCAAAAGATCTTCCATCTCTACAAATTCCTGCAACTCTACTACATCTCTAATGTTATTATTTAAACCATTAAGAAAGCGAGCCATAGTTACCTCGGCATCTTCTTCAATTTTGGCTTGGATGATTAACACTTCCATCTCCTTGTAATACTCTTCCACCCCCTTGATTCCTTGATACAATTTCTACAGTTTGAGTTTCAAGTCTCTATGAAAAGCTAGATGGTACATATCGCTTCCTCATGATTCCCTTCATTTCAGCCCAAGTGTCCACCATAGGCTCTTCGTTTCTTATTCTCTCCCTCTGCAACTTATTCCACCATATGAGTGCATAGTCAGAAAATTCAGCAGCAGCAAGTCTTACCTTTTGGTCCTCACTATAATTATTACAAGAGAACACATGTTCAATTTTGAGTTCCCACTCCAAATATGCCTCTGGATCACTCCTACCCTTGAAAGATGGTACATTCAACTTGATTCCTTCTATTCTTGCCTCATTCCTATTCGGTCCCACTCCTCCTCCTCCAGGTGGTCTTCTATTCTCCAATTGGTCTATCCTCTCATGGAAATCATCATGTTGTTGTTTCATCAATCTCTCCAAATGTAGCAAAGAACAATTTTCCTACCAATAGAAAAACAAGGTAAGCACGAACGGTAAGGGAAGCCAAACAATTACCACTTAGAAATATTGTCAAACAAATAATTTGCACTGAATTTAAACAAGAACAACTAAGAATATATATTTTGTTTGATCAATTTCGTTTTCGCTTTTTTTTTCGGCAGCTTTCATTTTTTTTGGCAGCTTTTTTTTTCAGATTTTTTTTTCATTTTTTTTTTGCTATTTTTTCGTTTTTTTAAATAAAATAAGATTAATAGATAGTACCAGTGAACAGTAACACAAGATGAATCCTACGGATGAAACCGTGCTCTGAATACCAGATGATATGATCCTAACCCAGAATTAATAGAATACTCGACGTTTGAGAATTAGGGTTTGAAGACGGTTGAAATTTGAGAACTATTTTATATAATAAAAATGCAAAATAACAAATAAAGATAGATATGAAAAGGAAGGCGTCACACAAACAAGAATGTTTGATAAGCCAAGGATGATCGCCACACAAGAATCGAAGAATGCCTGATAAGATCGAGGATGCAAGGAAGAACCCTAGCAGAGGTTAAGCTCACAAAAATATCAAATTGAATAATGATCTGCCTCCGTTCTCAATTCCCATGTATAGGTTTACCTAATACAAAATGGGCCTATAAGTAAATGGGCCTTGTATGAAATTATTTATTTTAAAGTTTATTACAAAATAAATGGGCCTCCTAGTCCACCAGGCATGTTATACATGTTATCAGCTTCCGCGTTTGTTGGGCCACTAACAATTCAGTCTCAAGCACATGGGCCACCTTGAGTTGTAATGCTTCTTGGGCCTTTCTGAATCTGCTCCTAGTCATGGGTCCAATCATTTCATGGATTGGGTCTTGATTTTGATTCTTCTCATTATGGGCCTCATAATTTTGGGTCTTGATGTCCTCATCAGCATCTGTTCTGCATCATATGTTATACTGCATCAGTTATGTTTTGAATCAATTGTTTTGCTAAATCTATTTTGTTCATACGTTATATGTTATACTGCACCGGTTCTGTTCTACACCGTACGTTATATTGCATTTGTTCTGTTCTGCATCATACGTTATACTACATTTGTTTTGTTCATACGTTATACTACATTTGTTTTGTTCATACGTTATACTACATTTGTTTTGTTCATACGTTATACTACATTTGTTTTGTTCATACGTTATACTTAATTTTTTCTGCATCATATGGTGTATTGCATTTGTTCTAATCTGCATCATATGTTATACTGCATCTGTTTTTTTTTGCATCATAAATTTTACTGCATCTGTTCTGTTCTACATCTTACGTTATACTGCATTTGTTCTATTGTTACGTTATACAACAATAAATGTAAATATTGTGTCTATTCTGTTGTGCATCATACATTATACTACATTTGTTCTGTTTAGCGTCAAATGTTATAGTGCATCTGTTCTATTCAAACATTATACTGCATCATACGTTGTATTGCATCTGTTCTCTTCTCCATCATACGTTATACTTCATCTGTTCTGCATCATATGTTATATTTCATCTATTATGTTTTGCATCATACATTGTACTCCATTTGTTTTATTCTGCATCTTATGATATATATTGCATTAGTTTTGTTCATATGTTATATGATATGATCCTAACCCAGAATTAATAGAATACTCGACGTTTGAGAATTAGGGTTTGAAGACGGCTGAAATTTGAGAACTATTTTATATAACAAAAATGCAAAATAACAAATAAAGATAGATATGAAAAGGAAGGCGTTACACAAACAAGAATGTTTGATAAGCCAAGGATGATCGCCACACAAGAATCGAAGAATTCCTGATAAGATCGAGGATGCAAGGAAGAACCCTAGCAGAGCTTAAGCTCTCAAAAATATCAAATTAAATAATGATCTGCCTCCGTTCTCAATTCCTATAAGTTTAATACTAATTAGGTTTACCTAATACGAAATGGGCCTATAAGTAAATGGGTCTTGTACGAAATTATTTATTTTAAAGTCTATTACAAAATAAATGGGCCTCCTAGTCCACCAGGCAGGCTATACATGTTATCAACTTCCGCGTTTGTTGGGCCGCTAACAATTCAGTCTCAAGCACATGGACCACCTTGAGTTGTAATACTTCTTGGGCCTTTCTGAATCTGCTCCTAGTCATGGGTCCAATCATTTCATGGATTGGTTCTTGATTTTGATTCTTCTCATCATGGGCCTAATACTCTTGGGTCTTGATGTCCTCATCATTATACTACATTTATTTTGTTAAGCATCATGCGTTACACTACATCTGTTCTGTTCTGCATCATTCGTGATACTGCATCTATTCAGTTCAGCAATATACGTTATACTGCATCTGTTCTGCTTTATACATTATATTGCATCTATTTTGTTCTGCATCATACGTTATACTGCATCTGTTCTGTTCTGCATCATTCGTTATACTACATCTATTCTGTTCAGCATCAGACTTTATACTGCATCTTTTCTGTTCTGCATCATAGATTATACTGCACCTGTTCTGTTTTGCATTGTACGTGTTATAATACATCTGTTTTGCATCAAACGTTATACTTCATTTGTTCTCCGTTACGCATCATACGTTATGCTGCATCTGTTCTACATCAGACGTTGAACTGCATCTGTTCAGTTATGCATTATACGTGTTATACTACATCTATCCCTCATCAGAATTTATAATACATCTATTCTGTTATGAATCATATGTTATGCCTTATCTGTTCTCCATCAGGTGTTGAACTACATTTGTTCTGTTCTGCATGATACGTTATACTGCATTTGTTTGTTCATACATTATACTGCATCTGTTCTGCAACATACGTTATACTGCATCTGTTCTTATCTGCAACATTTGTTATACGAAATATGCTCTTCATACGTTATATTGCATATATTGTATCTATATTGTTCTCATTATACGTTATACTGCGCCAGTTCTGTTCTACATCGTACGTTATATTGCATATATTGTATCTATATTGCTCTCATTATACGTTATACTGCGTTAGTTTTGTTCTACATCGTACGTTATATTGCATTTGTTCTATTCTTACGTTATACAACATCAAATGTAATATTGCGTCTATTCTATTGTCATCATACATTATACTATATCTGTTCTGTTTTGCGTCAAATGTTATAGTGCATCTGTTCTATTCAAATGTTATACTGCATCATACATTATATTGCATTTGTTCTGTTCTCCATCATACGTTATATTGCATTTGATCTACATCATATGTTATACTTCATCTGTTATGTTCTGCATCATACGTTATACTCCATTTATGAATAATCAAGACGGCCCCCTTCCGCAAATGCGTCATTTGGTATCATACGTTTTACTATACTTGTTCTGCATCATACATTATACTGCATCTGTTTTGTTTTGCATCATACGTCATACTGCATCTGTTCTGCATCACATGTTTTATTGCATTAGTTATGTTTTGAATCAATTGTTTTGCTAAATCTATTTTATTCATACGTTATATGTTACACTGCACCAGTTTTGTTCTACATCGTACGTTATATTACATTTGTTCTGTTCTGCATCATACGTTATACTGTATTTGTTTTGTTCATACGTTATATTAAATTTTTTCTGCATCATATGGTGTACTGCATCTATTCTAATCTGCATCATATGTTATACTACATCTGTTTTTTTTTTTGCTTCATACATTTTACTGCATTTGTTCTGCTCTACATCTTACGTTATACTGCATTTGTTTTATTGTTACGTTATACAACATCAAATGTAATATTGCGTCTATTCTGTTGTGCATCATACGTTATACTACATCTGTTTTGTTTTGCGTCAAATGTTATAGTGCATCTATTCTACTCAAACGTTATACTGCATCATACGTTGTATAGCATCTGTTCTGTTCTCCATCATACGTTATACTTCATCTGTTCTGCATCATATGTTATACTTCATCTATCATGTTTTGCATCATACATTATACTCCATTTGTTTTATTCTGCATCTTATGATATATTGCACTGGTTTTGTTCATATGTTATACTACATCTATTTTGTTATGCATCATACGTTACACTACATCTGTTCGTTCTTGCATCATTCATTATATTGCATCTATTCTGTTAAGCAACATATGTTATACTGCATCTGTTCTTCTTTATACATTATATTGCATCTATTTTGTCCTGCATCATACGTTATACTACATCTGTTCTGTTCAGTATCAGACGTTATACTGCATCTTTTCTGTTCTGCATCATAGATTATACTGCATCTGTTCTGTTATGCATAGTACGTGTTATAATACATATGTTCTGCCTCAAACGTTATACTTCATTTGTTCTCTGTTTCGCATCATACGTTATGCCGCATATGTTCTACATCAGACGTTGAACTGCACCTGTTCTGTTCTGCATTATACGTGTTATACTACATCTATACTGCATCAGAAGTTATACTACATTTGTTCTGTTATGAATCGTACGTTATGCTTTATCTGTTCTGCATTAGATGTTGAACTACATCTGCTCTATTCTGCATCATATTTTATGCTACATTTGTTTGTTCATACGTTATAATGCATCTGGTCTGATCTGCATCGAACGTTATACTGCATTTGTTCTGATCTGCAACATTTGTTATACAACATTTGTTCTGTTCATAAGTTATACTGCATCTGTTCTTCATCATACGTTATACCGCATCTGTTCTATTCTGCATTATACGTTATACTACATCTATTTTGTTATGCATCATACGTTACACTACATCTGTTCTGTTTTGCATCATTCGTTATACTACATTCATTCTGTTATGCATCATTTGTTATAATACATCTGTTCTGTTCAGAATCAGGCGTTATACTGCATCTTTTCTGTTCTGCATCATAGATTATACTGCATCTGTTCTGTTTTGCATTGTACGTGTTATAATACATCTGTTCTGCATCGAACGTTATACATCATCTGTTCTTTGTTACGCATCATACGTTATGCCGAATCTGTTCTACATCAAACATTGAAATGTATCTGTTCTGTTCTGCATTATACGTGTTATACTACATCTATCCTGCATCAGAAGTTATACTACATCTGTTCTGTTACGAATCATACGTTAGGCCTTATCTGTTCTGTATTAGATGTTGAACTACATCTGTTCTGTTCTGCATCATACGTTCTACTGCATTTGTTTGTTCATACGTTATACTGCATCTGTTCTGCATCATATGTTATACTGCATCTGTTCTGATCTGCATCGAACGTTATACTGCATCTGTTCTAATCTGCAGCATTTGTTATACAACATTTGTTCTGTTTATACGTTATACTGCATCTGTTCTTCATCATATGTTATACTACATCTGTTCTATTCTGCATTATACTTTATACTGCATTTGTTCTGTTCTACATCATACGTTTTACTACACTTATTCTGCATCATACGTTATACTGCATTTGTTTTCTTCTGCATCGTACGTTATATTGCATTGGTTCTGTTGTGCATCAAATGCTATACGACATATGTTCAATTCATACATTATATTGCATTTATTGCATCTATATTGTTCTCATCAAACGTTATACTGCATCAGTTCTGTTCTACATCGTACGTTATATTGCATTTGTTCTATTCTTACGCTATACAACATCAAATGTAATATTGCATCTATTCTATTTTGCATCATACATTATATTATATATGTTCTATTTTGCATCAAATGTTATAGTGCATCTATTCTATTCAAATGTTTGTTGCATCATACGTTACATTGCATTTTTTCTATTCTCCATCATACGTTATATTGCATTTGATCTACATCATATGTTATATTTCATCTGTTATGTTGTACATCATACGTTATACTCCATTTATGAATAATCAAGACGGTCCCCTTCGGCGAACACGTCATTTGGTATCGTACATTTTACTACACTTGTTCTGCATCATCGTTATACTGCATCTGTTTTGTTCTGCATCATACATTATATTGCATCTGTTCTGCATCATATGTTATACTACATCAGTTATGTTTTGAATCAATTGTTATACTAATTCTATTTTTTTCATACGTTATATGTTATATTGCACCAGTTCTGTTCTACATCGTACTTTATATTGCATTTGTTCTGTTCTGCATCACAAGTTTTATTGCATTTGTTTTGTTTATACATTATACTGAATTTTTTCTGCATCATATGTTATACTATATCTACTTTTCTTTTGCATCATACATTTTACTGCATCTGTTTTGTTCTACATCTTACGTTATACTGCATTTGTTCTATTCTTACGTTATACAACATCAAATGTAATAATGTGTCTATTCTGTTGTGCATCATACATTATACTACATCTGTTCTGTTTTGCATCAAATGTTATAGTGCATCTGTTCTATTCAAACGTTATACTGCATCATACGTTATATTGCATCTGTTCTGTTATCCATCATACGTTATACTTCATCTGCTCTGCATCTTATACTTCATCTATTTTGTTCTGCATCATACATTATACTACATTTGTTTTTTTCTGCATCATATGATATATTGCATTAGTTTACTTCATATGTTATATTACATCTATTTTGTTATGCATCATACGTTACACTATATCTGTTCTGTTCTGTATCATTCGTTATACTGCATATATCCTGTTCGGCCACATACGTTATATTGCATATGTTCTGCTTTAAACATTATATTGTATCTATTTTGTTCTGCATCATAGGTTATACTGCATCTTTTCTGTTCTGCATCATTTATTATACTACATCTGTTATGTTCAGCATCAGACATTATACTGCATTTTTTCTGTTCCGTATCATAGATTATAATATATCTGTTCTGTTATGCATTGTACGTGTTATACTACATCTATCATGCATCAGAAGTTATATTACATCTGTTCTGTTATGAATCATACGTTATGCCTTATCTGTTCTAACATCGATGTTGAACTACATCTGTTCGTTCTTGCATCATACGTTATATTGCATTTGTTTGTTCATACGTTACACTACATCTGTTTTGCATCATACGTTATAATGCATCTGTTCTGATCTGCATCGAACGTTATATTGCATCTGCTCTGATCTGCAACATTTGTTATACAACATTTGTTCTGTTCATACGTTATACTGCATCTGTTCTTCATCATACGTTATACTACATCTGTTCTATTCTGCATTATACGGTATACTCCATTTGTTCTGTTCTACATCATACGTTTTGATTACACCTGTTCTGCATCATATGTTATAATGCATTTGTTTTCTTTTGCATCGTACGTTATATTGCATCTATTCTATTTTACATCAAACGCTATACGACATATGTTCTATTCATACGTTATATTACGTATATTGCATCTATATTGTTCTTTCATCATACGTTACACTGCACCAGTTCTGTTCTACATCGTACGTTATATTGCATTTGTTCTATTTTTACGTTATACAACATCAAATGTAATATTGCATCTATTCTATTGTGCATCATACATTATACTACATCTGTTCTGTTTTGCGTCAAATGTTATAGTGCATCTGTTCTATTCAAACGTTATACTGCATCATACGTTATATTGCATTTGTTCTGTTCTCCATCATACGTTATACTGCATTTGTTCTATATCATATGTTATGTTCTGCATCATACGTTATACTCCATTTATGAATAATCAAGACGGTCCCCTTCGACGAATGCTTCATTTGGTATCATACGTTATACTGCATTTGTTTTCTTCAGCATCATACGTTATATTGCATCTGTTCTGTTGTACATCAAACGCTATACGACATATGTTCTATTCATATGTTATATTCAATATATTGCATCTATATTGTTCTCATCATACGTTATACTGCACCAGTTATGTTCTAAATCGTACGTTATATTGCATTTGTTCTATTCTTACGTCATACAACATCAAATGTAATATTGCGTCTATTCTATTGTACATCATACATTATACTACATCTGTTATGTTTTGCGTCAAATATTATAGTGCATCTGTTCTATTCAACCTTTATACTGCATCATACGTTATATTGCATTTATTTTGTTCTACATCATACGTTATACTGCATTTGTTCTACATCATATGTTATACTTCATCTGTTATGTTCTGCATCATACGTTATACTCCATTTATGAATAATCAAGACGGTCCCCTTCGGCGAACGCGTCATTTGGTATCATATATTTTACTACACTTGTTCTGCATCATACGTTATACTGCATCTATTCTGCATCATATGTTATACTGCATCAGTTAAGTTTTGAATCAATTGTTATACTTATTCTATTTTGTTCATACGTTATATGTTATATTGCACCAGTTCTGTTCTACATCATACTTTATGTTGCATTTGTTGTTTTCTGCATCATACATTCTATTGCATTTGTTTTTTTATACGTTATACTGAAATTTTTTCTGCATCATATGTTGTACTACATCTGTTCTAATCTGCATCATATGTTATACTGTATCTATTTTTTTTTGCATCATACATTTTACTACATTTGTTCTGTTTTACATCTTACGTTATATAACATCAAATGTAATATTGCGTCTATTCTGTTGTGCATCATACATTATACTACATCTGTTCTGTTTTGCGTCAAATGTTATAGTGCATCTTTTCTATTCAAACGTTATACTACATCATACGTTATATTGCATCTGTTCTGTTCTTCATCATACGTTATACTTCATCTGTTCTACATTATATGTTATACTTCATCTATTATGTTTTGCATCATACATTATACTCAATTTGTTTTATTCTGCATATTATGATATATTGCATTAGTTTTGTTCATATGTTATACTACATCTATTTTGTTATGCATCATGCGTTACACTACATCTGTTCTATTCTGCATCATTCGTTATACTGCATCTATCCTGTTTAGAAATATACGTTATACTGCATATGTTCTGCTTTATACATTATATTGCTTCTATTTTGTTCTGCATCATACGTTATACTGCATCTTTTCTGTTCTACATCATTCATTATACTACATCTGTTCTGTTCAGCATCAGACGTTATACTGCATCTTTTCTGTTCTGCATCATAGATTATACTGTAAATGTTCTGTTATGCATTATACGTGTTATACTACATCTGTTCTGTTAAGAATCATACGTTATGCCTTATTTGTTCTGCATCAGATGTTGAACTACATCTGTTCTGTTCTGCATCATACGTTATACTGCATTTGTTTGTTCATACGTTATACTACATCTATTTTGTTATGCATCATACGTTACACCACATATGTTCTGTTCTGCATTATACGTGTTATAATTTATCTGTTCTGCATCAAACGTACATCTGTTCTGTTATGCATCATATGTTATGCCACATTTGTTCTGCATCAGACGTTGAACTGCATATGTTTTGTTTTGCATCATACGTGATACTGCATTTGTTTGTTCATATGTTATACTGCAATCTGTTTGATCTACATCATTTGTTATACAACATCTGTTCTTCATCATACGTTATACAACATTTGTTCTGTTCTACACCATATGTTATACTGCATTTGTTCTATTCTACATCATACATTTTACTACACCTGTTCTGCATCATACGTTATACTGCATTTGTTTTGTTCTGCATCATACGTTATATTACATCTGTTCTGTTCTGCATCAAACGTTGTATTGCATATGTTCTATTCATACGTTATACTGTATTTGTTCTTCATCATACATAATACAACATATGTTCTTTTCTACATCATATGTTTTACTGCATCTGCTCTGTTCTCATATGTTATACTGTGATGAGGACATTAAGACCCAAGAGTTTGAGGCCCATGATGAGAAGAATCAAAATCAAGACCCAATCCATGAAATGATTGGACCCATGACTAGGAGCAGATTCAGAAAGGCCCAAGAAGAATTACAACTCAAGGTAGCCCATGTGCTTGAGACTGAATTGTTAGCGGCCCAACAAACGCGAAAGCTGATAACATGTATAGCCTACCTGGTGGACTAGGAGGCCCATTTATTTTGTAATAGACTTTAAAATAAATAATTTCGTACAAGCCCATTTACTTATAGGCCCATTTCATATTAGGTAAACCTAATTAGTATTAAACTTATAGGAATTGAGAACGGAGGCAGATCATTATTCAATTTGATATTTTTGTGAGCTTAAGCTCTGCTAAGGTTCTTCCTTGCATCCTCGATCTTATCAGGAATTCTTCGATTCTTGTGTGGCGAACATCCTTGGCTTATCAAACATTCTTGTTTGTGTGACGCCTTCCTTTTCATATCTATCTTTATTTGTTATTTTGCATTTTTATTATATAAAATAGTTCTCAAATTTCAGCCGTCTTCAAACCCTAATTCTCAAACGTCGAGTATTCTATTAATTCTACGTTAGGATCATATCATACTGCATCTGCTCTATTCCCATACGTTATACTGCATCTGTTATGCTCAAATGTTACACTGCATCGTACGTTGTATTGCATCTGTTCTGTTCTGCATCATACGTTATACTGCATGTGTTCTGCTTTATACATTATATTGCATCTATTCTGTTCTGCTTCAAACGTTATGCTACATCTGTTTCGTTCTGCATCATAGGTTATACTGCATTTGTTCTTCATCATACATAATATAACATATGTTCTTTTCTACATCATACGTTTTACTGCATCT
Organism: Hylodesmum podocarpum; assembly: GCA_026586105.1. NCBI lineage: Eukaryota > Viridiplantae > Streptophyta > Magnoliopsida > Fabales > Fabaceae > Hylodesmum > Hylodesmum podocarpum. Next base: position 371,997 of record JALJEV010000303.1, on the reverse strand, counting down.
GCTCTGTTCTCATACATTATACTGCATCTGCTCTATTCTCATACGTTATACTGCATCTGTTATACACAAACGTTACACTGCATCGTACGTTGTATGACATCTGTTCTGTTCTGCATCATACGTTATACTGCATCTGTTCAGCTTTATACATTATATTGCATCTATTCTGTTCAGCTTCGTATGTTATGCTACATTTGTTTCGATCTGCATCATACGTTATACTGCATTTGTTCTTCATCATACATAATACAACATATGTTCTTTTCTAAATCATACGTTTTAATGCATCTACTTTGTTCTCATACGTTATACTGTATCTGCTCTCTTCTCATACGTTATACTACATCTGTTATGCTCAAACGTTACACTGCATCGTATGTTGTATTGCATCTGTTCTGTTCTACATCATACGTTATACTACATCTGTTCAGCTTTAAACATTATATTGCATCTATTTTGTTCTGCTTCATACGTTATGCTACATTTGTTTCGTTCTGCATCATACGTTATACTGCATTTGTTCTTCATCATACATATTACAACATATGTTCTTTTCTACATCATACGTTTTACTGCATCTGCTCTGTTCTCATACGTTATACTGCATCTGCTCTATTCTCATACGTTATATTGCATCTGTTCTGTTCTACATCCTAAGTTTTACTGCACATATTTTGATTTGCATCAAATGTTGTACTGCATCTTTTCTATTCCTTATCATAAATTTTACTAAATCAGTTCAGTTCTGTTTTGCATCAAACATGTCATATTGCATCAGTTCTATTTTGAATCAAATATTATAGTAAATCTATTCTGTTGATATGTTATATTGCACCTGTTCTGCATCATATGTTATACTACACCAATTTCGTTCTACATCGTACGTTATATTGCATCTGTTTTGTTCTGCATCATACGTTATACTGCATTTTTTTTGTTCATACGTTATACTGAATTTGTTCTGCATAATACAGTGTACTGCATCTATTCTAATCTGCATCATATGTACTGCATCTGTTTTATTTTTTGCATCATACGTTATACTGCATCTGTTCTGTTCTACATCTTACGTTATACTACATTAGTTCTATTCTTACGTTATACAACATCAAATGTAATATTTCGTCTATTTTGTTGTACATCATACACTATAATGCATTTGTTATGTTTTGCATCATACGTTATGCCGCATATGTTATGCATCAGACGTTGTACTGCATATGTTCTATTCTGCATCATAAGTTATACTGCATTTGATTGTTCATACGTTATATTGAATATTGTCTTTTCTGCATCATACGTTATACTGCATTTGTTTTGTTCGTATGTTATACTGAATTCTGTTCGCATCATACAGTGTATTGCATCTGTTTAAATATGCATCATATGTTATACTGCATCTTTTTTTTTGCATCATACGTTACCTTGCATCTGTTCTGTTCTACATCTTACGTTATACTACATTTGTTCTTTTCTTGTGTTATACAACATCAAATGTAATATTGTGTCTATTTTGTTGTGCATCATACATTATACGGCATCTGTTATGTTTTGCGTCAAACGCTATACTGCATCTGTTTTATTCAAACATTATACTGCATTTGTTTGTTCATACGTTATATCTGTTCTTTTCTGCATCATACGTTATACTGCACTTGTTTGGTTTGTACATTATACTGAATATGTTCTGTATCATACGGTGTACTGCATCTGTTTAATTATGCATCATATGGTATATTGCATTTGTTTTTTTTTTTTTGCATCATACGTTATACTGCATCTGTTATGTTCTAATTCTTACGTTATACTGCATTAGTTCTATTGTTACGCTATACAACATCAAATGTAATATTGTGTCTATTCTGTTGTACATCATACACTATATACTGCATCTGTTATGTTTAGCATCAAACGTTATACTGCATCTGTTCTATTCAAACGTTATACTACATCTGCTGTATTTAAACGTTATACTGCATCATACATTATATTTCATCTATTTTGTTCTCCATCATACGTTATACTGCATTTTTCTGCATCGTATGTTATACTACATCTTTTATGCTCTGCAGCATACGCTACACTCCATTTTTTTTGTTCTGCATCTTATGATATATTGCATTAGTTGTGTTCATATGTTATACTACATCTATTTTGTTATGCGTCATATTTTACACTACATATGTTCTGTTCTGCATCATTTGTTATACTGCATCTATTCTGTTCTGCATCATACGTTATACTGCATCTGTTCTGTTCTGCATCATTCGTTATACTACAACTGTTTTGTTCTGCATCATACGTTATAATGCATATGTTCTGTTCTTCATCAAACGTTATACTGCATCTTTTCTGTTCTACATCTTACGATATACTGCATTAGTTCTATTCTTACGTTATACAACATCAAATGTAATATTTCGTCTATTCTGTTGTACAACATACACTATAATGCATTTGTTATGTTTTGCATCATACGTTATATCGCATATTTTCTGCATCACACGTTGTACTGCATATGTTCTATTCTGCATCATAAGTTATACTGCATTTGTTTGTTCATACGTTATATTGAATCTTGTCTTTTCTGCATCATACGTTATACTGCATTTGTTTTGTTCGTACGTTATACTGAATCTGTTCTGTATCATACGGTGTACTGCATCTGTTTAAATATGCATCTTATGTTATATTGCATCTGTTTTTTTTTTTTTTGCATCATACGTTATACTGTATCTGTTCTATTCTAATTCTTACGTTATACTGCATTAGTTCTATTGTTACGCTATACAACACCAAATGTAATATTGCGTCTATTCTGTTGTACATCATACACTATACTGCATCTGTTATGTTTAGCGTCAAACGTTATACTGCATCTGTTCTATTCAAACGTTATACTGCATCTGTTGTATTTAAACGTTATACTGCATCATACATTATATTTCATCTGTTTTGTTCTCCATCATACGTTATACTGCATTTGTTCTACATCATATATTATACTACATCTTATATGCTCTACAGCATACGTTACATTCTAGTTGAATTGTTCTGCATCTTATGATATATTGCATTAGTTGTGTTCAAATGTTATACTACATCTATTTTGTTATGCATCATATTTTACACTACATATGTTCTGTTCTGCATCATTTGTTATACTGCATTTATTCTGTTTTGCATCATAAGTTATACTGCATCTTTTCTGCTTTATACATTAAATTGTATCTATTCTTTTCTGCATCATAAGTTATACTGCATCTGTTCTGTTCTGCATCATTCATTATACTACAATCGTTCGTTTCGCATCATAAGTTATAATGCATCTGTTTCGTTTCGCATCGACGTTCTCTCGCATCTTTCCTGTTTTGCATCGACGTTCTCTGCATCTATTCTTACGTTATACAACATCAAATGCAATATTTCGTCTATTCTATTGTACATCATACACTATAATGCATTTGTTATGTTTTGCATCATACGTTATGCCACATATGTTCTGCATTAGACGTTGTACTGCATATGTTCTATTCTGCATCATAAGTTATACTGCATTTGTTTGTTCATACGTTATATTACATCTGTTCTTTTCTGCATCATACGTTATACTGTATTTGTTTTGTTCATACGTTATACTGAATGTGTTCTGTATCATACGGTGTACTACATCTATTTTTTTTTTTTTGCATCATACGTTATACTGCATCTGTTATGTTCTAATTCTTACGTTTTACTGCATTAGTTCTATTGTTACGCTATAAAACATCAAATGTAATATTGCGTCTATTCTGTTGTACATCATACACTATACTTTATCTCTGTTCTATTCAAATGTTATACTTGCATTTGCTGTATTTAAATGTTATACTTGCATCATGCATTATATTTCATCTATTCTATTCTCCTTCATACGTTATACAGCATTTGTTCTGCATCATATGTTATACTACATCTTTTATGCTCTACAGCATACGTTACACTCTGTTTGTTTTGTTCTGCATCTTATGATATATTGCATTAGTTGTGTTTATATGTTATACTACATCTATTTTGTTATGCATCATATTTAACACTACATATGTTCTGTTCTGCATCATTTGTTATACTGCATCTATTCTGTTCTGCATCATATGTTATATTGCACCTTTTCTGCCTTATACATTAAATTGTATCTATTCTTTTCTGCATCATATGTTATACTGCATCTGTTCTGTTCTGCATCATTCGTTATACTACAACTGTTTTGTTCTGCATCATACGTTATAATGCATCTGTTCTGTTCTTCATCAGACGTTATACTGCATTTTTTCTGTTCTACATCTTACGCTATATTGCATGAGTTCTATTCTTATGTTATACAACATCAAATGTAATATTTCGTCTATTCTGTTGTACAACATACACTATAATGCATTTGTTATGTTTTTATCATACGTTATGTCGCATATGTTCTGCATCACACGTTGTATTGCATATGTTCTATTCTGCATCACACGTTGTATTGCATCTGTTCTGTTCTACATCTTACGTTATACTACATTTGTTCTTTTCTTGTGTTATACAACATCAAATGTAATATTGTGTCTATTTTGTTGTGCATCATACATTATACGGCATCTGTTATGTTTTGCGTCAAACGCTATACTGCATCTGTTTTATTCAAACATTATACTGCATTTGTTTGTTCATACGTTATATCTGTTCTTTTCTGCATCATACGTTATACTGCACTTGTTTTGTTTGTACATTATACTGAATATGTTCTGTATCATACGGTGTACTGCATCTGTTTAATTATGCATCATATGGTATATTGCATTTGTTTTTTTTTTTTGCATCATACGTTATACTGCATCTGTTATGTTCTAATTCTTACGTTATACTGCATTAGTTCTATTGTTACGCTATACAACATCAAATGTAATATTGTGTCTATTCTGTTGTACATCATACACTATATACTGCATCTGTTATGTTTAGCGTCAAACGTTATACTGCATCTGTTCTATTCAAACGTTATACTACATCTGCTGTATTTAAACGTTATACTGCATCATACATTATATTTCATCTATTTTGTTCTCCATCATACGTTATACTGCATTTTTCTGCATCGTATGTTATACTACATCTTTTATGCTCTGCAGCATACGCTACACTCCATTTTTTTTGTTCTGCATCTTATGATATATTGCATTAGTTGTGTTCATATGTTATACTACATCTATTTTGTTATGCGTCATATTTTACACTACATATGTTCTGTTCTGCATCATTTGTTATACTGCATCTATTCTGTTCTGCATCATACGTTATACTGCATCTGTTCTGTTCTGCATCATTCGTTATACTACAACTGTTTTGTTCTGCATCATACGTTATAATGCATATGTTCTGTTCTTCATCAAACGTTATACTGCATCTTTTCTGTTCTACATCTTACGATATACTGCATTAGTTCTATTCTTACGTTATACAACATCAAATGTAATATTTCGTCTATTCTGTTGTACAACATACACTATAATGCATTTGTTATGTTTTGCATCATACGTTATATCGCATATTTTCTGCATCACACGTTGTACTGCATATGTTCTATTCTGCATCATAAGTTATACTGCATTTGTTTGTTCATACGTTATATTGAATCTTGTCTTTTCTGCATCATACGTTATACTTGCATTTGTTTTGTTAAATACGTTATCTTGAATCTGTTCTCGTATCATACGATTATACTGATCTGTTTAAATATGCATCTTATGTTATATTGCATCTGTTTTTTTTTTTTTTGCATCATACGTTATACTGTATCTGTTCTATTCTAATTCTTACGTTATACTGCATTAGTTCTATTGTTACGCTATACAACACCAAATGTAATATTGCGTCTATTCTGTTGTACATCATACACTATACTGCATCTGTTATGTTTAGCGTCAAACGTTATACTGCATCTGTTCTATTCAAACGTTATACTGCATCTGTTGTATTTAAACGTTATACTGCATCATACATTATATTTCATCTGTTCTGTTCTCCATCATACGTTATACTGCATTTGTTCTACATCATATATTATACTACATCTTATATGCTCTACAGCATACGTTACATTCCAGTTGAATTGTTCTGCATCTTATGATATATTGCATTAGTTGTGTTCAAATGTTATACTACATCTATTTTGTTATGCATCATATTTTACACTACATATGTTCTGTTCTGCATCATTTGTTATACTGCATTTATTCTGTTTTGCATCATAAGTTATACTGCATCTTTTCTGCTTTATACATTAAATTGTATCTATTCTTTTCTGCATCATAAGTTATACTGCATCTGTTCTGTTCTGCATCATTCATTATACTACAACTGTTTTGTTCTGCATCATAAGTTATAATGCATCTGTTCTATTCTGCATCAGACGTTCTACTACATCTTTCCTGTTTTGCATCAGACGTTCTACTGCATCTATTCTTACGTTATACAACATCAAATGCAATATTTCGTCTATTCTATTGTACATCATACACTATAATGCATTTGTTATGTTTTGCATCATACGTTATGCCACATATGTTCTGCATTAGACGTTGTACTGCATATGTTCTATTCTGCATCATAAGTTATACTGCATTTGTTTGTTCATACGTTATATTACATCTGTTCTTTTCTGCATCATACGTTATACTGTATTTGTTTTGTTCATACGTTATACTGAATGTGTTCTGTATCATACGGTGTACTACATCTATTTTTTTTTTTTTGCATCATACGTTATACTGCATCTGTTATGTTCTAATTCTTACGTTTTACTGCATTAGTTCTATTGTTACGCTATAAAACATCAAATGTAATATTGCGTCTATTCTGTTGTACATCATACACTATACTGCATCTGTTCTATTCAAATGTTATACTGCATTTGCTGTATTTAAATGTTATACTGCATCATGCATTATATTTCATCTATTCTATTCTCCTTCATACGTTATACATCATTTGTTCTGCATCATATGTTATACTACATCTTTTATGCTCTACAGCATACGTTACACTCTGTTTGTTTTGTTCTGCATCTTATGATATATTGCATTAGTTGTGTTTATATGTTATACTACATCTATTTTGTTATGCATCATATTTAACACTACATATGTTCTGTTCTGCATCATTTGTTATACTGCATCTATTCTGTTCTGCATCATATGTTATATTGCACCTTTTCTGCCTTATACATTAAATTGCATCTATTCTTTTCTGCATCATATGTTATACTGCATCTGTTCTGTTCTGCATCATTCGTTATACTACAACTGTTTTGTTCTGCATCATACGTTATAATGCATCTGTTCTGTTCTTCATCAGACGTTATACTGCATTTTTTCTGTTCTACATCTTACGCTATATTGCATGAGTTCTATTCTTATGTTATACAACATCAAATGTAATATTTCGTCTATTCTGTTGTACAACATACACTATAATGCATTTGTTATGTTTTTATCATACGTTATGTCGCATATGTTCTGCATCACACGTTGTATTGCATATGTTCTATTCTACATCAGAAGTTATATTGCATTTGTTTGTTCATACGTTATATTACATTTGTTCTTTTCTGCATCATACGTTATACTGCATTTGTTTTGTTCGTACGTTATACTGAATCTGTTCTATATCATATGGTGTACTGCATCTGTTTAAATATGCATCTTATGTTATATTGCATCAGTTTTTTTTTGCATCATACGTATACTGCATTAGTTCTATTGTTACGCTATACAACATCAAATGTAATATTGCGTCTATTCTGTTGTACATCATACACTATACTGCATCTGTTATGTTTTGTGCCAAATGTTATACTGCATCTATTCTATTCAAACGTTACACTGTATCTGCTGTATTCAAACGTTATACTGCATCATACATTATATTTCATCTATTCTGTTCTTCATCATACGTTATACTGCATTTGTTCTGCATCATATGTTATACTACATCTGTTATGCTCTGCAGCATACGTTACACTCCATTTGTTTTGTTCTGCATCTTATGATATTTTGCATTAGTTGTGTTCATATGTTACACTACATCTATTTTGTTATGCATCATATTTTACACTACATATGTTCTGTTCTGCATCATACGTTATACTGCATCTTTTCTGCTTTATGCATTAAATTGCATCTATTCTTTTCTGCATCATACGTTATACTGCATCTGTTCTGTTCTGCATCATTCGTTATACTACAACTGTTTTGTTCTGCATCATACGTTATAATGCATATGTTCTGTTCTTCATCAAACGTTATACTGCATCTTTTCTGTTCTACATCTTACGATATACTGCATTAGTTCTATTCTTACGTTATACAACATCAAATGTAATATTTCGTCTATTCTGTTGTACAACATACACTATAATGCATTTGTTATGTTTTGCATCATACGTTATATCGCATATTTTCTGCATCATACGTTATAATGTATCTGTTCTTTTCTGCATCAGATGTTATACAACATCTTTTCTGTTTTGCATCATGGATTATAGTGCATTTGTTCTGTTCTCCATTATACGTGTTATACTACCTCTGTTATGCATCGAACGTTATACAATGTCTGTTCTGTTATGTATCATACATTATGCCGCATATGTTCTGCGTCAAACGTTGTACTGCATATGTTCTGTTTTGCATCATACGTTATACTGGAGTTGTTTGTTCATACATTATATTACATCTGTTCTTTTCTGCATCATACGTTATACTGCATTTGTTTTGATCGTACGTTATACTGAATCTGTTCTGCATCATACGGTGTACTGCATCTGTTAAAATCTTCATAATATGTTATACTGCATCTGTTTTGTTTTTGCATCATACATTATACTGCATCTATTCTGTTCTACATCTTACGTTATACTACATTTTATTCTATTCTTATGTTATACAACATCAAATGTAATATTGCATCTACTCTGTTGTGCATCATATATAATACTGCATCCGTTCTGTTTTGCTTCAAACGTTATACTGAATCATACATTATATTGCATTAGTTCTATTCTCCAGCATACATTATACTGCATTTGTTCTACATCATATGTTATACTTCATTTCTTATGTTCTGCATCATACGTTATACTCCTTTCGTTTTGTTAGGCATCTTATGATATATTGCATTAGTTTTGTTCATATGTTATACTACATCTATTTTGTTATGCATCATACGTTACACTACATATGTTATGTTTTGCATTATACGTGTTATAATTTATCTATTCTGCATAAAACGTTATACTACATCTGTTCTATTATGCGTCATACGTTATATCGCATCTGTTTTGCATCAGACGTTGAACTGCATCAGACATTAAGACCCAAGAGTATGAGGCCCATGATGAGTTATACTATGTTTGTTTCATCATACGTTATACTACGTTTGTTTTGCAACATTTGTTTTGCATCATACGTTATACTACGTTTGTTTTGCAACATTTGTTTTGCATCATACGTTATACTACATTTGTTCTTTTCTACATCTTACGTTATACTGCATTTGTTCTATTCTTACGTTATACAAAATCAAATGTCCTATTACGTCTATTCTGTTGTGCATCATAAGTTATACTGCATCTGTTCTGTTTTGCGTCATACGTTATATTGTATCTGTTCTATTAAAACGTTATACAACAACAAATGTTATATTGTGTCAGTTCTGTTCTGTTCTGCATCATAAGTTATACTGCAATTGTTTGTTCATACAATATACTGCATCTGTTCTGCATCATACGTTATACTACATCTGTTCTAATATGCATCATTGTTATACAACATTTGTTCTATCCATATGTTATATTGCATTTGTTCTTCATCAAATATTATACTGCATCTATTTTTTCCTACACCATACGTTATACCGCATTTGTTATGTTCTATGTCATACGTTTTACTACACCTATTCTGCATCATATGTTATACTGCACTTGTTTTGTTCTACTGCACTTGTTTTGTTCTACATCGTACGTTATATTGCATCTGTTCTGTTCTGCATCAAATGCTATACTGCGTATGTTCTATTCATACGTTATACTGCATTTGTTCTTCATCATACATAATACAACATATGTTCTATTCTACATCATACGTTATATTGCATCTGTTCTGTTACGCATCAAACGCTATACTGCATATGTTCTGTTTAGACGTTATACTGCATTTGTTCTATTTTGCGTCAAACGTTATAGTGCATCTGTTCTATTCAAACGTTATATTGCATCATACGTTATATTACATCTGTTCTATTCCCCATCATACGTTATACTGCATCATACGTTATATTACACCAGTTCTGTTCCGCATCGTACTGCATTTGTTCTGTTCATAAGTTATAATAAATCTGTTCTGCATCATACGGTGTACTGCATTTGTTCTGTTCTGCATCATATGTTATACTGCATTTGTTTTTTTTTGCATCATAAGTTATACTGCATTTGTTCTATTCTACATCTTACGTTATACTGCATGTATTCTATTCTTATGTTATACAACATCGAATGTTCTATTGTGTCTGTTCTGTTGTGCATCATACGTTATACTGCATTTGTTGTGTTCTACATTATACATTATACTGCATTTGTTTGTTCATACGTTATACTGAATTTGTTCTGCATCATACGTTATACTGCATCAAATGTTATACTGCATCTGTTCTATTCAACACCATACGTTATACTACATTTGTTCTTCATCAAACGTTATACTGCATCTGTTCTATTTAGCATCATACGTTATGCTGCATTTGTTCTGTTCTGCATCATACGTTTTTCTACACCTGTTCTGCATCATACATTATATTGCATTTGTTTTGTTCTGCATCAAATGCTATACTGTGTATGTTCTATTCATACGTTATAGTGCATTTGTTATTCATCATACATAATACAACATATGTCTACTCTACATCATATGTTATATTGCATCGGTTCTGTTCTGCATCAAATGATATAAAGCGTATGTTCTATTAATACGTTATACTGCATTTGTTCTTCATCATACATAATACAACATACGTTCTATTCTACATCATACATTATATTGCATCAGTTCTGTTCTGCATCAAACATTATACTGCATATGTTCTATTAATACGTTATACTGCATTTGTTCTGTTTTTCGTCAAACGTTATACTGTAATTTTTCTATTCAAAGTTATACTGCATCATACGTTATAGTGCATCTATTCAGTTCTCCATCATATGTTATACTGCATCTGTTCTGCATCATATGTTATATTGCAACTGTTATGTTCTGCATCAAACGTTACACTACATCTGTTCTGCATCATTCGTTATACTGCATCTGTTTCGCTTTATACATTATATTGCATCTACTCTGTTCTGCATCATATGTTATACTGCATCAATTCTGTTTTGAATCAAATGTTATACTAAATCAATTCTGTTCATACATTATACTGCATCTATTCTAAATCAAACGTTATACTGCACATGTTCTGTTCTGCATCGTACGTTATATTGCAATTGTTATGTTCTGCATCAAACGTTACACTACATCTGTTCTGCATTATTCGTTATACTGCATCTGTTTCGCTTTATACATTATATTGCATCTACTCTGTTCTGCATCATATGTTATACTGCATCAATTCTGTTTTGAATCAAATGTTATACTAAATCAATTCTGAATCAAACGTTATACTTTACACGCTTAATTACGATCGTGCGTTATATTGCATATGTTCTCGTTCGCATCGACGCGTTATCTTTGCAATTGTTTTGTTCATACGTTATACTAAATCTGTTCTGCATCATACGGTGTACTGCAACTGTTCTAATCTGCATCATATGTTATATTGCATCTGTTTTTTTTGCATCATACGTTATACTGAATCTCTTCTGTTCTACATCTTACGTTATACTGCATTTGTTCTATTCTTACGTTATACAATATCAAATGTAATATTGCGTCCATTCTGTTGGGCATCACACACTATACTGCATCTGTTCTGTTCTATATCATACGTTATACAACATATATATTGTTCTGCATCAGACGTTATACTGCATCTTTTCTATTTCGTATCATAAATTTTGCTGCAGCTATTCTGTTATGCATCATACATGTTATACTGCATTTGTTCTATTCTACAATATACATTTTACTACACTTGTTCTGCATCATATGTTATATTGCATCTGTTTTGTTCTGCATCATACGTTATATTGCATCTGTTCTGTTCTGCATGAAACACTATATTGCATATGTTGTATTCATACGTTATACTGCATCTATTTTGTTCTGCATCATTCGTTATACTACATCTGTTTTGTTCTGCATCATACGTTACACTATTCTTCTGCATCAGAGGCTATACTACATCTTTTCTGTTTTGCATCATAAATTATACTGTATATGTTTTGTTCTGCATTCTTATGCTACATCTGTTTTGCATCAAACCTTATACTACATTTGTTCTGTGATGCATCATACATTATGTCACATCTGTTCTGCATCAGATGTTGTACTGCATCTATTCTCTTCTGCATCATACGTTATACTGCATTTGTTTGTTTATACGTTATATTGCATCTGTTCTTTTCTCCATCATACGTTATACTGCATTTGTTTTGTTCATTCGTTATACTGAATTTGTTCTGCATCATCCGGTATACTGCATCTGTTCTAATCTGCATCATATGTTATACTACATCTGTTTTTTTTGCATCATAGGTTAGTTCATCTGTTCCGTTCTAAATCTTACGTTATACTGCATTTATTCTATTCTTACGTTATATTGCATTTATTCTATTCTTACGTTACACATTATCAATTGTAATATTGCGTCTATTCTGTTGTGCATCATACATTATACTGCATCTATTCTGTTTTGCGTTAAACGTTATACTACATCTGTTATATTCTAATGTTATACTGCATCTGTTCTGTTCTGCATCACACATTATACTTGATATGATCTTAACCCAGAACTAATAGAATACTCGACGTTTGGGAATTAGGGTTTGAAGACGGCTGAAACTTGAGAACTTCCTCATCACTCCCTCCTTCTTGAGAAGGATTTGATCTCAAATCCAGAACTTCATCATCTGCATTGAAAGGGGACAAATCAAATACATTAAAAGTAGTACTAATATTGTACTCACCGGGTATATCTATTATATATGCATTGTCATTGATCTTCTCTAACACTTAGAATGGACCATCTCCCCTCGGTTGAAGTTTTGACTTTCTTTGTTCTGGAAACCTTTCCTTCCTCATGTGTACCCAAACCCTATCACCAGGTTCAAATACCACCTTTTTTCTTCCTTTGTTAGCTTGTCTAGCATAGCTCTCATTCTTCTTTTCAAGTTGAGCCTTCACTTGCTCATGCAACTTCTTCACATATTTAGCTTTGGCTTGTGCTTCTTGGTGCTTAAACTTAGAAATGTTAGGCATGGGCAGTAAATCAAGAGGAGTTAGAGGATTAAATCCATACACAATTTCAAAAGGAGAGCAATTAGTTGTGGTATGGATAGCTCTATTATAAGCAAACTCAACATGAGGTAAACATGCTTCCCAAGACTTAATATTTTTCTTTAAAGTAGTTCTAAGCAATGTTTCTAAAGTCCTATTGACTACCTCAGTTTGACCATCTGTTTGTGGGTGACAAGTAGTAGAAAATAACAATTTAGTACCAATCTTACCCCACAAGGTCCGCCAAAAGTGGCTTAGGAATTTACTGTCTCTGTCACTTACAATGTTCCTAGACAGTCCATGGAGTCTCACAATCTCCTTGAAGAACAAGTCAGCCACGTGACAAGCATCATCTACCTTCTTACAAGGTAGGAAATGTGCCATCTTAGAAAACCTATCAACAACAACAAACACAGAATCCTTTCCACTCTTTGTTCTAGGCAATCCCAAAACAAAGTCCATAGAAATGTCAATCCAAGGATGTTCGGGAATAGGCAAAGGGGTATATAATCCATGAGGTTTAACTTTGGATTTAGCCTTTTTACAAACAATACAACGATCACAAAATTTTTGCACATCACGCTTCATATGTGGCCAATAAAAATGTTCTTGCAAAATTTCCAAAGTCTTTAGAACCCCAAAATGTCCCATTAAACCCACAAGAAACTCTCTTATGGAACACCTAGGCACACACAATTTATTTGCTTTAAACAAAAATCCATTATGCCTATAGTAACCATTTTCAGATAATTTTTCACATGCAGCAACAATTTTAGCAAAGTCCACCTCTCTCTCATACATATCCCTCAAAGATTCAAGACCAAACAATTTAGTTTCAAGTATAGAAAGTAATGTATGCCTCCTAGAAAGTGCATCAGCCACTACATTCCCTTTCCTCTTTTTATGTTTGATGACATACGGAAATTGCTCTAGAAATTCTACCCACTTAGCATGTCTTTTATTAAGCTTACCCTGTCCTTTTAAGTACTTTAAGGACTCATGATCGCTATGAATGACAAACTCTTTGGGTAAAAGGTAATGTTGCCAAGTCTTTAAAGCTCTAACCAAAGAATATAATTCTTTATCATAGGTTGAATAGCTAAGGGCAGCCCCACTTAGTTTTTCACTAAAATATGCAATTGGATGTCCTTCTTGCAATAAAACAGCCCCAATACCCACATTAGATGCATCACACTCAACCTCAAATGATTTTGAAAAATTAGGCATAACAAGAATGGGTGCATTAGTTAATTCATGCTTAAGAGCAACAAATGCCTCTTCTTGTTTTTCACCCCACTTGAATCCTACGTTTTTCTTAATAACTTCATTTAAAGGTGCAGCCAAGGTACTAAAATCTTTAACAAATCTCCTATAGAAACTTGCTAGCCCATGAAATCCCCTCACCTCACTCACAGTCTTAGGTGTTGGCCATTCTTGGATGGCCTTAACCTTTTCCACATCTACTTGTAACCCTTTAGCGCTAATAACATATCCAAGGAATAACACATGATCAGAATAAAAGATGCATTTTTCCAGATTGGCATACAATTGCTCTTTTCTAAGCACATTCAAAACAGATTGCAAATGTTCAACATGTAAATCAAGACTAGTGCTATATATAAGAATATCATCAAAGTATACCACAACAAACTTGCCAATAAACTCCCTAAGAACATGGTTCATCAATCTCATTAAGGTACTAGGTGCATTAGTCAAACCAAAGGCATAACTAACCACTCATACAAACCATACTTTGTTTTAAATGCAGTCTTCCATTCATCTCCTTCTCTAATTCTAATTTGGTTATATCCACTTTTCAAATCAATTTTAGAGAATACACATGAACCATACAGTTCATCAAGAAGATCATCTAACCTGGGAATTGGATGCCTATACTTGATGGTGATGTTGTTTATAGCCCTACAATCCGAACACATTCTCCATGAGCCATCCTTCTTGGGTACTAGGATGATTGGTACAACTCATGGACTCATGCTATTTCTCACCCAACCTTTGCTCATGAGTTCAGCCACCTGTCTTTCAATCTCCTTAGTCTCTTGTGGGTTGCTTCTATATGTGGGCCTATTGGGTAAAGAAGCTCCTGGAATGAGATTAATGTGATGCTCAATCCCCGTCAATGGTGGCAAGTCATTCGGTACACTTGCTGGAAAAATATCTTGATAATCATGCAAAAGAGACTTCATACAAGAAGGCAATTCAGACTTATCAAATTGGTTAGCATACAAAATTTGACTTTGGCAAAACATTAAATAGAAGGGTTGCCTTGCGCAAAGCACCCTCTTTACCTCCTTTTCTCTTACTAAACAAAGTTGTTTGCCCTCAAGTGTTTCACTCTTTCTTCTCTCAAGTGTTTCACTCTTCCTCTCTACTGCTATTTTTTCTCTCATTCTCACTTGATCCTCACACACCTCTTTAGGGCTCAATGGTTTGAGTATAATTTTTTTATCTTGGTGCATAAAAGAGATCTTGTTGGAATAGCCATCATGAATGGCTCTAGTATCAAATTGCCAAGGCATAATGACCCATGCCCAAACACTTGAAACACTTCACTTCCCTAGTTCTCTTTGATGGATGATCAGCTTGTTTTTGAGGTGCTTTTCTCCGGTTAGAAAATGAAGCATTGCTAGAGGAGGTATCCCCTTCTTTGTTGATTCTATCCTTCCAATTTGGAGGGTTATAGCTAGTAGAACTCTTCCTCACTGTACTTCTTCTTTTTAGTTGTTGTTCTACTTGAACTGCCTTGTGCAAAAGATCTTCCATCTCTACAAATTCCTGCAACTCTACTACATCTCTAATGTTATTATTTAAACCATTAAGAAAGCGAGCCATAGTTACCTCAGCATCTTCTTCAATTTTGGCTTGGATGATTAACACTTCCATCTCCTTGTAATACTCTTCCACCCCCTTGCTTCCTTGATACAATTTCTGCAGTTTGAGTTTCAAGTCTCTATTAAAAGCTAGATGGTACATATTGCTTCCTCATGATTCCCTTCATTTCAGCCCAAGTGTCCACCATAGGCTCTTCGTTTCTTATTCTCTCCCTCTGCAACTTATTCCACCATATGAGTGCATAGTTAGAAAATTCAGCAGCAGCAAGTCTTACCTTTTGGTCCTCACTATAATTATTACAAGAGAACACATGTTCAATTTTGAGCTCCCACTCCAAATATGCCTCTGGATCTCTCCTACCCTTGAAAGGTGGTACATTCAACTTGATTCCTTCTATTCTTGCCTCATTCCTATTCGGTCCCACTCCTCCTCCAGGTGGTCTTCTATTCTCCAATTGGTTTATCCTCTCATGGAAATCATCATATTGTTGTTTCATCAATCTCTCCAAATGTTGAGATATTGCAGTCATTTGCAAGGTCGTTGTTATTATTTTCTCACGCCATTGACAAACAAACAAATCAAAGGTAACAAGAAAATAATATAATTACTGTTTGTTGAACCTTACCCACTCAAGTGTTTGCACACAATTAGGCTTTTTTTCTATAATAACCACTCTTGCCTTTTTCCACTCATTCTCTGACTCAAGGTTCTTACAAGAATCCAAACAATCTATTATCAAGAATCATCTTCGAAAATAATAATCAGAAAGATTTATGTTTTTTTTTTTGGAAACTGAACAGAAAGTAGCAAAGAACAATTTTCCTACCAATAGAAAAACAAGGTAAGCACGAATGGTAAGGGAAGACAAACAATTACCACTTAGAAATATTGTCAAACAAATAATTTGCACTGGATTTAAACAAGAACAACTAAGAATATATATTTTGTTTGATCAATTTCGTTTTCTCTGTTTTTTCTTCGTTTTTTTTCGGCAACTTTCTTTTTTTTAGATTTTTTTTTTCGTTTCTTTTCGTTTTTTTTTTTGCTTTTTTTTCGATTTTTTTTTTAAAAAATAAGACGAATGGATAGTACCAGTGAAAAATAACGCGCGATGAACAGTAACACAGGATGAATCCTACCAATGTAACCGTGCTCTGATACCAGATGATATGATCCTAACCCAGAATTAATAGAATACTCGACGTTTGAGAATTAGGGTTTGAAGACGACTGAAATTTTTTACTATTTTATATAATAAAAATGCAAAATAACAAATAAAGATAGATATGAAAAGGAAGGCATTACACAAACAAGAATGTTTGATAAGCCAAGGATGATCGCCACACAAGAATTGAAGAATTCCTGATAAGATCGAGGATGCAAGGAAGAACCCTAGCAGAGCTTAAGCTCACAAAAATATCAAATTGAATAATGATCTTCCTCCGTTCTCAATTCCTATAAGTTTAATACTAATTAGGTTTACCTAATATGAAATGGGCCTATAAGTAAATGGGTCTTGTACGAAATTATTTATTTTAAAGTCTATTACAAAATAAATGGGCCTCCTAGTCCACCAGGCAGGCTATACATGTTATCAGCTTCCGCGTTTGTTGGGCCGCTAACAATTCAGTCTCAAGCACATGGGCCACCTTGAGTTGTAATGCTTCTTGGGCCTTTCTGAATCTGCTCCTAGTCATGGGTCCAATCATTTCATGGATTGGGTCTTGATTTTGATTCTTCTCATCATGGGCCTCATACTCTTGGGTCTTGATGTCCTCATCAATACTGCATCTTTTCTATTCTGCATCATAGATTATACTGCATATGTTCTGTTCTGCATTATACGTGTTATACTACATCTGTTTTGCATCAAAAGTTATACTACATTTGTTCTGTTATGCATCATACGTTATGCCGCATCTGTTCTGCATCAAACGTTGTACTGCATAAGTTTTGTTCTACATCATACATTATACTGCATTTGTTTGTTCATACGTTATATTGCATATGTTCTGTTCTACATCATACGTTATATTGCATTTATTTGTTCATACGTTATACTGCATCTATTCTGCATCATATGTTATACTATGTATGTTTTGTTCTGCATCGAACGTTATACTGCATCAGTTCTGATTTTCATTATTTGTTATACAACATCTTTTTGTTCATACATTATATTGTATTTATTTTTCATCATACGTTAAACTGCATCTGTTCTATTCTGCACCATATGTTATATCGCATATGTTCTGTTCTGCACCATACGTTATACTGCATCTGTTCTTCATCAAACGTTATACTAAATCTATTCTATTCATACGTTATACTGCATCTGGTTTGCATCATACGGTATACTTCACTAGTTCTGTTCTGCATCGTACTACATTTGTTTTGCTCATAAGTTATACTAAATCTGTTCTGCATCATACGGTGTACTGCATCTGTTCTGCATCGTATGTTATCTTGCATCTGTATTTTTTTTTTGCATCATACGTTATACTGCATTTGTTCTTTTCTACATCTTACGTTATACTACATTTGTTCTATTCTTACGTTATACAACATCAAATGTTCTATTGCATCTGTTCTGTTGTGCATCATATGTTATACTGCATCTATTCTGTTTTGTGTCAGTTCTATTGTGTTTTGCATCATACGTTATACTGCATTTGTTTGTTCATACGTTATACTGCATTTGTTTGTTCATACGTTATATTGCATCTGTTCTGCATCATACGTTATATTGCATCTGTTCTAATATGCATCATTTGTTATACAACATCTGTTCTGTTCATACGTTATACTGCATCTGTTTTTTTCTGCACCATACGTCATACTGCATTTATTATGTTCTATGTCATACGTTTCACTACACCTGTTCTGCATCATACATTATACCGCTTTTGTTTTGTTCTACATCATACGTTATAATGCATCTGTTCTGTTCTGCATCAAAAGCTATACTGCATATGTTCTATTCATATGTTATAGTGCATTTGTTTTTCATCATACATAATACAACATATGTTCTATTCTACATCATATGTTATATTGGATCTGTTCTGTTCTGCACCAAACGCTATACTGCATATGTTCAATTCAGACGTTGTACTGCATTTGTTCTATTTTGCGTCAAACATTATACTAAATCTGTTCTATTCAAACGTTATACTGCATCATATGTTATATTGCATCTGTTCTATTCCCCATCATACGTTATACTGCATTTGTTATGCATCATATGTTATATTGCATCTGTTCTGTTCTGATCATATGTTACACTACATATGTTTTGTTCTGCATCATACGTTATACTACATCTGTTCTCTTTTGCACCATATGTTATACTGCATTTGTTCTTCATCATACGTTAAACTAAATCTATCATGTTCATACGTTATACTACATATGTTCTTCATCATACATTATACTACACCAGTTCTGTTCTGCATCCTACTGCATTTATTCTGTTCATAAGTTATACTTAATCTGTTCTGCATCATACTTTGTACTGCATCTTTTCTGTTCTGCATCAGATGTTAGGCTGCATTTGTTTTTTTTTTTTTTGCATCATAAGTTATACTGCATTTGTTCTGTTCTAAATCTTATGTTATACTGCATGTGTTCTATTCTTACGTTATACAACATCAAATGTTCTATTGTGTCTGTTATGTTGTGCATCATACGTTATACTGCATTTGTCGTGTTCTACATTATACGTTATACCGCATTTGTTTGTTCATACGTTATACTGAATTTGTTCTGCATCATACGTTATACTGCATCTGTTCTATTTTGCACCATACGTTATACTACATCTGTTCTTCATCAAACGTTATACTGCATCTGTTCTTCATCAAACTTTATACTGCATCTGTTCTATTCAGCACCATACGTTATGCTGCCTTTGTTCTGTTCTACATCATACGTTTTACTACATCTGTTATGCAACATACGTTAAACTGCATTTGTTTTGTTATGCATCATACGTTACATTGCATATGTTGTGTTCTGTGTCAAATGCTATACTGCTTATGTTCTATTCATATGTTATATTGCGTTTGTTCTTCATCATACATAATACAACATATGTTCTACTCTACATATACGTTATATTGCATCGGTTCTGTTCTGCATCAAATGCTATACAGCGTATGTTCTATTCATACATTATACTGTATTTGTTCTTCATCATACATAATACAACATATGTTCTATTCTACATCATACGTTATATTGCATCTGTTCTGTTCTGCATGAAACGCTATACTGTATATGTTCTATTCATATGTTATGCTGCATTTGTTCTGTTTTTTGTCAAACGTTATACTGCATCATACGTTATATTGCATCTATTCTGTTCTCCATCATATGTTATACTGCATCTGTTCTGCATCATATGTTATACTGCAACTGTTCTGTTCTGCATCAAACGTTACACTACATTTGTTCTGCATCATTCGTTATAGTGCATATGTTTTGCTTTATACATTATATTGCATCTACTCAGTTCTGCATCATACGTTATACTACATCTGTTTTATTCTGCATCATTCGTTATACTACATCTGTTTTGTTCAACGTCATACGTTATACTGCATCTGTTCTATTCTGCGTCATAGATTATATTGCATATTTTCCATTTTGCATCATAGATTATACTGTATCTGTTCTGTTATGCATTATACTTGTTATACTACATCTGTCTTGCATCAAATGTTATACTACATCTGTTCTGTTATGCATCATAACTTTATGCCTTATCTGTTCTGCATCAGACGTTGAACTGCATCAGTTCTGTTCTGCATCATACGTTATATTGCATTTGTTTATTCATACGTTATACTGCATCTATTCTGCATCATATGTTATACTGTGTATGTTTTGTTATGCATCAAACGTTATACTACTTCTGTTCTAATTTGCATCATTTGTTATACAACATCTTTCTGTTCATACGTTACACTGCATATGTTTTTCATCATACGTTATACTGTATCTATTCTGTTATCCATCATACGTTATACTGCATCTGTTCTGTTCTACACCATATGTTATACTAAATCTATTATGTTCATACGCTATACTACATCTGTTCTTCATCATACGTAATACTAAATCTATTTTGTTCATACGTTATACTGCATCTGTTCTGCATCAAACGTTATACTGCACCAGTTCTGTTCTTAATCGTACTGCATTTGTTTTATTCATAAGTTATACTAAATTTGTTCTGCATCATACGGTGTATTGCATCTGTTCTGTTCTACATCCTATGTTATATTGCATCTGTATTTTTTTGCATTTATACTGCATTTGATCTAATCTTACGTTATACAACATCAAATGTTCTATTGCATCTGTTCTGTTGTGCATCATACGTTATACTGTATCTGTTCTGTTTTGCGTCATATGTTATACTGCATCTGTTCTGCATCATACGTTATACTGCATCTGCTCTGATCTGCATCATTTGTTAAACAACATCTGTGTTGTTCATACGTTATACTGCATCTGTTCTTCATCAAACGTTATACTGCATCTGTTTTAATCTACACCATACGTTATACTGCATTTGTTCTGTTCTACGTCAAACGTTTTATTACACCTGTTATGCATCATATCTTATAATGCATTTCTTTTGTTCTACATCATACGTTATATTGCATCTGTTCTGTTCTGCATCATACGCTATACAACATATGTTCTATTCATACGTTATACTGCATTTGATCTTCATCATACATAATACAACATATGTTCTATTCTACATCATACGTTATATTGCATCTGTTCTCTTCTGCAATAAATGCTATACTGAATATGTTATCTATTCAGACGTTATACTGCATTTGCTCTATTTTGCGTCAAAAGTTATATTGCATCTGTTCTGTTCTCCATCATACGTTATACTTTGCATCTATTCTACATCATATGTTATACTGCATCTGTTCTGTTTTGCATCATACGTTACACTACATCTGTTTTATTCTACATCATTCATTATACTGCATCTATTCTGTTTTGCATCATATGTTATCTTGAATCTGTTTTTTTTTTCATCATACCTTATATTGCATCTGTTATGTTCTACATCTTACGTTATACGACATTTGTTCTATTCTTACGTTATACAACATCAAATGTTATATTGTCATATGATCTTAACCCAGAATTAATAGAATACTCGACGTTTGAGAATTAGGGTTTGAAGACGGTTGAAATTTGAGAACTATTTTGTATAATAAAAATGCAAAATAACAAATAAAGATAGATATGAAAAGGAAGGCGTCACACAAACAAGAATGTTTGATAAGCCAAGGATGATCGCTACACAAGAATTGTAGAATTCCTGATAAGATCGAGGATGCAATGAAGAACCCTAGTAGAGCTTAAACTGACAAAAATATCAAATTGAATAATGATCTGCCTCCGTTCTCAATTCCTATAAGTTTAATACTAATTAGGTTTACCTAATACGAAATGGGCCTATAAGTAAATGGGCCTTGTACGAAATTATTTATTTTAAAGTCTATTACAAAATAAATGGGCCTCCTAGTCCACCAGGCAGGCTATACATGTTATCAGCTTCCGTGTTTGTTGGGCCACTAACAATTCAGTCTCAAGCACATGGGCCACCTTGAGTTGTAATGCTTCTTGGGCCTTTCTGAATCTACTCCTAGTCATGGGTCCAATCATTTCATGGATTGGGTCTTGATTTTGATTCTTCTCATCATGGGCCTCATACTCTTGGGTCTTGATGTCCTCATCACTCCCTCCTTCTTGAGAAGGATTTGACCTTAAATCCAGAACTTCATCATCTGCATTGAAAGGGGACAAGTCAGATACATTAAAAGTAGTACTAATATTGTACTCACCGGGTATATCTATTATATATGCATTGTCATTGATCTTCTCTAACACTTGGAATGGACCATCTCCCCTCGGTTGAAGTTTTGACTCTATTATTTTATTATTTTCGTTTCATTATTTTCATAAAGATTTATAGGCTAAGTTCAATGTATCTGCATTTGTAAACTAAGTTCAATGTACTTGCATATGTAGGCTAAGTTCAATGTACCTGCATTTGTAGGCTAAGTTCAATGTATCTGTATCTCATTTAGAAAATACCAAAAGTGGCTTAGGAATTTGCTGTCTCTGTCACTTACAATGCTCCTAGGCAGTCCATGGAGTCTCACAATCTCCTTGAAGAACAAGTCAGCCACGTGACAAGCATCATCTACCTTCTTGCAAGGTAGGAAATGTGCCATCTTAGAAAACCTGTCAACAACAACAAACACAGAATCCTTTCCACTCTTTGTTCTAGGCAATCCCAAAAAAAAGTCCATAGAAATGTCAATCCAAGGATGTTCGGGAATAGGTAAAGGGGTATATAATCCATGAGGCTTAACTTTGAAGAACAAGTCAGCCATGTGACAAGCATCATCTACCTTCTTGCAAGGTAGGAAATGTGCCATCTTAGAAAACCTGTCAACAACAACAAACACAGAATCCTTTCCACTCTTTGTTCTAGGCAATCCCAAAACAAAGTCCATAGAAATGTCAATCCAAGGATGTTTGGGAATAGGCAAAGGGGTATATAATCCATGAGGCTTAACTTTGGATTTAGAATTTTTACAAACAATACAATGATCACAAAATTTTTGCACATCACGCTTCATGTGTGGCCAATAAAAATGTTCTTGCAAAATTTCCAAAGTCTTTAGAACCCCAAAATGTCCCATTAAACCCCCTTCATGTGATTCACTCACAAGTAACTCTCTTATGGAACACCTAGGCACACACAATTTATTTGCTTTAAACAAAAATTCATTATGCCTATAGTAACCATTTTCAGATAATTTTTCACATGCAGCAAAATTTTTAGCAAAGTCCACATCTGTCTCATACATATCCCTCAAAGATTCAAGACCAAACAATTTAGTTTCAAGTACAGAAAGTAATGTATGCCTCCTAGAAAGTGCATCAGCCACTACATTCCCTTTCCCCTTTTTATGTTTGATGACATATGAAAATTGCTCTAGGAATTCTACCCACTTAGCATGTCTCTTATTAAGCTTACCCTGTCCTTTTAAGTTCTTTAAGGACTCATGATCACTATGAATGACAAACTCTTTGGGTAAAAGGTAATGTTGCCAAGTCTTTAAAGCTCTAACCAAAGAATATAATTCTTTTCATAGGTTGAATAGCTAAGGGCAGCCCCACTTAGTTTTTCACTAAAATACGCAATTGGATGTCCTTCTTGCATAAAACAGCCCCAATACCCACATTGGATGCATCACACTCAACCTCAAATGATTTTGAAAAATTAGGCATAGCAAGAATGGGTGCATTAGTTAATTCATGCTTAAGAACAACAAATGCCTCTTCTTATTTTTCACCCCACTTGAATCCTACGTTTTTCTTAGTAACTTCATTTAAAGGTGCAGCCAAGGTATTAAAATCTTTAACAAATCTCCTATAGAAACTTGCTAGTCCATGAAATCCCCTCACCTCACTCACAGTCTTAGGTGTTGGCCATTCTTGGATGGCCTTAACCTTTTCCACATCTACTTGTACCCCTTTAGCGCTAATAACATATCCAAGGAATACCACATGATCAGAATAAAAGATGCATTTTTCTAGATTGGCATACAATTGCTCTTTTCTAAGCATATTCAAAATAGATTGCAAATGCTCAACATGTAAATAAAGACTAGTGCTATATATAAGAATATCATCAAAGTATACCACAACAAACTTGCCAATAAACTCCCTAAGAACATGGTTCATCAATCTCATTAAGGTACTAGGTGCATTAGTCAAACCAAAGGGCATAACTAACCACTCATACAAATCATACTTTGTTTTAAATGCAGTATTCCATTCATCTCCTTCTCTAATTCTAATTTGATTATAGCCACTTTTCAAATCAATTTTAGAGAACACACATGCACCATACAGTTCATCAAGAAGATCATCTAACCTGGGAATTGGAGGCATATACTTGATGGTGATGTTGTTTATAGCCCTACAATCCAAACACATTCTCCATGAGCCATCCTTCTTGGGTACTAGGATGACTGGTACAACACACGGACTCATGCTATTTCTCACCCAACCTTTGCTCATGAGTTCAGCCACCTGTCTTTCAATCTCCTTAGTCTCTTATGGGTTGCTTCTATATGCTGGCCTATTGGGTAAAGAAGCTCTTGGAATGAGATCAATGTGATGCTCAATCCCCCTCAACGGTGGGAAGCCATTCAGTACACTTGCTGGAAAAATATCTTGATAATCCTGCAAAAGAGACTTAATACAAGAAGGCAATTCAAACTTATCAAATTGGTTAGCGTACAAAATTTGACTTTGACAAAACATTAAATAGAGAGGTTGCCTTGCGCAAAGCACCCTCTTTACCTCCTTTTCTCTTAGTAAACAAATGTGTTTGCCCTCAAGTGTTTCACTCTTTTCTATTTCACTCTTTCTTTTTTCACTCTTTCTTCTCTCAAGTGTTTCACTCTTCCTCTCTACTGCTATTTTTTCTCTCATTCTCACTTGATCCTCACACACCTCTTTAGGGCTCAATGGTTTGAGTATAATTTTTTTATCTTGGTGCATAAATGAGATCTTGTTGGAATAGCCATCATGAATGGCTCTAGTATCAAATTGCCAAGGCCTCCCCAAAAGTATGTGGCTGGCCTCCATTGGAACTACATCACATAACACCTTATCCTTGTATTTCCCAATTGCAATATCCACTTCTACTTGCTGCCTTACTTGTACCTCACCATCTTCACTAAGCCATTGAAATTTGTATGATCTAGGATGTGTTTTAGTGGCTAAATTTAGCTTTGACACTAACCTAGCACTAGCCACATTGGTGCAACTCCCTCCATCAATAATCACCATGCATACCTTCCCGTCGATAGAACATCTAGTGTGGAAAATGTTCTCTCTTTGACTCTCATCCAAAGACTTTAATTGATTACCCAGCAACCTCCTAATCATTAACAAGTCTCCCTCCGTAGCCTCCAACTCTTCTCCACTTTCAAATTCTTCCTCTCCCTCACTAGCTTCAGATTGACTTGTGTACTCCCCATTATCTTTGAGAAGAATTGTCTTCTTTGTAGGACATTCATAGGCATAATGACCCATACCCAAACACTTGAAACACTTCACTTCCCTAGTTCTCTTTGATGGATGATCAACTTGTTTTTGAGGTGCTTTTCTCCGGTTAGTAAATGAAGCATTGCTAGAGGAGGTTACCCCTTCTTTGTTGATTCTATCCTTCCAATTTGGAGGGTTATAGCTAGTAGAACTCTTCCTCACTGTACTTCTTCTTTTTAGTTGTTGTTCTACTTGAACTGCCTTGTGCAAAAGATCTTCCATCTCTAATGTTATTATTTAAACCATTAAGAAAACGAGCCATAGTTACCTCAGCATCTTCTTCAATTTTGGCTTGGAGTAGATTCAGAAAGGCCCAAGAAGGATTACAACTCAAGGTGGCCCATGTGCTTGAGACTGAATTGTTAGTGGCCCAACAAGCATGGAAGCTGATAACATGTATAGCCTACCTGGTGGACTAGGAGGCCCATTTATTTTGTAATAGACTTTAAAATAAATAATTTCGCACAAGGCCCATTTACTTATAGGCCCATTTCGTATTAGGTAAACCTAATTAGTATTAGGAATTCAATTTGATATTTTTGTCAGTTTAAGCTCTGCTAGGGTTCTTCCTTGCATCCTCGATCTTATCAGGAATTCTTCAATTCTTGTGTGGCGATCATCCTTTACTTATCAAACATTCTTGTTTGTGTGACGCCTTCCTTTTCATATCTATCTTTATTTGTTATTTTGCATTTTTATTATACAAAATAGTTCTCAAATTTCAGCCGTCTTCAAACCCTAATTCTCAAACGTTGAGTATTCTATTAATTCTGGGTTAAGATCATATAATCTGGTATTCAGAGCACAGTTTCATCGGTAGGATTCATCCTGTGTTACTGTTCATCACGCGTTACTGTTCACTGGTACTATCTATTCATCTTATTTTATTTAAAAAAAACGAAAAAAAAGCAAAAAAAAAAACGAAATAAAAGAGCAAAAAAAAACTGATAAAAAAATATGAATAATCAAGACGGTCCCCTTTCGCGAACGCGTCATTTTGTATCAGAGCTTCGGCTCTTGATTTTCATATGGCTGGAATAAGTGGTCATGAATGTGTGCGAAGATGCAGTGGAAGAATGAACTAAGATTCGAGGACGAATCTCCTCGAAGAGAGAGAGTATGATGTGAACCGAAAATCCTTCTCTGTTATTTCGTGCAGATTTTTAGGCTACAATTAATTTGTTTTAATAAGTAATTTAATGTGTCTCTAATAGGGATTTTATGACTCTATTATTTTATTATTTTCATAAAGATTTATAGGCTAAGTTCAATGTATCTGCATTTGTAGACTAAGTTCAATGTATCTGCATTTGTAGGCTAAGTTCAATGTATCTGCATCTCATACAGTCTATAAATGGTTACTTTTTGTATTTCGAGGAGGAGTCAATTTGAATAAAAAAAACGAATTTTTCTCCGTTATGAGAGTTTTCTTTAGTTCTTGTCACAAGAACTAAATATGATCTTTATCGATCTCTTGATTGTGTGGCGATCTGAGTCATATGATCTTATCAATCTTTTGAATGTGTGGCGATCAAACCCATGACTTATCACTCACCTTCTCATCCCTTTCCTGAGTGTGGCGTCAATATCCTTCCCAAAAAAAATTGATAATAAAATATGAATAATCAAGACGGTCCCCTTCTGCGAACGCTTCATATTGTGTCTGTTCTGTTTTGCGTCATACTTTATAATGCATCTGCTCTATTCAAAAGCTATACAACATCAAATGTTATATTGTGTCTTTTCTGTTGTGCTTCATATGTTATACTGCATCTATTCTGTTTTGCATCATACGTACTGCATCTATTCGGTTCAAACATTATACAACATCAAATGTTATATTGTATTTGTTCTGTTGTGCATCATACGTTATACTGCATCTGTTTTGTATTGCGTTAATTCAAATGTTCTACTGCATCCATTCTATTCAAATGTTATACAACATCTGTTCTGCATCCGTTCTATTCAAATGTTATACAACATCTGTTCTGCATCCGTTCTATTCAAATGTTATACAACATCTGTTCTGCATCCGTTCTATTCAAATGTTATACAACATCTGTTCTGCATCATTTGTTATATTGCATATGTTCTATTCGCAATCGTACGTTATACTGCATCTGTTCTGCATATAACGTTATACCGCATCTGTTCTATTCTGCACCATACGTTATACTGCATTTGTTCTGTTCTACATAATACGTTTTACTGCATTTGTTCTGTTCTACATCATGCGTTATACTGCATTTGTTCTGTTCTGCATTTGTTTTGTTTTGCATCATACGTTATATTGCATATGTTCTGTTCTGCATCAAACGGTATATTGCGTATGTTCTATTCATACGTTATATTGAATTTGTTCTTCATCATACATAATACAACATGTGTTCTATTCTACATCATACGTTATATTGCATTTGTTCTGTTCTGCATCAAACACTATACTGCATATGTTCTATTCAGACGTTATACTGCATTTGTTCTGTTTGACGTCAAACGTTATACTGCATCATTCGTTATGTTGCATCTGTTCTGTTCTACATCATACGTTATATTGCATCTGTTCTGCATCATATGTTATACTGCATCTGTTCTATTCTGCATCAAACGTTACACTACATCTGTTCTATTCTGCATCATTCGTTATACTACATCTGTTCTGTTCTGCATCATACATTATACTGCATATGTTCTGCTTTATACATTACATTGCATCTATTTTTTTTCTGAATCATACGTTATACTACATCTTTTCTGTTCTGCATCATTCGTTATACTACATCTGTTCTGTTCAGCATCAGACGTTATACTGTATCTTTTTTGTTCTGCATCATAGATTATACCGTAAATGTTCTGTTATGCGTTGTACGTGTTATGCTACATCTATCCTGCATCAGAAGTTATACTACATCTGTTCTGTTATGAATCAGACGTTATGCCTTATCTGTTCTGCATCAGATGAATCATACGTTATATTGCATATATTGCATCTATATTGTTCTCATCATACGTTATACTGCACCACTTCTGTTCTAAATCGTACGTTATATTGCATTTGTTCTATTCTTACGTTATACAACATCAAATGTAATATTGTGTCTATTCTATTGTGCATCATACATTATACTACATTTGTTCTGTTTTGCGTCAAATGTTATAGTGCATCTGTTGTATTCAAACGTTATACTTCATCATACGTTATATTGCATTTGTTCTGTTCTCCATCATACGTTATACTGCATTTGTTCTGCATCATAAGTTATACTTCATCTGTTATGTTCTGCTTCATACTTTATACTCCATTATGAATAATCAAGACGGTCCCCTTCCGCGAACACGTCATTTGGTATCATACGTTTTACTACTCTTGTTCTGCATCATACGTTATACTGCATCTGTTCTGCATCATATGTTATACTGCATCAGTTATGTTTTGAATCAATTGTTATACTAAATCAGTTTTGTTCATACGTTATATGTCATACTGCACCGGTTCTGTTCTACATCGTACGTTATATTGCATTTGTTCTGTTCTACATCATACGTTACACTACATTTGTTTTGTTCATACGTTATACTGATTTTTTTCTGCATCATATGGTGTACTGCATTTGTTCTGTTCTACATCATATGTTATAGTGCATATTTTTTTTTTGCATCATACGTTATATTTCATCTGTTCTGTTCTCCATCATACGTTATACTACATCTGTTCTGCATCATATGTTATACTCCATTTGTTTTGTTCTGCATCTTATGATATATTGCATTAGTTCTGTTCATATTATAATATATTGCATTAGTATTAATCATCTTATGATATATTGCATGTAGTTCTGTTATACTACATCAATTTTGTTATGCATCATAAGTTACACTACATATGTTCTGGTCTACATCATTTGTTACACTGCATTTGTTCTGTTATACATCTTACGTTTTACTGCATCTGTTCTATTCTTACGTTATACAACATCAAACGTAATATTGCGTCTATTCTGTTGTGCATCATACATTATACCACATCTATTCTGTTTTGCGTCAAATGTTATAGTGCATCTGTTCTATTCAAACGTTATACTGCATCATACATTGTATTGCATCTGTTCTGTTCTCCATCATACGTTATACTACATTCGTTCTGCATCTTATGATATATTGCATTAGTTATGTTCATATGTTATACTACATCTATTTTGTTATGCATCATACGTTACACAATATATGTTCTGTTCTGCATAATTTGTTATACTGCATCTGTTCTATTCTGAATCATACGTTATACTGCATATTTTCTGCTTTATATATTAAATTGCATCTATTCTTTTCTGCATCATACGTTATATTGTATCTGTTCTGTCTGCATCATTCGTTATACTACATTTGTTTTGTTCTGCATCATACATTATAATGCATCTGTTCTCTTCTGCATTAGACGTTATACTACATCTTTTCTGTTTTGCATCATGGATTATACTGCATCTATTTTGTTCTCCATTATACGTGTTATACTACCTCTGTTATGCATCAAACGTTATACTACGTCTGTTCTGTTATGCATCATACATTACACTGCATCTGTTCTGTTCTACATCTTACGTTATACTGCATTTGTTCTAATCTTGCGTTATACAACATCAAATATAATATTGCGTCTATTTTGTTGTGCATCATACATTATACTGCATCTGTTATGTTTTGCGTCAAACGTTATACTGCATCTGTTCTATTCAAACATTATACTGCATCATACGTTTATTGCATCTGTTTTGTTCTACATCATACGTTATCCTGCATCTGTTCTACATCATATGTTATACTTCATCTGTTATGTTCTGCATCATACGTTATACTCCATTTGTTTTGTTCTGCAGCATATGATATATTGCATTAGTTCTGTTCATATGTTATACTACATCTATTTTGTTATGCATCATACGTTACACCACATATGTTCTGTTTTGCATTATACGTGTTATAAATTATCTGTTCTGCATCAAACGTTATACTACATCTGTTCTGTTATGCGTTATACGTTATGCTACATTTGTTCTGAATCAGACGTTGAATTGCATATGTTTTGTTTTGCATCATACGTGATACTGCATTTGTTTGTTCATACGTTATACTACATCTGTTCTGATCTGCATCATTTGTTATACAACATCTGTTCTGTTCATACGTTATACTGCATCTGTTCTTCATCATACGTTATACAACATTTGTTCTGTTCTGCCCCATATGTTATACTGCATTTGTTCTATTCTACATCATACATTTTACTACACCTGTTCTGCATCATACGTTATACTGCATTTGTTTTGTTCTGCATCATACGTTATACTGCATTTGTTTTGTTCTGCATCATATGTTATATTACATCTGTTCTGTTCTGTATCAAACGTTGTACTGCATATGTCCTATTCATACGTTATACTGCATTTGTTCTTCATCATACATAATACAACATATGTTCTTTTCTACATTATACATTTTACTGCATCTGCTCTGTTCTCATACGTTATACTGTGATGAGGACATCAAGACCCAAGAGTATGAGGCCCATGATGAGAAGAATCAAAATCAAGACCCAATCCATGAAATGATTGGACCTATGACTAGGAGCAGATTCAGAAAGGCCCAAGAAGCATTACAACTTAAGGTGGCCCATGTGCTTGAGACTGAATTGTTAGCGGTCCAACAAACGCGGAAGCTGATAACATGTATAGCCTGCCTGGTGGACTAGGAGGCCCATTTATTTTGTAATAGACTTTAAAATAAATAATTTCGTACAAAGCCCATTTACTTATAGGCCCATTTCGTATTAGGTAAACCTAATTAGTATTAAACTTATAGGAATTGAGAACGGAGGCAGATCATTATTCAATTTGATATTTTTGTAAGCTTAAGCTCTGCTAGGGTTCTTCCTTGCATCCTCGATCTTATCAAGAATTCTTCAATTCTTGTGTGGCGATCATCCTTGACTTATCAAACATTCTTGTTTGTGTGACGCCTTCCTTTTCATATCTATCTTTATTTGTTATTTTGCATTTTTATTATATAAAATAGTTATCAAATTTCAGCCATCTTCAAACCCTAATTCTCAAACGTTGAGTATTCTATTAATTCTGGGTTAGTATCATATCATCTGGTATCAGAGCATGGTTTCATCGGTAGGATTCATCCTGTGTTACTGTTCATCGCGCGTTACTGTTCACTGGTACTATCTATTCATCTTATTTTATTTAAAAAAAACGAAAAAAAAGCAAAAAAAAAAACGAAAAAAAAAATATGAAAAAAAAGAAAGCTGCCAATAAAAAACGAAAGCTGCCAAAAAAAAAAGCGAAAACGAAATTGATCAAACAAAATATATATTCTTAGTTGTTCTTCTTTAAATCCAGTGCAAATTATTTGTTTGACAATATTTCTAAGTGGTAATTGTTTGTCTTCCCTTACCATTTGTGCTTACCTTGTTTTTCTATTGGTAGGAAAATTGTTCTTTGCTACTTTCTGTTCAGTTTCCAAAAAAAAAAAAAAAAACATAAATCTTTCTGATTATTATTTTCGAAGGTGATTCTTGATAATAGATTGTTTGGATTCTTGTAAGAACCTTGAGTTAGGGAACAAGTTGAAAAAGGCAAGAGTGATTATTATAGAAAAAAGCCTAATTGTGTGCAAACACTTGAGTGGGTAAGGTTCAACAAACAGTAATTATATTATTTTCTTGTTACCTTTGATTTGTTTGTTTGTCAATGGCAGCAGAAAATAATAACAACGACCTTCGGCTGCAAATGACTGCAATATCTCAATATTTGGAGAGATTGATGAAACAACAACATGATGATTTCCATGAGAGGATAGACCAATTGGAGAATAGAAGACCACCTGGAGGAGGAGGAGTGGGACCGAATAGGAATGAGGCAAGAATAGAAGGAATCAAGTTGAATTTACCACCTTTCAAGGGTAGAAGTGATCCAGAGGCATATTTGGAGTGGGAGCTCAAAATTGAACATGTGTTCTCTTGTAATAATTATAGTGAGGACCAAAAGGTAAGACATGCTGCTGCTGAATTTTCTAACTATGCACTCATATGGTGGAATAAGTTGCAGAGGGAGAGAATAAGAAACGAAGAGCCTATGATGGACACTTGGGCTGAAATGAAGGGAATCATGAGGAAGCGATATGTACCATCTAGCTTTCATAGAGACTTGAAACTCAAACTGCAGAAATTGTATCAAGGAAGCAAGGGGGTGGAAGAGTATTACAAGGAGATGGAAGTGTTAATCATCCAAGCCAAAATTGAAGAAGATGTTGAGGTAACTATGGCTCGCTTTCTTAATGGTTTAAATAATAACATTAGAGATGTAGTAGAGTTGCAGGAATTTGTAGAGATGGAAGATCTTTTGCACAAGGCAGTTCAAGTAGAACAACAACTAAAAAGAAGAAGTATAGTGAGGAAGAGTTCTACTAGCTATAACCCTCCAAATTGGAAGGATAGAATCAACAAAGAAGGGGATACCTCCTCTAGCAATGCTTCATTTTCTAACCGGAGAAAAGCACCTCAAAAACAAGCTGATCATCCATCAAAGAGAACTAGGGAAGTGAAGTGTTTCAAGTGTTTGGGCATGGGTCATTATGCCTATGAATGTCCTACAAAGAAGACAATTCTTCTCAAAGATAATGGAGAGTACACAAGTCAATCTGAAGCTAGTGAGGGAGAGGAAGAATTTGAATGTGGAGAAGAGTTGGAGGCTACAGAGGGAGACTTGTTAATGATTAGGAGGTTGCTGGGTAGTCAATTAAAGCCTTTGGATGAGAGTCAAAGAGAGAACATTTTCCACACTAGATGTTCTATCGACGGGAAGGTATGCATGGTGATTATTGATGGAGGGAGTTGCACCAATGTGGCTTGTGCTAGGTTAGTGTCAAAGCTAAATTTAGCCACTAAAACACATCCTAGACCATACAAACTTCAATGGCTTAGTGAAGATGGTGAGGTACAAGTAAGGCAGCAAGTAGAAGTGGATATTGCAATTGGGAAATACAAGGATAAGGTGTTATGTGATGTAGTTCCAATGGAGGCCAGCCACATACTTTTGGGGAGGCATTGGCAATTTGATACTAGAGCCATTCATGATGGCTATTCCAACAAGATCTCTTTTATGCACCAAGATAAAAAAATTATACTCAAACCATTGAGCCCTAAAGAGGTGTGTGAGGATCAAGTGAGAATGAGAGAAAAAATAGCAGTAGAGAGGAAGAGTGAAACACTTGAGAGAAGAAAGAGTGAAAAGAGAAAGAGTGAAATAGAAAAGAGTGAAACACTTGAGGGCAAACACATTTGTTTAGTAAGAGAAAAGGAGGTAAAGAGGGTGCTTTGCTCAAGGCAACCTCTCTATTTAATGTTTTGTCAAAGTCAAATTTTGTATGCTAACCAATTTGATAAGTCTGAATTGCCTTTTTGTATTAAGTCTCTTTTGCAGGATTATCAAGATATTTTTCCAGCAAGTGTACCGGATGGCTTGCCACCATTGAGGGGGATTGAGCATCACATTGATCTCATTCCAGGAGCTTCTTTACCCAATAGGCCCGCATATAGAAGCAACCCACAAGAGACTAAGGAGATTGAAAGACAGGTGGCTGAACTCATGAGCAAAGGTTGGGTGAGAAATAGCATGAGTCCATGTGTTGTACCAGTCATCCTAGTACCCAAGAAGGATGGCTCATGGAGAATGTGTTTGGATTGTAGGGCTATAAACAACATCACCATCAAGTATAGGCATCCAATTCCCAGGTTAGATGATCTTCTTGATGAACTGTATGGTTCATGTGTGTTCTCTAAAATTGATTTGAAAAGTGGATATAACCAAATTAGAATTAGAGAAGGAAATGAATGGAAGACTGCATTTAAAACAAAGTATGGTTTGTATGAGTGGTTAGTTATGCCCTTTGGTTTGACTAATGCACCTAGTACCTTCATGAGATTGATGAACCATGTTCTTAGGGAGTTTATTGGCAAGTTTGTTGTGGTATACTTTGATGATATTCTTATATATAGCACTCGTCTTGATTTACATGTTGAGCATTTGCAATCTATTTTGAATGTGCTTAGAAAAGAGCAATTGCATGCCAATATTTGCAATCTATTTTGAATGTGCTTAGAAAAGAGCAATTGCATGCCAATCTGGAAAAATGCATCTTTTATTCTGATCATGTGGTATTCCTTGGATATGTTATTAGCGCTAAAGGGGTACAAGTAGATGTGGAAAAGGTTAAGGCCATCCAAGAATGGCCAACACCTAAGACTGTGAGTGAGGTGAGGGGATTTCATGGGCTAGCAAGTTTCTATAGGAGATTTGTTAAAGATTTTAGTACCTTGGCTGCACCTTTAAATGAAGTTACTATGAAAAACGTAGGATTCAAGTGGGGTGAAAAACAAGAAGAGGCATTTGTTGCTCTTAAGCATGAATTAACTAATGCACCCATTCTTGCTATGCCTAATTTTTCAAAATCATTTGAGGTTGAGTGTGATGCATCCAATGTGGGTATTGGGGCTGTTTTATTGCAAGAAGGACATCCAATTGCATATTTTAGTGAAAAACTAAGTGGGGCTGCCCTTAGCTATTCAACCTATGATAAAGAATTATATTCTTTGGTTAGAGCTTTAAAGACTTGGCAACATTACCTTTTACCCAAAGAGTTTGTCATTCATAGTGATCATGAGTCCTTAAAGTACTTAAAAGGACAGGGTAAGCTTAATAAAAGACATGCTAAGTGGGTAGAATTTCTAGAGCAATTTCCATATGTCATCAAACATAAAAAGGGGAAAGGGAATGTAGTGGCTGATGCACTTTCTAGGAGGCATACATTACTTTCTGTACTTGAAACTAAATTGTTTTGTCTTGAATCTTTGAGGGATATGTATGACACAGATGTGGACTTTGCTAAAATTTTTGCTGCATGTGAAAAATTATCTGAAAATGGTTACTATAGGCATAATGGATTTTTGTTTAAAGCAAATAAATTGTGTGTGCCTAGGTGTTCCATAAGAGAGTTGCTTGTGAGTGAATCACATGAAGGGGGTTTAATGGGAAAATTTGGGGTTCTAAAGACTTTGGAAATTTTGTAAGAACATTTTTATTGGCCACATATGAAGCGTGATGTGCAAAAATTTTGTGATCGTTGTATTGTTTGTAAAAAGGCTAAATCCAAAGTTAAGCCTCATGGATTATATACCCCTTTGCCTATTCCCGAACATCCTTGGAATGACATTTCGATGGACTTTGTTTTGGGATTGCCTAGAACAAAGAGTGGAAAGGATTCTGTGTTTGTTGTTGTTGACAGGTTTTCTAAGATGGCACATTTCCTACCTTGCAAGAAGGTAGATGATGCTTGTCACGTGGCTGACTTGTTCTTCAAGAAGATTGTGACACTCCATGGACTGCCTAGGAGCATTGTAAGTGACAGAGACAGCAAATTCCTAAGCCACTTTTGGTATTTTCTAAATGAGATGCAGATACATTGAACATAGCCTACAAATGCAGGTACATTGAACTTAGCCTACATATGCAGGTACATTGAACTTAGTCTACAAATGCAGATACATTGAACTTAGCCTATAAATCTTTATGAAAATAATGAAACGAAAATAATAAAATAATAGAGTCATAAAAACCCTATTAGAGACACATTAAATTACTTATTAAAAAAAATTAATTGTAGCCTAAAAATCTGCATGAAATAACAGAGAAGGATTTTCGGTTCACATCATACATCTATTCTGTTCTACATCTTACGTTATATTGCACTTGTTCTATTCTTACGTTATAAAAAATCAAATGTTCTGTTGCGTCTGTTTTGGTGTTCATTATACGTTATACTGCATCTGTTCTATTCAAACGATATACAGCTTCAGACGTTATATTGTGTCTGTTATGTTGTGCATCATACGTTATACTCCATCTGTTCTGTTTTGCGTTAATTCAAACGTTATACTGCATCTATTCTGCATCATACGTTATATTGCATCTGTTCTGTTCTCCATCATACGTTATATTGCATGTATTCTGCTTCATTCGTTATACTTCATCTGTTATGTTCTGCATCATACATTATACACCATTTGTTCTGTTCTGCATCTTATGATATACTGTATCAGTTTTGTTCATATGTTATATTGTATCTATTTTGTTATGCATCATACGTTACAATACATATGTTTTGTTCAGCATCATTCGTTATACTGCATATGTTCTGCATCATACGTTATATACCATTTGTTCTATTCTGCATCTTATGATATACTGTATCAATTCTGTTCATATGTTACATTGTATCTATTTTGTTATGCATCATACGTTACAATACATATGTTCTGTTCAGCATCATTCGTTATACTGCTTTTGTTTTGTTCTGCATCATACGTTGTATTGCATCTGTTCTGCTTTATAAATTATATAGCATTTATTCTGTTCTACATCATATGTTATACTGCATCTGTTTTGTTCTATATCATATGTTATACTGCATATATATTGTTCTGCATCATACGTTATATTGCATCTGTTCTGTTTTGCATCAATTGTTATATTGCATATGTTTTATTCATACGTTACACTGCATTTGTTCTTCATCATACATAATACAACATATGTTCTATTCTACAATATAAGTTTTACTGCATCTCCACTATTTTATATTATGTGTTATACTGCATATGTTATGTTCATGTGTTGCACTGCATCTTACGTTGTATTGCATCTGTTCTGTTCTGCATCATAAGTTATACTGCATCGGTTATGCATCATAAGTTATACTGCATCTGTTCTATTTTGAATCAAATGTTATAGTAAATCTATTATGTTCATACGGTATAATGCATGATACGTTATACTGCACCAGTTCTATTATGCATCATACGTTATACTGCATTTGTTCCGTTCTACATCATATACGTTATACTGCATTTGTTTTGTTCATACGTTATATTGAATCTGTTCTGCGTCATGCAGTGTACTGCGTTTGTTTTAATCTACAATATACGTTTTACTGCATCTCCTCTATTCTATATCATATGCTATACTGCATCTGTTCTACATCATATGTTATATTGCATTTGTTCTGTTCTCCATCATACGTTATACTGCTTGTGTTCTGCATCATTAGTTATACTTCATTTGTTATGTTCTACATCATACGTTATACACCTTTTGTTCTGTTCTGCATCTTTTGATATACTGTATCAGCTCTGTTCATATGTTATAATGTATCTATTTTGTTATGCATCATACATTACAGTACATATGTTCTGTTCAGCATCATTTGTTATACTGCATCTGTTATGTTATGCATCATTCGTTATACTACATCTGTTTGGTTCTATATCATATGTTTTACTGCATATATATTGTTTTGCATCATACGTTATATTGCATCTGTTCTGTTCTGCATCAATTGTTATACTGCATATGTTTTATTCATACATTATACTGCATTTGTTCTGCTTTATACTGCATTTATTCTATTCTTACGTTATATTGCATTTATTCTATTCTTAAGTTATACAACATCAAATGTAATATTGCGTCTATTCTGTTGTACATCATAAATTATACTCCATCTATTCTGTTTTGCGTTAAATGTTATACTACATCTGTTCTATTCTAACGTTATACTGCATTTCTTCTGTTCTGCATCACTGATTATACTGCATCTTTTCTGTTCTGCATCATAGATTATACTGCATCTGTTCTGTTCTGCATTATAAGTGTTATACTACATCTGTTCTGCATCAAAACTTATACTACGTCTATTCTGTTATGCGTCATACGTTATGTCGCATCTGTTACGCATCAGACGTTGTACTGCATAAGTTTTGTTCTACATGATACATTATACTGTATTTGTTTGTTCATACGTTATATTGCATATGTTCTGTTCTGCATCATACGTTATACTGCATTTATTTGTTCATACGTTATACTGCATCTGTTCTGCATCATATGTTATACAACGTATGTTTCGTTCTGCATAGAACGTTATACTGCATCAGTTCTGATCTGCATTATTTGTTATACAACATCTTTCTGTTCATACGTTATATTGCATCTATTCTTCATCATACGTTAAACTGCATCTGTTCTATTCTGCACCATATGTTATACCGCATCTGTTCTGTTCTACACCATACGTTATACTGCATTTGTTCTTCATCAAACGTTATACTAAATCTATTCTGTTCATACGTTATACTGCATCTGGTCTGCATCATAGTTCTGTTCTGAATCGTACTAAATTTGTTTTGTTAATAAGTTATACTAAATCTGTTATGCATCATACAGTGTACTGCATCTGTTCTATATCATATGTTATCTTGCATCTGTATTTTTTTTTTTGCATCATACGTTATACTGCATTTGTTCTTTTCTACATCTTACGTTATACTGCATTTGTTCTATTCTTACATTATACAACATCAAATGTTCTATTGCGTCTGTTCTGTTGTGCATCATACGTAAAACTCATCTGTTTTGTTTTGCGTCATACGTTATACTGTATTTGTTCTATTCAAATGTTATACAACATCAAATGTTATATTGTGTCAGTTCTGTTGTGTTCTGCATCATAAGTTATACTGCAATTGTTTGTTCATACGTTATACTG
Source organism: Hylodesmum podocarpum (assembly GCA_026586105.1). Lineage (NCBI taxonomy): Eukaryota > Viridiplantae > Streptophyta > Magnoliopsida > Fabales > Fabaceae > Hylodesmum > Hylodesmum podocarpum. The sequence goes on along the minus strand of JALJEV010000303.1, from coordinate 331,810 downwards.
CATCTGTTTTGTATCATACGTTATACTGCATCTATTCTAATATGCATCATTTGTTATACAACATTTCTTCAGTCCATACGTTATACTGCATCTGTTCTTCATCAAATGTTATACTGTATCTATTATTTCTACACCATACGTTATACTGCATTTGTTATGTTCTATGTCATACGTTTTACTACACTTATTTTGCATCATACGTTATATTGCATTTGTTTTGTTGTACATCGTACGTTATATTGCATCTGTTCTGTTCTGCATCAAATGCTATACTGCGTATGTTCTATTCATACGTTATACTGCATTTGTTCTTCATCATACATAATACAACATATGTTCTATTCTACATCATACGTTATATTGCATCTGTTCTGTTACGCATCAAACGCTATACTGCATATGGTCTATTCAGACGTTATACTGCATTTGTTCTATTTTGCGTCAAACGTTATACTGCATCTGTTCTATTCAAACGTTATACTGCATAATACGTTATACTACATCATATGTTATACTACACCAGTTCTGTTCCGCATCGTACTGCATTTGTTCTTTACATAAGTTATACTAAATTTATTCTGCATCATACGGTGTACTGCATTTGTTCTGTTCTGCATCGTATGTTATACTGCATTTGTTTTTTTTTTTTTGCATCATAAGTTATACTGCATGTGTTCTATTCTTACGTTATACAACATCAAATGTTCTATTGTGTCTGTTCTGTTGTGCATCATACGTTATACTACATTTGTTGTATTCTACATTATACGTTATACTGCATTTGTTTGTTCATACGTTATACTGAATTTGTTCTGCATCATACGTTATATTGCATCAAACGTTATACTGCATCTGTTCTATTCAACACCATACGTTATACTGCATTTGTTCTTCATCAAACGTTATACTGCATCTGTTCTATTCAGCACCATACGTTATGCTGCATTTGTTCTGTTCTACATCATACGTTTTACTACACCTGTTCTGCATCATACGTTATATTGCTTTTGTTTTGTTCTACATCATACGTTACATTGCATCCATTCTATTCTGTATCAAATGCTATACTGTGTATGTTCTATTCATACGTTATAGTGCATTTATTCTTCATCATACATAATACAACATATGTTCTACTCTACATCATATGTTATATTGCATCGGTTCTGTTCTGCATCAAATGATATACAGCGTATGTTCTATTAATATGTTATATTGCATTTGTTCTTCATCATACATAATACAACATATGTTCCATTCTACATCATACATTATATTGCATCAGTTCTGTTCTGCATCAAACGCTATACTGCATATGTTCTATTAATACGTTATACTGCATTTGTTCTGTTTTTCGTCAAACGTTATACTGCAATTTTTCTATTCAAAGTTATACTGCATCATACGTTATAGTACATCTATTCCGTTCTCCATCATATGTTATACTGCATCTGTTCTGCATCATATGTTATACTGCAACTGTTATGTTCTGCATCAAACGTTACACTACATCTGTTCTGAATCATTCGTTATACTGCATCTGTTTCGCTTTATACATTATATTGCATCTACTCTGTTCTGCATCATATGTTATACTGCATCAATTATGTTTTGAATCAAATGTTATACTAAATCAATTCTGTTCATACATTATACTGCATCTGTTCTGAATCAAATGTTATACTGCACACGTTCTATTCTGCATCGTACGTTATATTGCATATGTTCTATTCTGCATCAGACGTTATACTGCAATTGTTTTGTTTATACGTTATACTAAATTTGTTCTGCATCATATGGTGTACTGCATCTATTTTAATATGCATCATATGTTATAATGCATGTGTCTTTTTTTGCATCATACATTATACTGCATCTGTTTTGTTCTACATCTTACGTTATACTGCATTTGTTCTATTCTTACGTTATACAACATCAAATGTAATATTGTGTCTATTCTGTTGGGCATCATACACTATACTGAATCTCTGTTTTTTGCGTCAAACGTTATAATGCATCTGTTCTATTCAAATGTTATACTGCATCATACGTTATATTACATCTATTTTGTTCTCCATCATACGTTATACTGCATCTGTTCTGTTTTGCGTTAATTCAAATGTTCAACTGCATCTGTTCTGCATCAAACGTTATACTACATGTTTTGTTCTACATCATACGTTATCTTGCATCTGTTCTGTTCTGCATCGAACGCTATACTGCATATGTTTTTTTTGCATCACACGTTATACTGCATCTGTTCTATTCTATATCTTACGTTATACTGCATTTGTTCTATTCTTACATTATAGAAAATCAAATGTAATATTGCGTCTATTCTATTGGGCATCTGATGAGGATATCAAGACCCAAGAGTATAAGGCCCATGATGAGAAGAATCAAAATCAAGACTTAATCCATGAAATGATTGGACCCATGACTAGGAGCAGATTCAGAAAAGCCCAAGAAGCATTACAACTGAAGGTGGCCCATGTGCTTGAGACTGAATTGTTAGCGGCCCAACAAACGCGGAAGTTGATAACATGTATAGCCTGCTTGGTGGACTAGGAGGCCCATTTATTTTGTAATAGACTTTAAAATAAATAATTTCGTACAAGGCCCATTTACTTATAGGCCCATTTCGTATTAGGTAAACCTAATTAGTATTAAACTTATAGGAATTGAGAACGGAGGCAGATCATTATTCAATTTAATATTTTTGTGAGCTTAAGCTCTACTAGGGTTCTTCCTTGCATCCTCGATCTTATCAGGAATTCTTCGATTCTTGTGTGGCGATCATCCTTGGCTTATCAAACATTCTTGTTTGTGTGACGCCTTCCTTTTCATATCTATCTTTTTTGTTATTTTGCATTTTTATTATATAAAATAGTTCTCAAATTTCAGCCGTCTTCAAACCCTAATACATGTTATCAGCTTCCGCGTTTGTTGGGCCGCTAACAATAAAGTCTCAAGCACATGGGCCACCTTGAGTTGTAATGCTTCTTGGGCCTTTCTGAATCTGCTCCTAGTCATGGGTCCAATCATTTCATGGATTGGGTCTTGATTTTGATTCTTTTCATCATGGGCCTCATACTCTTGGGTCTTGATGTCATCATCAATACGTTATATTGTATTTGTTCTGTTCTCCATCATACGTTATACTGCATTTGTTCTGCATCATAAGTTATACTTCATCTGTTATGTTCTGCATCATACGTTATACACCATTTATGAATAATCAAGACGGTCCCCTTCCGCGAACGCGTCATTTGGTATCATACGTTTTACTACTCTTGTTCTGCATCATACGTTATACTGCATCTGTTCTGCATCATATGTTATACTGCATCTGTTCTGCATCATATGTTATACTGCATCAGTTATGTTTTGAATCAATTGTTATACTAAATCTATTTTGTTCATACGTTATATGTCAAACTGCACCGGTTCTGTTCTACATTGTACGTTATATTGCATTTGTTTTGTTCTACATCATACGTTATACTGCATTTGTTTTGTTCATACGTTGTACTGATATTTTTCTGCATCATATGGTGTACTGCATTTGTTCTGTTCTGCATCATATGTTATAGTGCATTTTTTTTTTTGCATCATACGTTATATTTCATCTGTTCTGTTCTCCATCATACGTTATACTGCATCTGATCTGCATCATATGTTATACTCCATTTGTTTTGTTCTGTATCTTATGATATATTGCATTAGTTCTGTTCATATTATAATATATTGCATTAGTTTTGTTCATCTTATGATATATTGCATGTAGTTCTGTTATACTACATAAATTTTGCTATGCATCATACGTTACACTACATATGTTCTGGTCTACATCATTTGTTACACTTCATCTGTTTTGTTATACATCTTACGTTATACGACATTTGTTCTATTCTTACGTTATACAACATCAAACGTAATATTGCGTCTATTCTGTTGTACATCATACATTATACCACATCTGTTCTGTTTTGCGTAAAATGTTATAGTGCATCTGTTCTATTCAAACGTAATACTGCATCATTCGTTGTATTGCACGTGTTCTGTTCTCCATCATACGTTATACTACATCCGTTCTGCATCATATGTTATACTCTATTTGTTTTGTTCTGCATCTTATGATATATTGCATTAGTTCTGTTCAAATGTTATACTGCATCTATTTTGTTATGCATCATACGTTACACTACATATGTTCTGTTTTGCATCATTTGTTATACTGCATCTGTTCTGTTATGAATCATAAGTTATACTACATATTTTCAGCTTTATAGATTAATTGCATCTATTCTTTTTTGTATCATACTTCATACTACATCTGTTCTGTTCTGCATCATTCGTTATACTACATCTGTTTTGTTCTGCATCATACATTATAATGCATCTGTTCTGTTCTGCATCAGACGTTATACTGCATCTTTTCTGTTTTGCAACATGGATTATACTGCATCTATTCTGTTCTCCATTATACGTGTTATACTACCTCTGTTATGCATCAAACGTTATACTACGTCTGTTCTATTATGCATCATACGTTACACTGCATCTGTTCTGTTCTACATCTTACGTTATACTGCATTTCTTCTAATCTTGCGTTATACAACATCAAATGTAATATTGCGTCTATTCTATTGTGCATCATACATTATACTGCATCTGTTATGTTTTGCGTCAAACGTTATACTGCATCTGTTATGTTTTGCGTCAAACGTTATACTGCATCTGTTCTATTCAAACAATATACTGCATCATTCGTTATATTGCATCTGTTTTGTTCTACATCATACGTTATCCTGCATCTGTTCTACATCATATGTTATACTTCATCTGTTATGTTCTCCATCATACGTTATACTCCATTTGTTTTGTTCTGCATCTTATGATATATTGCATTAGTTCTGTTCATATGTTATACTACATCTATTTTGTTATGCATCATACGTTACACCACATATGTTCTGTTCTGCATTATACGTGTTATAATTTATCTGTTCTGCATCAAACGTTATACTACATCTGTTCTGTTATGCGTCATATGTTATGCCACATTTGTTCTGCATCAGACGTTGAACTGCATATGTTTTGTTTTGCATCATACGTGATACTGCATTTGTTTGTTCATAAGTTATACTGCATCTGCTCTGATCTGCATCATTTGTTATACAACATTTGTTCTGTTCATATGTTATACTGCATCTGTTCTTCATCATACGTTATACAACATTTGTTTAGTTATGTTCTACATGATACATTTTACTACACTTGTTCTGCATCATACGTTATACTACATTTGTTTTGTTCCGCATCATACGTTATATTACATCTGTTCTGTTCTGCACCAAACGTTGTACTGCATATGTTCTATTCATACGTTATGCTGCATTTTTTCTTCATCATACATAATACAACATATGTTCTTTTCTACATCATACGTTTTACTGCATCTGCTCTGTTCTCATACATTATACTGCATCTGCTCTGTTCTCGTACGTTATACTGCATTTTTTATGCTCAAATGTTACACTGCATCGTACGTTGTATTGCATCTGTTCTGTTCTGCATCATACGTTATACTGCATTTCTTCAGCTTTATACATTATATTGCATCTATTCTATTATGCTTCATACGTTATGCTACATCTGTTTCATTCTTCATCATACGTTATACTGCATTTGTTCTGTTCTACATCCTAAGTTATACTACATATATATTGTTCTGCAATCGACGTTGTACTGCATCTTTTTTATTCCTTATCATAAATTTAACTAAATCTGTTCTGTTCTATTCTGCATCATACATGTTATACTGCATCAGTTCTGTTTTGAATCAAATATTATAGTAAATCTATTCTGTTGATATGTTATATTGCATCTGTTCTACATCATATGTTATACTACACCAGTTCCGTTCTGCATCGTACGTTATATTGCATCTGTTTTGTTCATCATAGGTTATACTACTGTATTTGTTTTGTTCATACGTTATATTGAATTTGTTCTGCATCATACGGTGTACTGCATCTGTTCCCTTTTACATCATATGTTATACCACATCTATTTTTTTTTTGCATCATATGTTATACTGGATCTGTTCTGCATCATAAATTTAACTAAATTTGTTTTGTTCTGTTCTGCATCGTACATATTATACTGCATCAGTTCTGTTTTGAATCAAATATTATAGTAAACCTATTCTGTTGATTTGTTATATTGCATCTGTTCTACATCATATGTTATACTACACCAGTTCTGTTCTGCATCGTACGTTATATTGCATCTGTTTTGATCTGCATCATACGTTATACTGCATTTGTTTTGTTCATACGTTATAATGAATTTGTTCTGCATCATAAAGTGTACTGCATCTGTTCTAATCTGCATCATATGTACTGCATCTGTTCTGTTCTACATCTTACGTTTACTGCATTAGTTCTATTCTTACGTTATACAACATCAAATGTAATATTTCGTCTATTCTGTTGTACATCATACACTATAATGCATTTGTTATATTTTGCATCACATGTTATGCCGCATATGTTATGCATCAGACGTTGTACTGCATATGTTCTATTCTGCATCATAAGTTATACTGCAGTTGATTGTTCATACGTTATATTGCATCTTGTCTTTTCTGCATCATATGTTATACTGCATTTTTTTTGTTCGTACGTTACACTGAATCCGTTCTGCATCATACAGTGTACTGCATCTGTTTAAATATGTATCATATGTTATACTTCATCTATTTTTTTTTGCATCACATGTCACACTGCATCTGTTCTGTTCTACATCTTTCGTTATACTGCATTTATTCTATTCTTACATTATACAACATTAAAAGTAATATTGCGTCTATTCTGTTGTGCATCATACATCATACTGCATCTGTTATGTTTTGTGTCAAATGTTATACTGCATTTGTTTTCTTCAAACATTATATTGCATCATACGTTATACTGCATTTGTTTGTTCATACATTATATTACATCTGTTCTTTTTTGCATCATACGTTATACTGCATTTGTTTGTTCATACGTTATATTACATCTGTTCTTTTCTGCATCATACGTTATACTGCATTTGTTTTGTTCGTACGTTATACTGAATCTATTTTGTATAATACGGTGTACTGCATCTGTTTAAATATGCATCATATGTTATATTGCATCTGTTTTTTTTTTGCATCATACATTATACTACATCTGTTCTGTTCTACTTCTTACGTTATACTCCATTAGTTCTATTGTTACGCTATACAACATCAAATGTAATATTGAGTCTATTCTGTTGTACATCATACACTATACTGCATCTGTTCTATTCAAATGTTATACTGCATCTGCTGTATTTAAACGTTATATTGCATCATACATTATATTTCATCTATTCTGCTCTCCATCATACATTATTGCATTTGTTCTGCATCATATGTTATACTACATCTGTTATGCTCTACAGCATACGTTACACTCCATTTGTTTTGTTTTGCATCTTATGATATTTTGCATTAGTTGTGTTCATATGTTATACTACATCTATTTTGTTATGCATCATATTTTACACTACATATGTTCTCGTTTCGCATCATTTGTTATACCTTGCATCTATTCTTGTTTCCGCATCATACGTTATACTTGCATCTTTTTCTCGCTTTATACATTAAATTGCATCTATTCTTTTTCTCGCATCATACATTATATTGCATCTCCTCCCCTTTCGCATCATTCGTTATACTACAACTGTTTTGTTCTGCATCATACTTTATAATGCATCTGTTCTGTTCTGCATCAGACATTATACTGCATCTGTTCTGTTCTACATCTTACGTTATACTGCATTAGTTCTATTCTTACGTTATACAACATCAAATGTAATATTTCGTCTATTCTGTTGTACATCATACACTATAATGCATTTGTTATGTTTTGCATCATATGTTATGCCGCATATGTTATGCATCAGACGTTGTACTGCATATGTTCTATTCTGCATCATAAGTTATACTGCATTTGATTGTTCATACGTTATATTGCATCTTGTCTTTTCGCATCATACGTTATCTTTTGCATTTGTTTTGTTATACGTTATCTTGAATCCGTTCGCATCATACGATTATCTTTGCATCTAAATATGTATCATATGTTATACTTCATCTATTTTTTTTTTGCATCACATGTCACACTGCATCTGTTCTGTTCTACATCTTTCGTTATACTGCATTTATTCTATTCTTACATTATACAACATTAAATGTAATATTGCGTCTATTCTGTTGTGCATCATACATCATACTGCATCTGTTATGTTTTGTGTCAAATGTTATACTGCATTTGTTTTCTTCAAACATTATATTGCATCATACGTTATACTGCATTTGTTTGTTCATACATTATATTACATCTGTTCTTTTCTGCATCATACGTTATACTGCATTTGTTTGTTCATACGTTATATTACATCTGTTCTTTTCTGCATCATACGTTATACTGCATTTGTTTTGTTCGTACGTTATACTGAATCTGTTTTGTATAATACGGTGTACTGCATCTGTTTAAATATGCATCATATGGTATATTGCATCTGTTTTTTTTTTGCATCATGTAACATCCCAAAAATTTAAATATAGTTTAAGAGAGGTTTTTATAACAGAGAGAAATATAAAAATAATTAAAAATTATGAATTTTTGAAATTACTGTAGTAAATAGTAAATTACTGTGTAAATAGTAAATTACTGTGCAAATAGTTAATTACTGTACAAATAGTAAATTACTGTGGTAAATAATAAAATTACTGTGGTAAATAGTAAAATTATTATAGTAAATAGTAAATTTACTGTGATAAATAATAAAATTATTGTGGTAAATAGTAAAATTACTGTAGTAAATAATAGAATCACTGAGGTAAATAGTAAAATCACTAAGGTAAATAGTAAAATTACTGTAGTAGAATATTCTGTGGAATATTCTGTGGAATATTCTGTGGAATATTCTGTGGAATATTCTGTAGAATATTCTGTGGAACATTCTGTGAAATATTCTGTAGAATATTCTATATTCTGTAGAATATTCTGTAGCAAGTACCTTGGGAATTCTATAAATAGGGCCTAGGGGTTTCAGATGAGGAAACAAACCAAAGAACATTTCTATATTCTCTCAAGCTCTCTCTTAGGAAGAAATATCTCTAAGAGGGGAGCAAGTAAGTAGAGGAAGAGTATAGGAAGCTGGGAGAAACAGGTAAGGGGAGCTGTCCTTATCCTACTCTTCTATTCTTTGTTTTGTTGTTACTTTAATTATATTTCTTTAGTTTTTCGGATACTAAGGTGCGAAGATAATTCTTAGTATGCTCTGTGGTTGCGGTTTTGTCCGATCTTCCACATCAGAACAGAATTATTCTTGTTATGAGGAAAAATGTGGTATTGTTTATTGGTTCTTGATGTTTCCTTGATAATTCTTGGTGTTTCTTGTTTCTTGGTTTCTTGATTTATTGGTGTTTATTGGTGTTGATTTCATATCGAAATATGTCTGGTTTTGAGTTGGATATGAATAAGTGGTGACATGCATGGTTGCATGAAATTGGTGATGGACTTGAATTGCTTAATGACCGATTGGAAATGCCTAGTGGAGAGGCAACATTCTAAGATTGCTTGGTGAATGGGCAATGCTTAGAATGAGGTGAGATAAAGATGACCTGGTGGAAAGGTCGATATTTGAGATATGATGAAGGTCATTATACAATTCAAGGTCCTAGAACATGTTGCATTGATGACTGGATAGTAGTAGACCAAGTCCGTAAGTCACGGATTCCCGTCTGAGTGAGTGGAATGCCGTGGACTGGGGGTTCTCTTGGTGGGGAAATTGCCCCGCTCATGATGATCACATGTTGCGGGGGAGGTCCCTTGGGACACCGAGGGAACTCGACAAATTACGGAGTGTCTACCTCTGGTGGGTCTGATTGAGGGTGAGAATCAGATGCCCCAGGCTATTTTCAGTGGAGGGCGCCACATTGCATTTCAAGTGAAGAGTGAAAATGCATGGTGAAGGTGCATGCATCATGTAGGCTTAGGAGCATACATTAGTAATGGTGTGTTTGATTAAATGGAATTCATGCCTGAATCATTGATTGTGATTGATGGTTTGTTTAATTTGGTTGTTGATTGCCTTACTATGGATTGATATTTTGATGGTCATGGATATGTATGGAAGTATGATTCTAAAAATAATAATTTCGATGAAATTTCTAAATTTATAAAAGAAAAGGTTTTCCTTGAACTACAATCAATTTTTTTATAATTATGGTTAAGGAAAGCTCACCCTTGCACTTTGTGTTTTTAACACCTGTGATGATCTCGAACAACGTTCGGGGGAGTAGATTTGCAGGGTTAAGAAGTTGTCACTGGTTGTTGCTACTATCTTGTGTGAAGGTGCTTGCTATGTTTTGCGTGTAGAAGTGTTGGGTAGATGTTCTAAGGTAGTAGAAAGGTAGTTATGTAAAATAATAAAAGGACAAAGTTATGAAATCTATTTGTAATGAACTTTAAATCTTATGTAATGAAAGTGTTGTTTCCTAAATCTCTCTTTTATTTACTACATCATTAACCAATTTAAATTACTAATTAAAAATAAGTAAAATAAGTAAATAAGAGGGGATGTTACAAGGGGGTGTTACATTAGTGGTATCAGAGCAGGTCGAACCAGTTCGACTTGTGAGTTATGTGTCTGCTATGTTTTTGTTGTGTGAATGATTGTGTACTTTGTGTGCTTGTTTGATTATTTGGTGTGCTTTTAATGAGTGAATTGATTAGTTAGTGTTTACTTGATTGCTTCTTGGTTCAATCAATGAAAAATTAGTTTTAGGGTTAGTGACATGGCCTAAGATTAGATGTAGTTTAATCTATTAGGAATAAAAAGTAGTGGTTGAAAGAAGTTATAAAATTGTAGTTAAAGCCCTATAAGTTTTTACCTAAGTTTTGATAAGCATAGGCTAAGAAGAAAAACGAAGAATTTAGGGAAGGGAGTTGTTGTTGAACTTATAAAGGATGTTCCTACCAACTAAGACTAAAAAGATTTAAGGAGAAAATTAGACATAAAAATAACCCTCTCTGGAGATAAAATCAAAAGATATCCTAGATAACTTACCTATAATAGAAAACCCTTTTAAGAGTATTTTCCATAAAAGAGAACTCCCTTAGAAGAGAAAAAGATAGAAATTTTTAGAACTAATATTAATATATGAAGTTCTCCTTAAAAAGTAGCAAATCAAATAAAGAGGATCGAAAGTGAATCCTAAAGGAAGCCAATTTTAGGAAATGATCCCTTCAAAAGAGAAGTCGTACTAAGGAATAGGAAAAACCTAAGAATATCACCAAAGTTAAAAGTCCTTAAGATAACTTTATAGGAAATGATTAGTAACTACCTAGCTCTTATCCTAATACAAACCTTTTGACAACACTAAGATGCATTTAGAAGATATACTAGGATGATACAATAATGGTTGATGCATTTTGATGGTTAAAGAAACCTTAAAGAAGCTAGAAGGATTCGAAATCCGAGAGAGGAACTAGTATTTTTAAGGTAGAAAGAGTTTAGTTAAAGGAGGAATAAGTACTAACCCAAGAAGGAATTAAAGATACACTTAGGAAGATTACCTAATGTTAAAGGATTAACCACCTTGACTTGAGAAGACTAAGTTTTGTATAGCATGACCAATAGTTTTAAAGAGGCACCAACAATATCAACTAGGGAAATCAAAGGTTGTAGGAAGAATATTCACCTGGATGGAGTTAAGCCATCCAATACCAATAATCTAGTATAAGGTACATGCTCCATACATGGAATTCTTTTACCTAGATAATTGACTCTGGTGCCATTCATTCCTTTATATCGTTTGATTGTGCTAAAAGGTTACAACTTCCACTATTTTATAGACATTGATTTAATAATAACTACCTCTACCCATCAGTTTGTTACAACCACCCATATCTGTTTAGATTATCCTATAGAACTAAGTAACAAAACCTTCATAGTTAACCTAGTTTGCCTACTTTTAAACCAAATTAATATTATCCTTGGAATGGACTAGTTATCATCCAACTATGTCCCGATAGACTGTTTCAATAAAACCTTAATCTTTTTCCGAATCTGGAGAAAGAAAGGATATTGAGATAATTTCTACCAACCAAGTGAAATAGGACATGAAGAAACCCAATTAGGTATATATGATCCTTTCTAACCTAGAAGTGGAACAAAAGGTCACCTTCGATAATATACTTGTAGTACAGGATTTCTCTGAAGAGGTAAACCAACTACCACCTGAAAGGGAAGTTGAATTTTCTATAGACCTGATACCTGGGACTGGACCAATTTCTATTGCACCTTATAGGATGTCACCCTTAGAACTAGTAGAGCTAAAGAAACAAATAGAAGAACTATTGAAGAAACAGTTTATTAGACCTAGTGTATCACCTTGGGGAGCACCCGTACTCCTAGTAAAGAAGAAAGATGGAACTATGAGACTATGTGTAGATTATAGACAACTAAATAAGGTAACCATTGAGAATAAGTACCTCTATCAAGGTTAAGTGATCTTATCAACCAATTGACAAGAGCTTGTGTATATCAAGATTTATATAAGGTTTGGATACCACCAAATAAGGGTAAAAGCTGAAGATATCCCTAAAACGGCTTTTAGTACCCGATATGGACACTATGAGTACATGGTTATGCCCTTTGGCGTAACTAATGCACCCGCGGTATTTATGGATTACATGAATAGGATATTTCAACCATACTTGGATAAATTTGTGGTAGTTTTTATAGATGATATTTTGGTATAGTCAAGAACCAAAGAGGAACATGCTAAACATCTTAGAGTGATATTACAAATCTTGAAAGATCAACAGTTATATGCGGAATGGTCCAAATGTGAATTTTTGATAGAAAAAGTCAATTTTCTATGACATATAATATCACAAGGAGGATTTGTAGTAGATCTACATAAGGTAAACGTAATTCTAAAATGGGAAAGACCAAAAGATGTGACAGAAATAAAGCATTTTCTAGGGTTAGCTGAATATAATTGAAGATTTATAATAGATTTCTCCAAGATAGCTTTGCCTCTCACAACCTTAACTAGAAAAGGCCAAGTTTTTGTATGGAATAACGACTGTGAACAAAGTTTCCAAACCCTTAAGAAAAAACTAACTACTGCTCCTGTTTTGACCCTACCAAACCCAACTAAATCGTTTGAAGTCTATTGTGATGCCTCTAAACTAGGTTTAGGAGGAGTGCTAATGCAAGGAGGAAAAGTGGTAGCCTATGCATCAAGACAATTGAAAAACCATGAAAGGAACTACCCAACCCATGACCTAGAACTAGCTGCAGTAGTATTTACGCTTAAAATATGGCGACACTATCTTTTTGGAACAAGATTTGAGGTATTTAGTGATCACAAAAGCCTTAAGTATTTATTTAGCCAAAAGGAGTTAAACATGAGACAAAGAAGGTGGATGGAATTTTTAAAAGATTATGATTTTGATCTTAAGTACCACCCAGGCAAAGCAAATGTAGTAGCTGATGCATTAAGTAGAAAGACCATAGCAATATCAAGTTTAATGGTCAAAGAGATGGATTTAATAGATCAATTTAGGAACTTCAACCTTGCATGTGAGTTTACCCCTGTTAGTATTAAGTTAGGAGCCTTAAGAATAACTAATGAATTTATGAATGAAATAAGACAGAAACAAGAAATGGATCCTTTTCTTAATAATCAGATTGAAGCCATAAGAAAAGGAGAAAATAGTAACTTCAATATTGGAGTTGATGGAATTTTAAGATTTCAAAATAGAATATGCATACCTAATATATTGGAACTTAAGAAGGTAATCTTAAAGGAAGGACATAAAAGTAAGCTTAGTATTCACCCTGGTGCCACCATGATGTATAAGGACCTGAAGACCCTGTTTTGGTGGCCTAAAATGAAGAAAAAAGTGAACGAATTTGTATATGCATGCTTGGTATGTCAAAAGGCTAAAATCGAACACCAAAAACCTTCAGGAATGCTGCAACCCTTAGAAATACCGCAATGGAAGTGGGATAGTATCTCTATGGATTTCGTAGTAGGATTACCAAGAACTTCAAAAGGAACAGATTCTATTTGGGTAATAATAGATAGGTTAACCAAATCCGCCCATTTTATCCCAGTTAATGTAAGGTATTCATTAGAGAAACTAGCCAATTTATATATAAGTGAAATAGTACGATTACATGGTGTACCCACAAGCATAGTTTCAGATAGAGATCCTAGATTCACTTCTAAATTTTGGGAAAGTTTGCAGGAAGCATTAGGAACAAGGCTAAAACTAAGTTCTGCCTATCATCCTCAAACAGATGGACAAACTGAAAGAACTATTCAATCCCTAGAAGATTTATTAAGGGCATGTATTTTGGAATATAAAGGAAATTGGGATAGCCATCTACCCTTAATAGAATTCACATATAATAATAGTTACCACTCTTCAATTGGAATGGCCCCATATGAGACATTATATGGAAGAAGATGTAGGACACCTTTATGCTGGGTAGAGCCAGAAGAGCACATAACCTTAGGACCTGAAATAATACAACAAACTACTGAAAAGATTAAACTAATCCAAGAGAAGATGAGAGCAGCACAAAATAGGCAAAAATGCTACTATGATAATCGAAGAAAGGACCTTGAGTTCGAAGAGGGGGATCATGTATTCGTAAAAGTAACACCTTGGACTGGAGTTGGCAGGGCTCTCAAATCCTGCAAACTCACACCCCGTTTCATAGGACCTTTCCAAATTCTCAAAAAGGTTGGACCCGTAGCCTATCAAATTGCATTACCACCTACTCTGTCAAATCTTCATAATGTCTTTCATGTATCTCAATTGAAAAAGTATATCCATGATCCTTCACATGTGGTGGAACTTGACGATGTTCAAGTAAAGGAAAACCTCACGTTTGAAATATGACCTTTGAAGATCGAGGATAAGAGGATCAAGTTCCTGAGAGGAAGAGAAATTCCCTTGGTCAAGGTTATTTGGAAAAACGGAGCAAGTGAAGAGGTTACATGGGAATTGGAAGATCAAGTGAAAAGCAACTACCCTGAATTATTCCAATAAAGGTAAATTTCGAGGACGAAATTTTTTAAAAAGGAGGGGAGTATTGTAACATCCCAAAAATTTAAATATAGTTTAAGAGAGGTTTTTATAACAGAGAGAAATATAAAAATAATTAAAAATTATGAATTTTTGAAATTACTGTAGTAAATAGTAAATTACTGTGTAAATAGTAAATTACTGTGCAAATAGTTAATTACTGTGCAAATAGTAAATTATTGTGCAAATAGTAAATTACTGTACAAATAGTAAATTACTGTGGTAAATAATAAAATTACTGTGGTAAATAGTAAAATTACTATGGTAAATAGTAAATTTACTGTGATAAATAATAAAATTACTGTGGTAAATAGTAAAATTACTGTAGTAAATAATAGAATCACTGAGGTAAATAGTAAAATCACTGAGGTAAATAGTAAAATTACTGTAGTAGAATATTCTGTGGAATATTCTGTGGAACATTCTGTAGAATATTCTGTGGAACATTCTGTAGAATATTCTGTGGAACATTCTGTGAAATATTCTGTAGAACATTCTGTGGAACATTCTGTAGAATATTCTGTGGAACATTCTGTGAAATATTCTGTAGAATATTCTATATTCTGTAGAATATTCTGTAGCAAATAGTACCTTGGGAATTCTATAAATAGGGCCTAGGGGTTTCAGATGAGGAAACAAACCAAAGAACATTTCTATATTCTCTCAAGCTCTCTCTTAGGAAGAAATATCTCTAAGAGAGGAGCAAGTAAGTAGAGGAAGAGTATAGGAAGCTGGGAGAAACAGGTAAGGGGAGTTGTCCTTATCCTACTCTTCTATTCTTTGTTTTGTTGTTACTTTCATTATATTTCTTTAGTTTTTCGGATACTAAGGTGCGAAGATAATTCTTAGTATGCTCTGTGGTTGCGGTTTTGTCCGATCTTCCACATCAGAACAGAATTATTCTTGTTACGAGGAAAAGTGTGGTACTGTTTATTGGTTCTTGATGTTTCCTTGATAATTCTTGGTGTTTCTTGTTTCTTGGTTTCTTGATTTATTGGTGTTTATTGGTGTTTCTTGGTGTTGATTTCATATCGAAATATGTCTGGTTTTGAGTTGGATATGAATAAGTGGTGACATGCATGGTTGCATGAAATTGGTGATGGACTTGAATTGTTTAATGACCGATTGGAAATGCCTAGTGGAGAGGCAACATTCTAAGATTGCTTGGTGAATGGGCAATGCTTAGAATGAGGTGAGATAAAGATGACCTGGTGGAAAGGTCGATATTTGAGATATGATGAAGGTCATTATACAATTCAAGGTCCTAGAACATGTTGCATTGATGACTGGATAGTAGTAGACCAAGTCCGTAAGTCACGGATTCCCGTCTGAGTGAGTGGAATGCCGTGGACTGGGGGGTTCTCTTGGTGGGGAAATTGCCCTGCTCATGATGATCACATGTTGCGGGGGAGGTCCTGCCGGACATTGAGGGAACTCGACAAATTACGGAGTGTCTACCTCTGGTGGGTCTGATTGAGGGTGAGAATCAAATGCCCCAGGCTATTTTCAGTGGAGGGCGCCACATTGCATTTCAAGTGAAGAGTGAAAATGCATGGTGAAGGTGCATGCATCATGTAGGCTTAGGAGCATACATTAGTAATGGTGTGTTTGATTAAATGGAATTCATGTCTGAATCATTGATTGTGATTGATGGTTTGTTTAATTTGGTTGTTGATTGCCTTACTATGGATTGATATTTTGATGGTCATGGATATGTATGGAAGTATGATTCTAAAAATGATAATTTCGATGAAATTTCTAAATTTATAAAAGAAAAGGTTTTCCTTGAACTACAATCAATTTTTTTATAATTATGGTTAAGGAAAGCTCACCCTTGCACTTTGTGTTTTTAACACTGCGTGATGATCTCAACAACGTTCGGGAGCAGATTTGCGGGGTTTAAGAAGTTGTCACTGGTTGTTGCTACTATCTTGTGTGAAGGTGCTTGCTATGTTTTGCGTGTAGAAGTGTTGGGTAGATGTTCTAAGGTAGTAGAAAGGTAGTTATGTAAAATAATAAAAGGACAAAGTTATGAAATCTATTTATAATGAACTTTAAATCTTATGTAATGAAAGTGTTGTTTCCTAAATCTCTCTTTTATTTACTACATCATTAACCAATTTAAATTACTAATTAAAAATAAGTAAAATAAGTAAATAAGAGGGGATGTTACAAGGGGGTGTTACACATCATACATTATACTACATCTGTTCTGTTCTACTTCTTACGTTATACTCCATTAGTTCTATTGTTACGCTATACAACATCAAATGTAATATTGAGTATATTCTGTTGTACATCATACACTATACTACATCTGTTCTATTCAAATGTTATACTGCATCTGCTGTATTTAAACGTTATATTGCATCATACATTATATTTCATCTATTCTGCTCTCCATCATACATTATTGCATTTGTTCTGCATCATATGTTATACTACATCTGTTATGCTCTACAGCATACGTTACACTCCATTTGTTTTGTTTTGCATCTTATGATATTTTGCATTAGTTGTGTTCATTTGTTATACTACATCTATTTTGTTATGCATCATATTTTACACTACATATGTTCTGTTCTGCATCATTTGTTATACTGCATCTATTCTGTTCTGCATCATACGTTATACTTCATCTTTTCTGCTTTATACATTAAATTGCATCTATTCTTTTCTGCATCATACATTATATTGCATCTGTCCTGTTCTGCATCATTCGTTATACTATAACCAAGCTTGTTCTCGCATCATACGTTATAATGCATCTGTTTCGTTTCTCGTGATCGACATAATATCGCATCTGTTTCGTTTCTACATCTTACGTTATACTGCATTAGTTCTATTCTTACGTTATACAACATCAAATGTAATATTTCGTCTATTCTGTTGTACATCATACACTATAATGCATTTGTTATGTTTTGCATCATATGTTATGCCGCATATGTTATGCATCAGACGTTGTACTGCATATGTTCTATTCTGAATCATAAGTTATACTGCATTTGATTGTTCATACGTTATATTGCATCTTGTCTTTTCTGCATCATACGTTATACTGCATTTGTTTTGTTCGTACGTTATACTGAATATGTTCTACATCATACAGTGTACTGCATCTGTTTAAATATGTATCATATGTTATACTTCATATTTTTTTTTTTTGCATCACATGTCACACTGCATCTGTTCTGTTCTACATCTTTCGTTATACTGCATTTATTCTATTCTTACATTATACAACATTAAAAGTAATATTGCGTCTAGTCTGTTGTGCATCATACATCATACTGCATCTGTTATGTTTTGTGTCAAATGTTATACTGCATTTGTTTTCTTCAAACATTATATTGTATCATACGTTATACTGCATTTGTTTGTTCATACATTATATTACATCTGTTCTTTTCTGCATCATACGTTATACTGCATTTGTTTGTTCATACGTTATATTACATCTGTTCTTTTCTGCATCATACGTTATACTGCATTTGTTTTGTTCGTACGTTATACTGAATCTGTTTTGTATAATACGGTGTACTGCATCTGTTTAAATATGCATCATATGTTATATTGCATCTGTTTTTTTTTTTGCATCATACATTATACTACATCTGTTCTGTTCTACTTCTTACGTTATACTCCATTAGTTCTATTGTTACGCTATACAACATCAAATGTAATATTGAGTCTATTCTGTTGTACATCAGACACTATACTGCATTTGTTCTATTCAAATGTTATACTGCATCTGTTGTATTTAATCGTTATATTGCATCATACATTATATTTCATCTTTTCTGCTCTCCATCATACATTATTGCATTTGTTCTGCATCATATGTTATACTACATCTGTTATGCTCTACAGCATACGTTACACTCCATTTGTTTTGTTTTGCATCTTATGATATTTTGCATTAGTTGTGTTCATATGTTATACTACATCTATTTTGTTATGCATCATATTTTACACTACATATGTTCTGTTCTGCATCATTTGTTATACTGCATCTATTATGTTCTGCATCATACGTTATACTTCATCTTTTCTACTTTATACATTAAATTGCATCTATTCTTTTTTGCATCATACATTATATTGCATCTGTCTTGTTCTGCATCATTCGTTATACTACAACTGTTTTGTTCTGCATCATACGTTATAATGCATCTGTTCTGTTCTGCATCAGACATTATACTGCATCTGTTCTGTTCTACATCTTACGTTATACTGCATTAGTTCTATTCTTACGTTATACAACATCAAATGTAATATTTCGTCTATTCTGTTGTACATCATACACTATAATGCATTTGTTATGTTTTGCATCATATGTTATGCCGCATATGTTATGCATCAGACGTTGTACTGCATATGTTCTATTCTGCATCATAAGTTATACTGCATTTGATTGTTCATACGTTATATTGCATCTTGTCTTTTCTGCATCATACGTTATACTGCATTTGTTTTGTTCGTACGTTATACTGAATCTGTTCTGCATCATACAGTGTACTGGATCTGTTTAAATATGTATCATATGTTATACTTCATCTATTTTTTTTTTGCATCACATGTCACACTGCATCTGTTCTGTTCTACATCTTTCGTTAGACTGCATTTATTCTATTCTTACATTATACAACATTAAAAGTAATATTGCGTCTATTCTGTTGTACATCATACATCATACTGCATCTGTTATGTTTTGTGTCAAATGTTATACTGCATTTGTTTTCTTCAAACATTATGTTGCATCATACGTTATACTGCATTTGTTTGTTCATACGTTATATTACATCTGTTCTTTTCTGCATCATACGTTATGCTGCATTTGTTTTGTTCGTACGTTATACTGAATCTGTTTTGTATCATACGGTGTACTGCATCTGTTCAAATATGCATCATATGTTATATTGCATCTGTTTTTTTTTTGCATCATACTTTATACTACATCTGTTCTGTTCTACTTCTTACGTTATACTCCATTAGTTCTATTGTTACTCGATACAACATCAAATGTAATATTTAGTCTATTCTGTTGTACATCAGACACTATACTGCATCTGTTCTATTCAAATGTTATACTGCATCTGCTGTATTTAAACGTTATATTGCATCATACATTATATTTCATCTATTCTGCTCTCCATCATACATTATTGCATTTGTTCTGCATCATATGTTATACTACATCTGTTATGCTTTACAGCATACGTTACACTCCATTTGTTTAGTTTTGCATCTTATGATAATTTGCATTAGTTGTGTTCATATGTTATACTACATCTATTTTGTTATGCATCATATTTTACACTACATATGTTCTGTTCTGCATCATTTGTTATACTTGCATCATCTATTCTCCAATTTCGCATCATACGTTATACTGCATCTTTTCTGCTTTATACATTAAATTGCATCTATTCTTTTCTGCATCATACATTATATTGCATCTGTCCTGTTCTGCATCATTCGTTATACTACAACTGTTTTGTTCTGCATCATACGTTATAATGCATCTGTTCTGTTCTGCATCAGACATTATACTGCATCTGTTCTGTTCTACATCTTACGTTATACTGCATTAGTTCTATTCTTACGTTATACAACATCAAATGTAATATTTCGCCTATTCTGTTGTACATCATACACTATAATGCATTTGTCATGTTTTGCATCATACGTTATGCCGCATATGTTATGCATCAGACGTACTGCATATGTTCTATTCTGCATCATAAGTTATACTGCATTTGATTGTTCATACGTTATATTGCATCTTGTCTTTTCTGCATCATACGTTATACTGCATTTGTTTTGTTCGTACGTTATACTGCATTTGTTTTGTTCGTACGTTATACTGAATTTGTTCTGCATCATACAGTGTACTGCATCTGTTTAAATATGTATCATATGTTATATACTTCATCTATTTTTTTTTTGCATCATATGTCACACTGCATCTGTTCTGTTCTACATCTTTCGTTATACTACATTTAGTTTATTCTTACATTATACAACATCAAATGTAATATTGCGTCTATTTTGTTGTACATCATACATCATACTGCATCTGTTATGTTTTGTGTCAAATGTTATACTGCATTTGTTTTCTTCAAACATTATACTGCATCATACGTTATACTGCATTTGTTTGTTCATAAATTATATTACATCTGTTCTATTCTGCATCAAACGTTGTACTGCATATGTTCTATTCATACGTTATACTGCATTTGTTCTTCATCATACATAATACAACATATGTTCTACTCTACATCATACGTTTTACTGCATCTGCTCTGTTCTCATATGTTATACTGCATCTGTTATGCTCAAACGTTACACTGCATCGTACGTTGTATTGTATCTGTTCTGTTCTGCATCATACGTTATACTGCATCTGTTCTGGTTCATACGTTATGCTACATCTGTTTTGTTCTGCATCATACGTTATACTGCATCTGTTTTGTTCTACATCCTAAGTTATACTGCATATATATTGTTCTGCATCTTTTCTATTCCTTATCATAAATTTTACTATATCTGTTCTGTTCTGCATCATACGTGTTATACTGCATTAGTTCTGTTTTGAATCAAATATTATAGTAAATCTATTCTATTGATATGTTATATTGCATCTGTTCTACATCATATGTTATACTACAACAGTTCTGTTCTGCATCGTACGTTATATTGCATCTGTTTTGTTCTGCATCATACGTTATACTGCATTTGTTTTGTTCACACGTTATACTGAATTTGTTCTGCATTTGTTTTGTTCATACGTTACACGACATTTGTTTTGTTCTGCATCATTCGTTATACTGCATATGTTCAGTTCTGCATCATACGTTATACTACATTTGTTCTGTTCTACATCATTCGTTATACTACATCTGTTTTTTTCTGCATCATATGTTATATTGCATCTATTTTGTTCTACATCATACGTAATAATGCATCTGTTCTACATCATACGTTATACTGCATCTATATTGTTCTGCATCATACATTATACAACATCAGTTCTGTTTATACGTTATACTGCATATATTCTGCATCACATGTTATACTGCATCCGTTCTTTCTGCATCATATGTTATACTGCATCAATTCTATTGTACATCATACGTCATACTACATTTGTTCTGCATCATACGTTATACTGCATCTGTTCTGTTCTTCATCATACCCTATACTGCATCTATTTTGTTCATATATTATACTGCATCTGTTTGGCCTCATACATTATACTGCATTAGTTCTGTTTTGCATCATATGTTATACTGCATCTGTTCTGTTCTACGTCGTACGTTATACTGCATCTATTCTCTTCATACGTTGTACAACATTTGTTCGGCATCATACGTTATACTGCATATATCTGTTCTGCATCATACGTTATACTACATCTATTTTGTTCTGCATCTTATGTTATACTGCATCTGTTTTATTCTGCATCATACGTTATATTGCATCTGTCATGTTCTGCATTATATGTTATATTGCATCTATCCTAATCATATATAGTACTGCATTTGTTCTCTTCTGCATCAATTCGATTTGACATTGTACGTTATACTGCATTTGTTTTGCACCATACACTATACTACATTTGTTCTGTTCTGCATCAGACCTCATACTTCATCTTTTCTGTTATGCATCATACGTTATACTGCACATGTTCTGTTCATACGTTATACCGCATCTGTTCTACATCATCCGTAATACTGCATCTGTTCTGTTTTACATAATTCGTAATACTACATTTGTTCTATTCTGCATCATATGTTATACTGCATCTATTTTGTTCTGCATCATACTTTATACAACATCTATTCTTTTCTGCATCATAGATTATACTTCATTTATTCAATAGTGCATCATATGTTATATTGCATCTGTTTTGCGCCTTACGTTATATTACATCTGTTCTGTTCTGCATCATAGGTCATACTACATCTGTTCTGTTTTACATCACACGTTATACTACATCTGTTTTGTTTTGCGCCATAAGTTATACTAAATCTATTTTGTTAATATGTTATACTCCACTTGTTCTAAATCAGATGTTCTACTGCATCTGTTCTTTTCTTCATCATACGTTATATTGCATATGTTCTGTTTCTGCATAGTACGTTATACTGCATCTGTTCTGTTCATACGTTTATACTATATCTGTTCTGCATCATACGTTGTTACATTGTATCTATTTTGCTCTGCATCATACGTTATACAACATTTGTTCAGTTTTGCATCATACGTTATACTGCACCTGTTTTGTTCATACATTATACTGCTTTTGTTCTGCATCACACGTTATACTAAATCTGTTCTGTTCTAGATTGTACGTTATATACTGCATCTATTCTGTTCTATTATGCATCATACGTTATACTGCATCGTACGTTATACTACATCTGTTCTATTATTATTCATCATACGTTATGCTGCATTTGTTCTACATCATACATTATACTGCATATAATCTGCATTTTCATATGTCATCAAGCTTGACAAAACAAATGCAGTATATCGTATGATGCAGAACAGGTGTAGTAAAACGTATGATGTAGAACAGAACAAATGCAGTATAACATATGATGAAGAACTAATGCAATATAACATATGAACAGACCAGATGTTTTATAACAAATGATGCAGATCAGAACAGATTCAGTACAACGTTCGATGCAGAACAGAACATACGCAGTATAACATATGATGTAGAACAAATATAGTATAACGTATGAACAAACAAATGTGATATGATGCAGAACAGAACAGATGCAGTACAACATCTGATGCAGAACAGATGCGGCATAACGTGTGATACATAACAGAACAAATGTAGTATAACGTTTGATGTAGAACAGATGTAGTATAACACGTATAATATAGAACATAACAGATGCAGTATAATCTATGATGCAAAACAGAAAAGATGTAGTATAACATCTGATGCAGAACAATATAGATGCAGTATAACATATGATGTAGAATGGAACAGATGCAGTATAATGTATGATGCAAAACAAAACAGATGTAGTATAACAAATGATGCAAAACAGAACAAATGTTGTATAACGTATGATGCAGAACAGAATAGATGCAATATAATGTATAAAGCAGAACAAATGTTGTATAACGTATGATGAAGAACGGATGCAATATAACTATGAATAAATCAGATGTTGTATAACAAATTAAGCATATCAGAACAGATGCAGTATAACGTTTGATGCAGAACAGAATAAACGCAGTATAACATAAAATGTAGAACAGATGCAGTATAACGTATGAACAAACAAATGCAGTGTCACGTATAATGCAAAAAAGAACAAATGCAGTACTACATCTCATGCAGAATAGATGCAGCATAACGTATGATGCATAACAGAACATATGTAGTATAACGTTTGATGCAGAACAGATGCAGTTTAACACGTATGATGCAGAATAGAACAATTGTAGTATAATCTATGATGCAGAATAGAAAAGATGCAGTATAACGTCTGATGCAGAACATCATAGATGTAGTATAACGTATGATGTAGAAGAGAACAGATGCAGTATAACGTATGATGCAAAACGAAACAGATGTAGTATAACGAATGATGCAGAACAGAACAAATGCAGTATAAAGTATGATGCATAACAGAATAGATGCAACATAATATAAAGCAGAACAGATGCAGTATAACGTATGATGCAGAATAGAATAGATGCAGTATTACGAATGATGTATAACAGAACATATGTAATGTAACGTATGATGCATAACAAAATAGATGCAGGATAACATGTGAATGGAACTGATGCAGCATATCATAAGGTGCAGAACAGAACAAATGGCGTATAACGTTTGATACATAACATATCAGATGAAGTATAACGTACGATGCAGAACAGATGCAGTATAACGTTTGATGGAGAACAGAACAGATGCAATATAACATATGACGCAGAAGAGATGTTGTATAACAAATGATGCATATCAGAATAGATGCAGCATAACGTTCGATGCAGAACAGAACAGACGCAATATAACATATGATGCAATATAAAATTTGAATAGAACAGATGCAGTATAACGTATGACGCAAAACATAACAAATGCAGTATAATTTATGATGCACAACAAAATAGACGCAATATAACATTTGATGTTGTATAATGTAAGAATAGAACAAATGCAGTATGACATAAGATGTAGAAAAGAACAGATGCAGTATAACGTATGATGCAAAAAAAACAGATGCAGTATAACATATGATGCAGAACAGAATAGATGTAGTACACTGTATGATGCATAACATATTCAGTATAACGTATGAACAAAACAAATGCAGTTTAACGTATGATGGAGAACAGAACAGATGCAATATAATGTACGATGCAGAACAGAACTGGTGCAGTATAACGTATGGTGTAGAACAGAACAAATGCAATACAACGTACGATATAGTGTAACGTATGAACATAACAAATGCAGTATAACGTATGATGCAGAACACAGTAGATGTAGTAAAACGTATGATGTAGAATATAAGATATGTTGTATTATGTATGATACAGAACAGATGCAGTAGTATAACATATTAATAGAACATATGCAATATAAGGTATGATGCAGAACAAAATAGATGCATATAACGTATGATGCAGAACAGGTGTTGTAAAACGTATGATGTAGAACAGAACAGAGGCAGTATAATGTATGATGAAGAACAGATACAGTATAACATATGAACAGAACAAATGTTGTATAACAAATAATGCATATCAGAATAGATGCAGTATATCGTTCGATGCAGAACAGAAGAACATATGCAGTATAACTTATGAATAAACAAATGTAGTATAACGTTTAATGTAGAACAGAACAGATGCAGTACAACATCTGATGCAGAACAAATGCAGAATAATGTATGATGCATAAAAGAACAAATGTAGTATAACGTTTGATGCAGAACAAATGCAGTATAACACGTATGATGCAGAAAAAAACAGATGCAGATAATCCATGATGCCAGAATAGAAAAGATGCAATATAGCGTCGATGCCAGAACAATATAAGACATGCTAAGTGGGTAGAATTTCTAGAGCAATTTCCATATGTCATCAAACATAAAAAGGGGAAAGGGAATGTAGTGGCTGATGCACTTTCTAGGAGGCATACATTACTTTCTGTACTTGAAACTAAATTGTTTGATCTTGAATCTTTGAGGGATATGTATGAGACAGATGTGGAGTTTGCTAAAATTTTTGCTGCATGTGAAAAATTATCTGAAAATGGTTACTATAGGCATAATGGATTTTTGTTTAAAGCAAATAAATTGTGTGTGCCTAGGTGTTCCATAAGAGAGTTGCTTGTGAGTGAATCACATGAAGGGGTTTAATGGGACATTTTGGGGTTCTAAAGACTTTGGAAATTTTGCAAGAACATTTTTATTGGCCACATATGAAGCGTGATGTGCAAAAATTTTGTGATCGTTGTATTGTTTGTAAAAAGGCTAAATCCAAAGTTAAGCCTCATGGATTATATACCCAGTTGCCTATTCCCAAACATCCTTGGATTGACATTTCTATGGACTTTGTTTTGGGATTGCCTAGAACAAAGAGTGGAAAGGATTCTGTGTTTGTTGTTGTTGACAGGTTTTCTAAGATGGCACATTTCCTACCTTGCAAGAAGGTAGATGATGTTTGTCACATGGCTGACTTGTTCTTCAAGGAGATTGTGAGACTCCATGGACTGCCTAGGAGCATTGTAAGTGACAGACAGAGACAGTAAATTCATAAGCCACTTTTGGCGGACCTTGTGGGGTAAGATTGTTACTAAATGGTTATTTTCTACTACTTGTCACCCACAAACAGATGGTCAAACCGAGGTAGTCAATAGGACTTTAGGAACATTGCTTAGAACTACTTTAAAGAAAAATATTAAGTCTTGGGGAAGCATGTTTACCTCATGTTGAGTTTGCTTATAATAGAGCTATCCATACCACAACTAATTGCTCTCCTTTTAAAATTGTGTATGGATTTAATCCTCTAACTCCTCTTGATTTACTGCCTATGCCTAACATTTCTAAGTTTAAGCACCAAGAAGCACAGGCCAAAGCTAAATATGTGAAGAAGTTGCATGAGAAAGTGAAGGCTCAACTTGAAAAGAAGAATGAGAGCTATGCTAGACAAGCTAACAAAGGAAGAAAAAAGGTGGTATTTGAACCTGGTGATTGGGTTTGGGTACACATGAGGAAGGAAAGGTTCCCAGAACAAAGAAAGTCAAAACTTCAACCGAGGGGAGATGGTCCATTCCAAGTGTTAGAGAAGATCAATGACAATGCATTTATAATAGATATACCCGGTGAGTACAATATTAGTACTACTTTTAATGTATCTGACTTGTCCCCTTTCAATGCAGATGATGAAGTTCTGGATTTGAGGTCAAATCCTTCTCAAGAAGGAGGGAGTGATGAGGACATCAAGACCCAAGAGTATGGGGCCCATGATGAGAAGAATCAAAATCAAGACCCAATCCATGAAATGATTGGACCCATGACTAGGAGCAGATTCAGAAAGGCCCAAGAAGCATTACAACTCAAGGTGTCCCATGTGCTTGAGACTGAATTGTTAGCGGCCCAACAAACACGGAAGCTGATAACATGTATAGCCTGCCTGGTGGACTAGGAGGCCCATTTATTTTGTAATAGACTTTAAAATAAATAATTTCGTACAAGGCCCATTTACTTATAGGCCCATTTCGTATTAGGTAAACCTAATTAGTATTAAACTTATAGGAATTGAGAACGGAGAAGATCATTATTCAATTTGATATTTTTGTGAGCTTAAGCTCTGTTAGGGTTCTTCCTTGCATCCTCTATCTTATCAGGAATTCTTTGATTCTTATGTGGCGATCATCCTTGGCTTATCAAACATTCTTGTTTGTGTGATGCCTTCCTTTTCATATCTATCTTTATTTGTTATTTTGCATTTTTATTATATGAATTAGTTCTCAAATTTCAGTCGTCTTCAAACCCTAATTCTCAAACGTCGAGTATTCTATTAATTCTGGGTTAGGATCATATCAGTATGATGCAGAACAGGTGTAGTAAAACGTATGATTTAGAACAGAACAAATGCAGTATAACGAATGATGCAAAATAGAACAGATGCAATATAACGTATGATGAAAAACAGATGCAGTATAACGTATAAACAGAACAGATGTTGTATAACAAATGATGCAGATCAGAACATATGTAGTATAACGTTCGATGTAGAATAGATGCAGTATAACGTATGAACAAACAAATGTGACATAATATAAGATGCATAACAGAATAGATGTACTATAATGTTTGATGCAGAACAGAACAGATGCAGTATAATCTATGATCCAGCACAAAAAAGATGCAGTATAACTACTGATGCAAAACAGAACAGATGTAGTATAACGAATGATGCAGAACAGACCAGATGCAGTATCACGTATGATGCATAACAGAATAGATGTAATATAATGTATAAAGTAGAACTGATGTAGTATAACATATGATGCAGAACAGAACAGATGCAGTATAACGAATGATGCATAACAGAACAGAAGTAGTGTAACGTATGATGCATAACAAAATAGATGGAATATAACATATGAATAGAACTAATGCAATATATCATAAGATGCATAACAGAACAAATGGAATATAACGTATGATGCAGAACATAATAGTTGAAGTATAACATATGATGCAGAACAGATGTAGCATAGTATTTGATGCAGAACAGAACAAATGCAATATAATGTATGATGTAGAACAAAACAAATGCAGTATAACGTATGATGTAGAACAGGTGTAGTAAAATGTATGATGTACAACATAACAATTGTAGTATAACGTATGATGAAGAACAGATGCATTATAACGTATGAACAGAACATATGTTGTATAACAAATGATGCATATCAGAACGGATGCACTATAACGTTCGATGCAGAACGGAACATAGGCAGTAAAACATATGACGTAGAACAGATGCAATATAACGTATGAGGAAAACATAACAGATGCAGTACAACGTCTGATGCATAACAGATGCGGCTTAATGTATGATGCATAACAGAACAGATGTAGTATAACCTTTAATGCAGAACAAATGTAGTATAACACGTATAATATAGAACAGGACAGTATAATCTATGATGACGCAGAACAAAAAAGATGCAGAATAACGTCCGATGAATAATAGAATAGATGCAGTATAACGTATTATACAGAACAAAACATATGTAGTATAACGTATGATGCAGAACATAGTAGAAGCAATATAATGTATAAAGTACAACAGATGCACTATAACGTATGATGCAAAACAGAACAAATGCAGTATAACAAATGATGCATAACAGAACAAATGTAGTGTAACGTATGATGCATAACAAACTAGATGCAGTATAACATATGAACAGAACTAATGCAATATATCATAAGATGCAAATTAGAACAAATGCAGTATAACGTATGATGTAGAACAGAACAAATGCAGTATAACGTATGGTGCAGAACAGAACAGATGCAATATAACGTATGATAACGAACAAATGCAGCTTAACGTATGAACAGAACAGATGTTGTATAACAAATGATGCATAACAAAACAGATGCAGTATAACGTTCGATGTAGAACATAACATATGCAG
This sequence comes from Hylodesmum podocarpum, assembly GCA_026586105.1. Taxonomy (NCBI): domain Eukaryota; kingdom Viridiplantae; phylum Streptophyta; class Magnoliopsida; order Fabales; family Fabaceae; genus Hylodesmum; species Hylodesmum podocarpum. The sequence goes on along the minus strand of JALJEV010000303.1, from coordinate 301,897 downwards.
TATAACATATGATTCAAAACAGATGCAGTATAACGTATGAACAAACAAATGCACTATATCTTATGATGCACAACAAAACAAATGCAGTATTTCGTATGATGCAGAACAGAACAGATGCAGTATAACGTTCGATGTAGAACATAACATATGCAGTATAACGTATGAACAAACAAATGCAGTATAACGTATGATGCACATCAGAATAGACGCAATATTACATTTGATGTTGTATAACGTAAGTATAGAATAAATGCAGTATAACGTAAGATGTAGAACAGAACAGATACAGTATAACATATGATGTAGATAAGAACAGATGTAGTACACCGTATGATGCAGAACAAATTCAATATAACGTATGAACAATACAAATGAAGTATAATGTATGATGCAGAATAGAACAGAAGCAATATAACGTACGATGGAGAACAGAACTGGTGCAGTATAACGTATGATGCAAAACAGATGTAGTATAACATATGAACAAAATTGATTTAGTATAACATTTGTTTCAAAACAGAACAGATGTAATATAACATATGATGCAGAACAAATGCAGTATAACGTATGATGTAGAACAGAACAGATGCAATACAACGTACAATGCAGTGTAATGTATGAACATAACAGATGTAGTATATCGTATGATATAGAACAGAGCAGATGCAGTAAAACGTATGATGTAGAATAGAACATATGTTGTATTATGTATGGTGAAGAACAGATGCAGTATAATGTATGAATAGAACATATACATTATAGCGTTTGATGCAGAACAGAACGTATGCAATATAGCGTATGATGCAGAACAAAACAAAAGCAGTATAACGTATGATGTTGAACAGGTGTAGTAAAACGTATGATGTAGAACAGAACAAATGCAGTATAACGTATGGTGCAGAACAGAACAGATGTAGTATAACGTTTGAAGAAGAACAGATGCAGTATAACGTATGAACAGAACAAATGTTGTATAACAAATGATGCAGATCAGAACAGATGCAGTATAACGTTCGATGTAGAACAGAACATACGCAGTATAACATATGATGCAGAATAGATGCAGTATAACATATGATGCAGAATAGATGCAGTATAACGTATGAACAAACAAATGAAGTATAACATATGATGCAAAACAGAACAGATGTGGCATAACATATTATGCATAACAGAACAGATGTAGTATAACGTTTGATGCAGAACAGATGTAGTATAACACATATAACGCAGAACAGACCAAATGCAGTATAATCTATGATGCAGTATAATGTCTGATGTAGAACAGAATAGATGCAGTATAAGGTATGATGCAGAACATAACAGATGTAGTATAACGAATAATACAGAACAGAACAGATGCAGTATAACGTATGAATAGAACATATGCAATATAATGTTTCATGCAGAATAGAATAGATGTAATATAATGTAGAACAAAACAGATGCAGTATAACGTATGATGCATAACAAGTGTATTAAAATGTATGATGTAGAACAAAACAGATGCAGTATAACGTATGAACAAAATAGATTTTGTATAACAAATGATGTAGATCAAAACGGATGCAGTATAACGTTCGATATAGAGCAGAACAGACGGAGTATAATGTATTAACAAACAAATGTAGTATAACGTATAATGCAAAACAGAACAGATGCAGTACAACTTTTGATGCAGAACAGATGAAGCATAACTTATGATGCATAACAAAACAAATGTAGTATAACATTTGATGCAGAACAAATGTAGTATAACACGTATGATGTAGAACAGAACAGATGCAGTAAAATTTATGATACGAAATAGAAAAGATGCAGTATAACGTTTGATGCAGAACAATATATATGAAGTATAACGTATGATGCAGAACGAAAGAGATGTTGTATCACGAATGACGCAGAACAGAACAGATGTAGTGTAACGTATGATGCAGAACAGAACAGATGCAGTATATCTTATGATGCATAACAGATGCAGTATAACGTACGATACAGAATAGAATATATGCAATATAATGTATAAAGCAGAACAGATGCAGTATAACGTATGATGCAGTATAACGTATGATGCAGAACAGGACAGGTGCAGTGTAACGAATGATGCGAAACAGAACAGATGTAGTGTAACGTACGATGCAGAATATAATAGATGAGATACAATATAACGTATGATGGAGAACAGATGAGATGCAGTATAATGTATGATGCAGTATAATGTTTAAATAGAACAGATGCAGTATAACGTTTGACGCAAAACAGAACAGATGCAGTATAATGTATTATGCACAACAGAATAGACGTAATATTACATTTGATGTTGTATAACGTAAGAATAGAACAAATGCAGTATAACGTAAGATGTAGAACAGAACATATGCAATATATGTATGATGCAAAAAAAAAGAAGATGTAGTATAACATATGATGCAGATTAGAACATATGCAATACACTGTATGATGCAGAACTGATTCAGTATAATGTATGAATAAAACAAATGTTGTATAACGAATGATGCAGAACAGAACAGATGTAGTATATCATAAGATGCAGAACGAAACAAATGGTGTATAATGTATGATGCAGAACATAACAGATGAAGTATAACGTCTGATGAAGAACAGATGCAGTATAACGTATGATGGAGAATAGAATAGATGCAAAATAACGTATGATGCATAACAGATGCAGTATAACATTCGAACAAAACGAATGCAGAACAGATGCAGTAGAACATTTGAATTAACGCAAAACAGGACAGATGTAGTATAACGTATGATGCACAACAGAACAGACACAATATAACATTTGATGTTGTATAACATTTGAATAGAACAGATGCAATATAACGTGTTACGCAAAATAGAACAGATGCAGTATAACGTATGATGAACAACAGAACATACGCAATAGAACATTTGATTTTGTATTACGTAAGAATAGAACAAATGCAATATAAAGTAAGATGTAGAACAGAACAGATGCAGTATAACATATGATGCAAAAAAAAAAACTGATTCAGTATAACATATGATGCAGAATAGATCAGATGCAGTACAACGTATGATGCAGAACAAATTTAGTATAACTTATGAACAAAACAAATGCAGTACGATGCAAAACAGAACTGGTGCATAATAGAACAGACGTAGTATAACGTTTAATGCATAACAGATGTCACACGTATAATGCATAATAAAACAGATGCAGTATAATCCATGATATAGAATAAAAACGATGTAGTATAATGTCTGATGCAGAATAGAACAGATGTAATATAACATATGATGCAGGATAAAACAGAGTATAACGAATGATGTAGTACAGAACAATTGCACTATATAATGTGTGATGCAGAACAGAATAGATGCAATATAATGTATGAAGCAGAACAAATGCAGTATAATGTATGTTGCAAAACAGAACATATGTAGTGTAACGTATGATGGAGAACAGAACATACGAAATATAACGTATGATGCAATATAACGTTTGACGCAAAACAGTACGGAGGCAGTATAATGTATGATGCACAACAGAATAGACTCAATATTACATTTGATTTGTATAACATAAGAATAGAACAAATGCAGTATAATGTTGATGTATAAGAGAATAGGTGCAGTATAAAGTATGAAGCAAAAAAAAAATAGATGTAGTATTAACATATGATGCTGACTAGAACAGATGCAGTACACTGTATGTTGCAGAACAGATTCAGTATAACTTATGAACAAAACAAATGCAGTATAACGTATGATGTAGAACAGAACATATGCAGTACAACGTCTAATGCAGATCAGATGTGGCATAACATATGATGCATAACAGAATAGACGTAGTATAACGTTTGATGCATAACAGAATAGATGCAGTATAATCCATGATGCAGAACAGAAAAGATGCAGTATAACGTATGATGCAGAACAAAACAAATGTAGTATAAAGAATGATGCAGAATAAAACAGATGCAGTATAACGTATGATGCAGAACAAAATAGATGCAATATAATGTATAAAGCAGAACAAATGTAGTATAACATATGATGCAGAACAGAACAGATGCAGTATAACGAATGATTCAGAACAGAACAGATGTAGATGCAGTATAATCCATGATGCAGAACAGAAAAGATGCAGTATAATCCATGATGCAGAACAGAAAAGATGCAGTATAACGTGTGATGCAGAACAAAACAGATGCAGTATAATGTATGATGCAGAACAAAACAAATGTAGTATAACGAATGATGCAGTATAAAACAGATGCAGTATAACGTATGATGCAGAACAAAATAGATGCAATATAATGTATAAAGCAAAACAAATGTAGTATAACATATGATGCAGAACAAAACAGATGCAGTATAACGAATGATTCAGAACAGAACAGATGTAGTGTAACATATGATGCATAATAACATAGATGTAGTATAACATATGAACAGAACTAATGCAGTATATCATAAGATGCAGAACAAAACAAATGGAGTATAACGTTTGATGCAAAGCATAACAGATGACGTATAACATATGATGCAAAATAGATGAAGTATAACGTATGATGAAGAACAGAACAGATACAATATAATGTATGATGCAGTATAACGTTTGAATAGAACAGATGTCATATTGCGTTTGACGCAAAACAGAACAGATGCAGTATAGTGTATGATGCACAACAGAATAGACGCAATATTACATTTGATATTGTATAACGTAAAAATAGAACAAATGCAGTATAACGTAAGATGTAGAACAGAAAAGATGCAGTATAACATATGATGCTGAGTAGAACAGATGCAGACCGTGTGACGCAGAATAGATTCAGTATAACGTATGAACAAAACAAATACAATATTACGTATGATGTAGAACAGAATAGAAGCAATATAACGTACGATGCATAATAAAACTGGTGCAGTATAACGTATGAACAAAATAGATTTAGTATAACATTTTTTTCAAAACAGAACAGATGCAATATAACATATGATGCAGAATAGATGCAGTATAACGTATGATGCAGAACAGAACAGATGCAATACAACGTAAGATGCAGTGTAACATATGAACATAACAGATGCAGTATAACATATAATATAGATCATAACAGATGCAGTAAAACATATGATGTAGAATATAACATATGTTGTATTATGTATGATGAAGAACAAATGCAGTATAACGTATGAATAGAACATATGCATAATAGCGTTTGATGCAAAACAGAACATATGCAATATAACATATGATGAAGAACAATATATATGCAATATAAAATATGATGTAGAACAGAATAGATGCAGTATAACGTACGATGCAGAATAGAATAGATGCAATATAATGTATAAAGCAGAACAAATGCAGTACAACGTATGATGCAAAACAGAACAGATGTAGTATAACGAATGATGCTTAACATGTGTTAACGTATGATGCAGAACAGAATAGATGCAATATAATGTATAAAGCATAACAGATGCAGTATAACACATATGGTGCAAAGCAGAACGGATGCATTATAATCTATGATGCAGAATAGAAAAGATGTAGTATAACGTCTGATGCAGAACGATATATATGCAGTATAACGTATGATGCACAACAGAACAGACGTAATATAACATTTGATGTTTGTATAATGTATATGACGCAACACTGAACAGATGCAATATAATTTATATAATGCACAACAGAACAGACGTAACATAACATTTGATGTTGTATAACGTAAGAATAGAACAAATGCAGTATAACGTAAGATGTAGAACAGAACAAATGCAGTATAACGTATAATGCAAAAAAAAAATAGATGCAGTATAACATATGATGCAGAACAGAACAGATGCTGTACACCGTATGATGCAGAACAGATTTAGTATAACTTATGAACAAAACAAATGCAGTATGATGCAGAACAGAACTGGTGTAGTATAATGTATGATGCAGAACAGATGCAGTATAACGTACGAACAGGATATATTTAGTATAACGTATGATGAAGAACAAATGTAGTATAACGTATGGTGCAGAACAGAACAGATGGAGTATAACGTATGGTGAAGAACAGAACAGATGCAGTATAACGTATGAACAGAATGATGATGTATAACAAATGATGCAGATCAGAACAGATGCAGTATAATGTTAGATGCAGAACAGAACATACACAATATATAATATGATCCAGAACAAATGCGGTACAATGTGTGAACAAACAGATGCAGTATAACGTATGATGCAGAACAGAACAAATGCAGTATAACGAATGATGCAGAACAGAACAGATGTAGTGTAACGTATGATGCAGAACATAACAGATGCAGTACAAGATATGATGCAAAACATATGCAGTATAACGTTTGACACAAAATAGAACAGATGCAGTATAATGTATGATGCACAACAGAATAGACGCAATATTACATTTGATGTTGTATAATGTAAAAATAGAACAAATGCAGTATAACGTAAGATGTAGTATAACGTATGATGCACAAAAAAACAAATGTAGTACACCGTACGATGCAGAATAGATTCAGTATATCGTATGAACAAAACAAATGCAGTATAACATATGATGTAGAAAAAACAGATGCAATATAATGTATGAACAAACAAATGCAGTATAACGTATGAACAAAACATATACAGTACAACGTCTGATGCCGAACAATATAACGTATGAACAGAACATATGCAGTACAACGAATGATCTCTTCTGCGTAGAACGTTCCACTGCATCTGTTCTGATCTGCATCATTTGTTATACAACATCTTTTCTGTTCATATGTTATACTGCATCTGTTCTTCATCATATGTTATACGCATCTGGTTTGTTTCTACATTATACATTTTACTACAAATGTTCCGTATCATACGTTATATTGCATCAGTTTTGTTCTACATCTGTTCTGTTCATATGTTATACTGCATCTGTTCTTCATCATATGTTATACTACATCTGTTTTTCATCATACGTTATACTGCATCTGTTCTGTTCTACATTATATGTGTTACTACAACTGTTCTATATCATACGTTATATTGCATCAGTTTTGTTCTGCATCTATTCTGTTCTGCATCAAACGCTATACTGCATATGTTCTATTCATACGTTACACTACATTTGTTATGTTCTGCAACATTCATTATACTGAATCTATTTTGCTGTATACATTATATTGCATCTATTCTGTTCTACATCATACGGTATACTGCATTTGTTCTATTCTGCATCATTCGTTATTCTACATCTGTTTCATTCTGCATCATACGTTATACTGCATCTGTTCTGTTCTGCATCATTCGTTAGTCTACATCTGTTTCGTTCTGCATCATACGTTATACTGCATTTGTTCTATTCTACATCATACGTTATACTGCATCTATGATGTTCAACTTTAGACTTTATGACGCGTTCGCGAAAGGGGACCGTCTTGATTAATCATATATTTTTTATCAATTTTTTTAGGGAAGGATATTGACGCCACACTCAAGAAAGGGATGAGAAGGTGAGTGATAAGTAATGGGTTTGATCGCCACACAATCAAAAGATTGATAAGATCATATTACTCAGATCGCCACACAATCAAGAGATTGATAAGATCATATTTAGTTCTTGTCACAAGAACTAAAGAAAACTCTCATAACGGAGAAAAACTCGTTTTTTTATTCAAATTGACTCCCCCTCAAAATACAAAAAGTAACCATTTATAGGCTGTATGAGATGCAGATACATTGAATTTAGCCTACAAATGCAGTTACATTGAACTTAGCCTACATATGCAGGTACATTGAACTTAGCCTACAAATGCAGATACATTGAACTTAGCCTATAAATCTTTATGAAAATAATAAAATAACAGAGTCATAAAAACCCTATTAGAGACACATTAAATTACTTATTAAAACAAATTAATTGTAGCCTAAAAATCTGCACGTAATAACAGAGTAGGATTTTCGGTTCACATCATACTCTCTCTTCGAGGAGATTCGTCCTCGAATCTTAGTTCATTCTTCCACTGCAACTTCGCACACATTCATGAACACTTATTACTGTCATATGAAAATCAAGAGCCGAAGCTCTGATACCAAATGACGCGTTCGCGGAAGGGGACCGTCTTGATTAATCATATATTTTTTATCAATTTTTTTTGGGAAAGATATTGACGTCACACTCAAGAAAGGGATGAAAAGGTGAGTGATAAGTCATGGGTTTGATCGCCACACAATCAAAAGATTGATAAGATCATATTACTCAGATCGCCACACAATCAAGAGATTGATAAGATCATATTTAGTTCTTGTCACAAGAACTAAAGAAAACTCTCATAACGGAGAAAAACTCGTTTTTTTTATTCAAATTGACTCCCCCTCGAAATACAAAAAGTAACCATTTATAGGTTGTATGAAATGCAGATACATTGAACTTAGCCTACAAATGCAGGTACATTGAACTTAGCCTACATATGCAAGTACATTGAACTTAGTTTACAAATGCAGATACATTGAACTTAGCCTATAAATCTTTATGAAAATAATAAAATGAAAATAATAAAATAACAGAGTCATAAAAACCCTATTAGAGACACATTAAATTACTTATTAAAACAAATTAATTGTAGCCTAAAAATCTGCACGAAATAACAGATTAGGATTTTCGGTTCATACGTTATACTGCATCTGTTCTATTCTGCATCATTTATTATACTACATGATGTGAACCGAAAATCCTTCTCTTTTATTTCATGCAGATTTTTAGGCTATAATTAATTTGTTTTAATAAGTAATTTAATGTGTCTCTAATAGGGTTTTATGACTCTATTATTTTACTATTTTCTTTTTATTATTTTCATAAAGATTTATAGGCTAAGTTCAATGTATCTGCATTTGTAGACTAAGTTCAATGTACCTGCATATGTAGGCTAAGTTCAATGTACCTGCATTTGTAGGCTAAGTTCAATGTATCTGCATCTCATACAACCTATAAATGGTTACTTTTTGTATTTCGAGGGGGAGTCAATTTGAATAAAAAAAACGAGTTTTTCTCCGTTATGAGAGTTTTCTCTAGTTCTTGTGACAAGAACTAAATATGATCTTTATCAATCTCTTGATTATGTGGCGATCTGAGTAATATGATCTTATCAATCTTTTGATTGTGTGGCTATCAAACCCGTGACTTATCACTCACCTTCTCATCCCTATCCTGAGTGTGGCGTCAGTATCCTTCCCAAAAAAAAACTGATAAAAAAATATGAATAATCAAAGCTTCGGCTCTTGATTTTCATATGACTGGAAAAGTGGTCATGAATGTGTGCGAAGATGCAGTGGAAGAATGAACTAAGATTCGAGGACAAATCTCCTCGAAGAGAGAGAGTATGATGTGAACCGAAAATCCTTCTCTGTTATTTCGTGCAGATTTTTAGGCTATAATTAATTTGTTTTAATAAGTAATTTAATGTGTCTCTAATAGGTTTTTATTACTCTATTATTTTATTATTTTCGTTTTATTATTTTTATAAAGATTTATAGGCTAAGTTCAATGTATCTGCATTTGTAGACTAAGTTCAATGTACCTGCATATGTAGACTAAGTTCAATGTACCTGCATTTCTAGGCTAAGTTCAATGTATCTGCATGTCATACAACCTATAAATGGTTACTTTTTGTATTTCGAGGGGGAGTCAATTTGAATAAAAAAACGAGTTTTTCTCCGTTATGAGAGTTTTCTTTAGTTCTTGTGACAAGAACTAAATACGATCTTTATTGATATGATCCTAACGCAGAATTAATAGAATACTCGACGTTTAAGAATTAGGGTTTGAAGACGGCTGAAATTTGAGAACTATTTTATATAATAAAAATGCAAAATAACAAATAAAGATAGATATGAAAAGGAAGGCGTCACACAAACAAGAATGTTTGATAAGCCAAGGATGATCGCCACACAAGAATCGAAGAATTCCTGATTAGATCGAGGATGCAAGGAAGAACCCTAGCAGAGCTTAAGCTCACAAAAATATCAAATTGAATAATGATCTGCCTCCGTTCTCAATTCCTATAAGTTTAATACTAATTAGGTTTACCTAATACGAAATGGGCCTATAAGTAAATGGGCCCCGTACGAAATTATTTATTTTAAAGTCTATTACAAAATAAATGGGCCTCCTAGTCCACCAGGCAGACTATACATGTTATCAGTTTCCGCGTTTGTTGGGCCGCTAATAATTCAGTCTCAAGCACATGGGCCATCTTGAGTTGTAATGCTTCTTGGGCCTTTCTGAATCTGCTCCTAGTCATGGGTCCAATCATTTCATGGATTGGGTCTTGATTTTGATTCTTCTCATCATGGGCCCCATACTCTTGGGTCTTGATGTCCTCATCACTCCCTCCTTCTTGAGAAGGATTTGACCTCAAATCCAGAACTTCATCATCTGCATTGAAAGGGGACAAGTCAGATACATTAAAAGTAGTACTAATATTGTACTCACCAGGTATATCTATTATATATGCATTGTCATTGATCTTCTCTAACACTTGGAATGGACCATCTCCCCTCGGTTGAAGTTTTGACTTTCTTTGTTCTGGGAACCTTTCCTTCCTCATGTGTACCCAAACCCAATCACCAGGTTCAAATACCACCTTTTTTCTTCCTTTGTTAGCTTGTCTAGCATAGCTCTCATTCTTCTTTTCAAGTTGAGCCTTCACTTGCTCATGCAACTTCTTCACATATTTAGCTGTGGCCTGTGCTTCTTGGTGCTTAAACTTAGAAATGTTAGGCATGGACAGTAAATCAAGAGGAGTTAGAGGATTAAATCCATACATAATTTCAAAAGGAGAGCAATTAGTTGTGGTATGGATAGCTCTATTATAAGCAAACTCAACATGCGGTAAACATGTTTCCCAAGACTTAATATTTTTCTTTAAATTAGTTCTTAGCAATGTTCCTAAAGTCCTATTGACTACCTCAGTTTGACCATCTGTTTGTGGGTGACAAGTAGTAGAAAATAACAATTTAGTACCAATCTTACCCCACAAGGTCCGCCAAAAGTGGCTTAGTAATTTACTGTCTCTGTCACTTACAATACTCCTAGGCAGTCCATGGAGTCTCACAATCTCCTTGAAGAACAAGTCAGCCACGTGACAAGCATCATCTACCTTCTTGCAAGGTAGGAAATGTGCCATCTTAGAAAACCTGTCAACAACAACAAACACAGAATCCTTTCCACTCTTTGTTCTAGGCAATCCCGAAACAAAGTCCATAGAAATGTCAATCCAAGGATGTTCGGGAATAGGCAAAGGGGTATATAATCCATGAGGCTTAACTTTGGATTTAGCCTTTTTACAAACAATACAACGATCACAAAATTTTTGCACATCACGCTTCATATGTGGCCAATAAAAATGTTCTTGCAAAATTTCCAAAGTCTTTAGAACCCCAAAATGTCCCATTAAACCCCCTTCATGTGATTCACTCACAAGCAACTCTCTTATGGAACACCTAGGCACACACAATTTATTTGCTTTAAACAAAAATCCATTATGCCTATAGTAACCATTTTCAGATAATTTTTCACATGCAGCAAAAATTTTAGCAAAGTCCACATCTGTCTCATACATATCCCTCAAAGATTCAAGACCAAACAATTTAGTTTCAAGTACAGAAAGTAATGTATGCCTCCTAGAAAGTGCATCAGCCACTACATTCCCTTTCCCCTTTTTATGTTTGATGACATATGGAAATTGCTCTAGAAATTCTACCCACTTAGCATGTCTTTTATTAAAGCTTACCCTGTCCTTTTAAGTACTTTAAGGACTCATGATCACTATGAATGACAAACTCTTTGGGTAAAAGGTAATGTTGCCAAGTCTTTAAAGCTCTAACCAAAGAATATAATTCTTTATCATAGGTTGAATAGCTAAGGGCAGCCCCACTTAGTTTTTCACTAAAATATGCAATTGGATGTCCTTCTTGCAATAAAACAGCCCCAATACCCACATTGGATGCATCACACTCAACCTTAAATGATTTTGAAAAATTAGGCATAGCAAGAATGGGTGCATTAGTTAATTCATGCTTAAGAGCAACAAATGCCTCTTCTTGTTTTTCACCCCACTTGAATCCTACGTTTTTCTTAGTAACTTCATTTAAAGGTGCAGCCAAGGTACTAAAATCTTTAACAAATCTCCTATAGAAACTTGCTAGCCCATGAAATCCCCTCACCTCACTCACAGTCTTAGGTGTTGGCCATTCTTGGATGGCCATAACCTTTTCCACATCTACTTGTACCCCTTTAGCGCTAATAACATATCCAAGGAATACCACATGATCAGAATAAAAGATGCATTTTTCCAGATTGGCATACAATTGCTCTTTTCTAAGCACATTCAAAACAGATTGCAAATGCTCAACATGTAAATCAAGACTAGTGATATATATAAGAATATCATCAAAGTATACCACAACAAACTTGCCAATAAACTCCCTAAGAACATGGTTCATCAATCTCATGAAGGTACTAGGTGCATTAGTCAAACCAAAGGGCATAACTAACCACTCATACAAACCATACTTTGTTTTAAATGCAGTCTTCCATTCATCTCCTTCTCTAATTCTAATTTGGTTATATCCACTTTTCAAATCAATTTTAGAGAACACACATGAACCATACAGTTCATCAAGAAGATCATCTAACCAGGGAATTGGATGCCTATACTTGATGGTGATGTTGTTTATAGCCCTACAATCCGAACACATTCTCCATGAGCCATCCTTCTTGGGTACTAGGATGACTGGTACAGCACATGGACTCATGCTATTTCTCACCCAACCTTTGCTCATGAGTTCAGCCACCTGTCTTTCAATCTCCTTAGTCTCTTGTGGGTTGCTTCTATATGCGGGCCTATTGGGTAAAGAAGCTCCTGGAATGAGACCAATGTGATGCTCAATCCCCCTCAATGGTGGCAAGCCATCCGGTACACTTGCTGGAAAAATATCTTGATAATCCTGCAAAAGAGACTTAATACAAGAAGACAATTCAGACTTATCAAATTGGTTAGCATACAAAATTTGACTTTGACAAAACATTAAATAGAGGGGTTGCCTTGCGCAAAGCACCCTCTTTACCTCCTTTTCTCTTACTAAACAAAAGTGTTTGCCCTCAAGTGTTTCACTCTTTTCTGTTTCACTCTTTCTTCTCTCAAGTGTTTCACTCTTCCTCTCTACTGCTATTTTTTCTCTCATTCTCAGTTGATCCTCACACACCTCTTTAGGGCTCAATGGTTTGAGTATAATTTTTTTATCTTGGTGCATAAAAGAGATCTTGTTGGAATAGCCATCATGAATGGCTCTAGTATCAAATTGCCAAGGCCTCCCCAAAAGTATGTGGCTGGCCTCCATTGGAACTACATCACATAACACCTTATCCTTGTATTTCCCAATTGCAATATCCACTTCTACTTGCTGCCTTACTTGTACCTCACCATCTTCACTAAGCCATTGAAGTTTGTATGGTCTAGGATGTGTTTTAGTGGCTAAATTTAGCTTTGACACTAACTTAGCACTAGCCACATTGGTGCAACTCCTTCCATCAATAATCACCATGCATACCTTCCCGTCGATAGAACATCTAGTGTGGAAAATGTTCTCTCTTTGACTCTCATCCAAAGGCTTTAATTGACTACCCAGCAACCTCCTAATCATTAACAAGTCTCCCTCCATAGCCTCTAACTCTTCTCCACTTTCAAATTCTTCCTCTCCCTCACTAGCTTCAGATTGACTTGTGTACTCTCCATTATCTTTGAGAAGAATTGTCTTCTTTGTAGGACATTCATAGGCATAATGACCCATGCCCAAACACTTGAAACACTTCACTTCCCTAGTTCTCTTTGATGGATGATCAGCTTGTTTTTGAGGTTCTTTTCTCCGAAAATGAAGCATTGCTAGAAGAGGTATCCCCTTCTTTGTTGATTCTATCCTTTCAATTTGGAAGGTTATAGCTAGTAGAACTCTTCCTCACTGTACTTCTTCTTTTTAGTTATTGTTCTACTTGAACTGCCATGTGCAAAAGATCTTCCATCTCTACAAATTCCTGCAACTCTACTACATCTCTAATGTTATTATTTAAACCATTAAGAAAGCGAGCCATAGTTACCTCAACATCTTCTTCAATTTTGGCTTGGATGATTAACACTTCCATCTCCTTGTAATACTCTTCCACCCCCTTGCTTCCTTGATACAATTTCTGTAGTTTGAGTTTCAAGTCTCTATGAAAGCTAGATGGTACATATCGCTTCCTCATGATTCCCTTCCTTTCAACCCAAGTGTCCACCATAGGCTCTTCGTTTCTTATTCTCTCCCTCTGCAACTTATTCCACCATATGAGTGCATAGTTAGAAAATTCAGCAGCAGCAAGTCTTACCTTTTGGTTCTCATTATAATTATTACAAGAGAACACATGTTCAATTTTGAGCTCCCACTCCAAATATGCCTCTGGATCACTCCTACCCTTGAAAGGTGGTACATTCAACTTGATTCCTTCTATTCTTGCCTCATTCCTATTCGGTCCCACTCCTCCTCCTCCAGGTGGTCTTCTATTCTCCAATTGGTCTATCCTCTCATGGTAATCATCATGTTGTTGTTTCATCAATCTCTCCAAATGATGAGATATTGCAGTCATTTGCAGCCGAAGGTCGTTGTTATTATTTTTTGCTGCCATTGACAAACAAACAAATCAAAGGTAACAAGAAAATAATATAATTACTGTTTGTTGAACCTTACCCACTCAAGTGTTTGCACACAATTAGGCTTTTTTCTATAATAATCACTCTTGCCTATTTCCACTCGTTCTCTGACTCTAGGTTCTTAAAAGAATCCAAACAATCTATTATCAAGAATCACCTTTGAAAATAATAATAAGAAAGATTTATGTTTTTTTTTTAGGAAACTGATGAGGACATCAAGACCCAAGAGTATGAGGCCCATGATGAGAAGAATCAAAATCAAGACCCAATCCATGAAATGATTGGACCCCTGACTAGGAGCAGATTCAAAAAGGCCCAAGAAGCATTACAACTCAAGGTGGCCCATGATGAGAGACAGTAAATTCCTAAGCCACTTTTGGCGAGACAAGTAAATTCCTAAGCCACTTTTGGCGGACCTTGTGCGGTAAGATTGGTAGTAAATTGTTATTTTCTACTACTTGTCACCCACAAACAGATGGTCAAACTGAGGTAGTCAATAGGACTTTAGGAACTTAGAACTACTTTAAAGAAAAATATTAAGTCTTGGGAAGCATGTTTACCTCATGTTGAGTTTGCTTATAATAGAGCTATCCATACAACAACTAATTGCTCTCCTTTTGAAATTGTGTATGGATTTAATCCTCTAACTCCTCTTGATTTACTGCCCATGCCTAACATTTCTAAGTTTAAGCACCAAGAAGCACTGGCCAAAGCTAAATATGTGAAGAAGTTGCATGAGCAAGTGAAGGCTCAACTTGAAAAGAAGAATGAGAGTTATGCTAGACAAGCTAACAAAGGAAGAAAAAAGGTGGTATTTGAACCTGGTGATTGGGTTTGGGTACACATGAGGAAGGAAAGGTTCCCAGAACAAAGAAAGTCAAAACTTCAACCGAGGGGAGATGGTCCATTCCAAGTGTTAGAGAAGATCAATGACAATGCATATATAATAGATATACTCGGTGAGTACAATATTAGTACTACTTTTAATGTATCTGACTTGTCCCCTTTCAATGCAGATGATAAAGTTCTGCATTTGAGGTCAAATCCTTCTCAAGAAGGAGGGAGTGATGAGGACATCAAGACCCAAGAGTATGAGGCCCATGATGAGAAGAATCAAAATCAAGACCCAATCCATGAAATGATTGGACCCATGACTAGGAGCAGATTCAGAAAGGCCCAAGAAGCATTACAACTCAAGGTGGCCCATGTGCTTGAGACTGAATTATTAGCGGCCCAACAAACGCGAAAGCTGATAACATGTATAGCCTGCCTGGTGGACTAGGAGGCCCATTTATTTTGTAATAGACTTTAAAATAAATAATTTCGTACAAGGCCCATTTACTTATAGGCCCATTTCGTATTAAGTAAACCTAATTAGTATTAAACTTATAGGAATTGAGAACGAAGGCAGATCATTATTCAATTTGATATTTTTGTGAGCTTAAGCTCTGCTAGGGTTCTTCCTTGCATCCTCGATCTTATCAAGAATTCTTCGATTCTTGTGTGGCGATCATCCTTGGCTTATCAAACATTCTTATTAGTGTGACGCCTTCCTTTTCATATCTATCTTTATTTGTTATTTTTCATTTTTATTATATAAAATAGTTCTCAAATTTCAGCCGTCTTCAAACCCTTATTCTCAAACGTCAAGTATTCTATTAATTCTGGGTTAGGATCAAATCATCTGGTATTCAGAGCACGGTTTTATCGGTAGGATTCGTCCTGTGTTACCGTTCATCGCGCGTTACTGTTCACTGGTACTATCTATTCATCTTATTTCATTTAAAAAAAATTGAAAAAAAAGCAAAAAATAAAAACGAAAAAAAAATCTGAAAAAAAAAGAAAGCTGCCAAAAAAAACGAAAGCTGCTAAAAAAAAAAGCGAAAACGAAATTGATCAAACAAAATATATATTCTTAGTTGTTCTTGTTTAAATCCAGTGCAAATTATTTGTTTGACAATATTTCTAAGTGGTAATTGTTTGTCTTCCCTTACCATTCGTGCTTACCTTGTTTTTCTATTGGTAGGAAAATTGTTCTTTGCTACTTTCTGTTCAGTTTCCAAAAAAAAAAAACATAAATCTTTCTGATTATTATTTTCGAAGGTGATTCTTGATAATAGATTGTTTGGATTCTTGTAAGAACCTTGAGTCCGAGAACGAGTGGAAAAAAGGCAAGAGTGATTATTATAGAAAAAAGCCTAATTGTGTGCAAACACTTGAGTGAGTAAGGTTCAACAAACAGTAATTATATTATTTTCTTGTTACCTTTGATTTGTTTGTTTGTCAATGGCAGCAGAAAATAATAACAACGACCTTCGGATGCAAATAATTGCAATATCTCAACATTTGGAGAGATTGATGAAACAACAACATGATGATTTCCATGAGAGGATAGACCAATTGGAGAATAGAAGACCACTTGGAGGAGGAGGAGTGGGACCGAATAGGAATGAGGCAAGAATAGAAGGAATCAAGTTGAATGTACCACCTTTCAAGGGTAGGAGTGATCCAGAGGCATATTTGGAGTGGGAGCTCAAAATTGAACATGTGTTCTCTTGCAATAATTATAGTGAGGACCAAAAGGTAAGACTTGTTGCTGCTGAATTTTCTAACTATGCACTCATATGGTGGAATAAGTTGCAGAGGGAGATAAATAAGAAACGAAGAGCCTATGGTGGACACTTGGGCTGAAATGAAGGGAATCATGAGGAAGCGATATGTACCATCTAGCTTTCATAGAGACTTGAAACTCAAACTGCAGAAATTGTATCAAGGAAGCAAGGGGGTGGAAGAGTATTACAAGGAGATGGAAGTGTTAATCATTCAAGCCAAAATTGAAGAAGATGCTGAGGTAACTATGGCTCGCTTTCTTAATGGTTTAAATAATAACATTAGAGATGTAGTAGAGTTGCAGGAATTTGTAGAGATGGAAGATCTTTTGCACATGGCAGTTCAAGTAGAACAACAACTAAAAAGAAGAAGTACAGTAAGGAAGAGTTCTACTAGCTATAACCCTCCAAATTGGAAGGATAGAATCAACAAAGAAAGGGATACCTCCTCTAGCAATGCTTCATTTTCTAACCGGAGAAAAACACCTCAAAAACAAGCTGATCATCCATCAAAGAGAACTAGGGAAGTGAAGTGTTTCAAGTGTTTGGGCATGGGTCATTATGCCTATGAATGTCCTATAAAGAAGACAATTCTTCTCAAAGATAATGGAGAGTACACAAGTCAATCTGAAGCTAGTGAGGGAGAGGAAGAATTTGAAAGTGGAGAAGAGTTGGAGGCTACGGAGGGAGACTTGTTAATGATTAGGAGGTTGCTGGGTAGTCAATTAAAGCCTTTGGATGAGAGTCAAAGAGAGAACATTTTCCACACTAGATGTTCTATCGACGGGAAGGTATGCATGGTGATTATTGATGGAGGGAGTTGCACCAATGTGGCTAGTGCTAGGTTAGTGTCAAAGCTAAATTTAGCCACTAAAACACATCCTAGACCATACAAACTTCAATGGCTTAGTGAAGATGGTGAGGTACAAGTAAGGCAGCAAGTAGAAGTGGGTATTGCAATTGGGAAATACAAGGATAAGGTGTTATGTGATGTAGTTCCAATGGAGGCCAGCCACATACTTTTGGGGAGGCCTTGGCAATTTGATACTAGAGCCATTCATGATGGCTATTCCAACAAGATCTCTTTTATGCACCAAGATAAAAAAATTATACTCAAACCATTGAGCTCTAAAGAGGTGTGTGAGGATCAACTGAGAATGATAGAAAAAATAGCAGTAGAGAGGAAGAGTGAAACACTTGAGAGAAGAAAGAGTGAAAAAAGAAAGAGTGAAACAGAAAAGAGTGAAACACTTGAAGGCAAACACTTTTGTTTAGTAAGAGAAAAGGAGGTAAAGAGGTGCTTTGCGCAAGGCAACCCCTCTATTTAATGTTTTGTCAAAGTCAAATTTTGTATGCTAACCAATTTGATAAGTCTAAATTGCCTTCTTGTATTAAGTCTCTTTTGCAGGATTATTAAGATATTTTTTCAGCAAGTGTACCGGATGGCTTGCCACCATTGAGGGGGATTGAGCATCACATTGGTCTCATTCCAGGAGCTTCTTTACCCAATAGGCCCGCATATAGAAGCAACCCACAAGAGACTAAGGAGATTGAAAGACAGGTGGCTGAACTCATGAGCAAAGGTTGGGTGAGAAATAGCATGAGTCCATGTGCTGTACCAGTCATCCTAGTACCCAAGAAGGATGGCTCATGGAGAATGTGTTCGGATTGTAGGGCTAAAAACAACATCACCATCAAGTATAGGCATCCAATTCCCAGGTTAGATGATCTTCTTGATGAACTGTATGGTTCATGTGTGTTCTCTAAAATTGATTTGAAAAGTGGATATAACCAAATTAGAATTAGAGAAGGACATGAATGGAAGACTGCATTTAAAACAAAGTATGGTTTGTATGAGTGGTTAGTTATGCCCTTTGGTTTGACTAATGCACCTAGTACCTTCATGAGATTGATGAACCATGTTCTTAGGGAGTTTATTGGCAAGTTTGTTGTGGTATACTTTGATGATATTCTTATATATAGCACTAGTCTTGATTTACATGTTGAGCATTTGCAATCTATTTTGAATATGCTTAGAAAAGAGCAATTGTATGCCAATCTGGAAAAATGCATCTTTTATTCTGATCATGTGGTATTCCTTGGATATGTTATTAGCGCTAAAGGGGTACAAGTAGATGTGGAAAAGGTTATGGCCATCCAAGAATGGCCAACACCTAAGACTGTGAGTGAGGTGAGGGGATTTCATGGGCTAGCAAGTTTCTATAGGAGATTTGTTAAAGATTTTAGTACCTTGGCTGCACCTTTAAATGAAGTTACTAAGAAAAACGTAGGATTCAAGTGGGGTGAAAAACAAGAAGAGGCATTTGTTGCTCTTAAGCATGAATTAACTAATGCACCCATTCTTGCTATGCCTAATTTTTCAAAATCATTTGAGGTTGAGTGTAATGCATCCAATGTGGGTATTGGGGCTGTTTTATTGCAAGAAGGACATCCAATTGCATATTTTAGTGAAAAACTAAGTGGGGCTGCCCTTAGCTATTCAACCTATGATAAATAATTATATTCTTTGGTTAGAGCTTTAAAGACTTGGCAACATTACCTTTTACCCAAAGAGTTTGTCATTCATAGTGATCATGAGTCCTTAAAGTACTTAAAAGGACAGGGTAAGCTTAATAAAAGACATGCTAAGTGGGTAGAATTTCTAGAACAATTTCCATATGTCATCAAACATAAAAAGGGGAAAGGGAATGTAGTGGTTGATGCACTTTCTAGGAGGCATACATTACTTTCTATACTTGAAATTAAATTGTTTGGTTTTGAATCTTTGAGGGATATGTATGAGACAGATGTGGACTTTGCTAAAATTTTTGCTGCATGTGAAAAATTATCTGAAAATGGTTACTATAGGCATAATGGATTTTTGTTTAAAGCAAATAAATTGTGTGTGCCTAGGTGTTCCATAAGAGAGTTGCTTGTGAGTGAATCACATGAAGGGGGTTTAATGGGACATTTTGGGGTTCTAAAGACTTTGGAAATTTTGCAAGAACATTTTTATTGGCCACATATGAAGCGTGATGTGCAAAAATTTTGTGATCGTTGTATTGTTTGTAAAAAGGCTAAATCCAAAGTTAAGCCTCATGGATTTATATACCCCTTTGCCTATTCCCGAACATCCTTGGATTGACATTTCTATGGACTTTGTTTTGGGATTTCCTAGAACAAAGAGTGGAAAGGATTCTGTGTTTGTTGTTGTTGACAGGTTTTCTAAGATGGCACATTTCCTACCTTGCAAGAAGGTAGATGATGCTTGTCACATGGCTGACTTGTTCTTCAAGGAGATTGTGAGACTCCATGGACTGCCTAGGAGCATTGTAAGTGACAGAGACAGTAAATTCCTAAGCCACTTTTGGCGGACCTTGTGGGGTAAGATTGGTACTAAATTGTTATTTTCTACTACTTGTCACCCATAAACAGATGGTCAAACTGAGGTAGTCAATAGGACTTTAGGAACATTGCTTAGAACTACTTTAAAGAAAAATATTAAGTCTTGGGAAGCATGTTTACCTCATGTTGAGTTTGCTTATAATAGAGCTATCCATACCACAACTAATTGCTCTCCTTTTGAAATTGTGTATGGATTTAATCCTCTAACTCCTCTTGATTTACTGCCCATGCCTAACATTTCTAAGTTTAAGCACGAAGAAGCACTGGCCAAACCTAAATATGTGAAGAAGTTGCATGAGCAAGTGAAGGCTCAACTTGAAAAGAAGAATGAGAGTTATGCTAGACAAGCTAACAAAGGAAGAAAAAAGGTGGTATTTGAACCTGGTGATTGGGTTTGGGTACACATGAGGAAGGAAAGGTTCCCAGAACAAAGAAAGTCAAAACTTCAACCGAGGGGAGATGGTCCATTCCAAGTGTTAGAGAAGATCAATGACAATGCATATATAATAGATATACTCGGTGAGTACAATATTAGTACTACTTTTAATGTATCTGACTTGTCCCCTTTCAATGCAGATGATAAAGTTCTGCATTTGAGGTCAAATCCTTCTCAAGAAGGAGGGAGTGATGAGGACATCAAGGCCCAAGAGTATGAGACCCATGATGAGAAGAATCAAAATCAAGACCCAATCCATGAAATGATTGGACCCATGACTAGGAGCAGATTCAGAAAGGCCCAAGAAGCATTACAACTCAAGGTGGCCCATGTGCTTGAGACTGAATTGTTAGCGGCCCAACAAACGCGAAAGCTGATAACATGTATAGCCTGCCTGGTGGACTAGGAGGCCCATTTATTTTGTAATAGACTTTAAAATAAATAATTTCGTACAAGACCCATTTACTTATAGGCCCATTTCGTATTAAGTAAACCTAATTAGTATTAAACTTATAGGAATTGAGAACGGAGGCAGGTCATTATTCAATTTGATATTTTTGTGAGCTTAAGCTCTGCTAGGGTTCTTCCTTGCATCCTCGATCTTATCAGGAATTCTTCGATTCTTGTGTGACGATCATCCTTGGCTTATCAAACATTCTTGTTTGTGTGACGCCTTCCTTTTCATATCTATCTTTATTTGTTATTTTGCATTTTTATTATATAAAATAGTTCTCAAATTTCAGCCGTCTTCAAACCCTAATTCTCAAACGTCAAGTATTCTATTAATTCTGGGTCAGGATCATATCAATTATAACGTATGATGCAGAACAGAACAGAGCAGTATAACGTATGATGCAGAACAGATGTAGCATAACGTTTGATGAAGAACAAAACATACGCAGCATAACATATGATACAGAATAAATGCAATATAATATATGATGTAGAACAAAACAGATGCAGGATAACGTGTGCTGCAAAACAAATGCAGTATAACGTATTATGCAGAACAGAATTGATGCAGTACAACTTATAACGCGGAACATAACCTATGTAGTATAAAATATGATGTAGAACAAATGCAGTATAATGTATAATGCAAAATTAAACAGATCTAGTATAACGTGTGATGCAGAACAGAACAAATGCAATATTACATATGAAGCAGAACAAATGTAGTATAGCATATGAAAAGAACAGATGCAGTATATGAAGCTGAACAGAAGCATTATAACGTATGATGCAGAATTGAACAGATGCAATATAACGTATGATGCAGAACATAACAGATGCAGTATGACGTATGATGCAGAACATAACAGATGCAGTATGACGTATGATGCATAACAAAACAGATGCAGTATAGCATATGAACAGAACAGATGCAGCATAACTTATGATGCAGAACATAACAGATCAAGTATAATGTATGATGCAGAACACATGCAGTATAACATATGATGCAGAACAGAACACATGGAACATAACGTTTGAAGCAGAACAGATGCAGTATAACATATGAACATAACATATGTAGTATAATGTAACAATAGAACAAATGCAGTATACCGTGTGATGGAGAACAAAATAGATGCAGTACAACATTTGATGCAGAACCAAACAGATGTAGTGTAACGTATGATGCAAAACAAAATAGATGCAATAAAACGTTTGACGCAGGACAGAACATATGCAATATGACGTATGATGCAGAACAAAACAGATGTTGTATAACATATGAACATAACAAATGCAGTATAACTTGTGATGCAGAACATAACAAATCAAGTATAACATATGACGCAGAACTGATGCAGTATAACATATGATGCTGAACAGAACAGATGCAACATAACGCATGATGCAAAATAGATGTAATATAATGTATGAACAGAACAGATGCTATATAGCGTATGATGAACAACAAAACATATGCATTATAACGTATGATGCAGAAAAAAACAGATGCAGTATAACGTATGATGTAGATGAAAAACAAATGCAGTAAAACTTATGATGCAGAACAGATGTAGTATACATATTATGTAAAACAAAATAAATGTTGTATAACGTATGATGGAGAACAGAACAGATGGAGTATAACGTTTGATGCAGAACAGTATCAGATTAGAACAGATGCAATATAACGTGTGATGCAGAACAGAGTGGAACAGATATAACGTTTGATGCCGAACAGAACATACGAAATATAACATATGGTGCAGAACAAATGCAGTATAACATATGATGCAGAACTGTATAACGTATGATTAGAACAGATGCAGTATAATGTATGATGTAGAATAAAGCAGATGCAGTATAACGTTTGACGCAGAACAGAACATACGCAATATAACATACTTAACAGAACAAATGCAGTATAACGTATGATGCAGAACAAAACAAATGCAGTACAACGTAAGCTGCAAAACAAATGCAGTATAACGTATGATACAGAACAGAAGAGATACAGTACAATGTATGACGCAGAACATAACATACGCAGTATAACATATGATGCAAAACAAATGCAGTATAATGTACAATGCAGAATTGAACAGCTGCAGTATAACGTGTGATGCAAAACAGAATATATGCAATATTACATATGAAGCAAAACAAATGTAGTATAGCATATGAAAAGAATAGATGCAGTATAACGTATGAAGCTAAATAGATGCATTATAACGTATGATGTAGAACAGAACAGATGCAGTATAATGTATGATGCAGAACATAACAGATGCAATATAACGTATCATGCAGAACAGAATAGATGTAGTATAACGTTTGATGAAGAACAAAACATACGCAGCATAACATATGATACAGAACAAATGCAGTATAATGTATGATGCAGAACAAAACAGATGTAGTACAACGTGTGCTGCAAAACAAATGCAGTATAACGTATGATGCAGAACAGAAGAGATGTTGTACAACTTATGCTGCGGAACATAACATATGATGCAGAACAAATGCAGTATAATGTATATTGTAGAATTGAACAGATCCAGTATAACGTTTGATGCAGAATAGAACAGATGCAATGTTACGTATGAAGCAGAACAAATGTAGTATAGCATATGAAAAGAACAGATGCAGTATAACGTATGAAGCTGAACAGATGCATTATAACGTATGATGCAGAACATAACATATGCAGTATAATGTATGATGCAGAACAGAACATATGTTGTATAACGTATGATGCATAACAAAACAGATGCAGTATAACATATGAACAGAACAGATGCAGCATAACTTATGATGCAGAACATAACAGATCAAGTATAATGTATGATGCAAAATAGATGCAGTATAACATATGATGCAGAATAGAACACTTGAAACATAACCTATGAAGCAGAACAGATGCAATATAACATATGCAGTATAACGTAAGAATAGAACAAATGCAGTATACTGTGTGATGGAGAACAAAACAGATGCAGTAAAATATTTGATGCAGAACCAAACAGATGTAGTGTAACGTATGATGCAGAACAGAACAAATGCAGTGTATAACGTTTTACGCAGAACAGAACATATGCAGTATAACGTATGATGCAGAACAGAACAGATGTACAATGCATAACAAAACAGATGTTGTATAACATATGAACATAACAAATGTTGTATAACTTGTGATGCAGAACATAACAAATCAAGTATAACGTATGACGCAGAACAGATGCAGTACAACATATGATGTAGAGCGGATGCAACATAACGCATGACGCAAAACTGATGTAGTATAATGTATGAACAGAACAGATGCTATATAGCATATGATGAACAACAAAACATATGTAATATAACGTATGATGCAGAAAAAAATAGATGCAGTATAACGTATGATGTAGATAAAAAACAAATGCAGTAAAACTTATGATGCAGAACAGATGTAGTATACATATTATGTAAAACAAAACAAATGTTGTATAACGTATGATGGAGAACAGAACAGATGGAGTATAACGTATGATGCAGAACAGTATCAGATTAGAACATATGCAGTATAACGTGTGATGCAGAAAAGATATAACGTTTGATGTAGAACAGAACATATGAAATATAACATATGGTGCAGAACAAATGCAGTATAACGTATGAAGAAGAACTGTATAACGTATGATTAGAACAGATGCAGTATAATGTATGATGTAGAATAGAGAAGATGCAGTATAACGTTTGACGCACAACAGAACATACGCAATATAACATTCGAAATAGAACAAATGCGGTATAACGTATGATGCAGAACAAAACAGATGCAGTACAACGTTTGCTGCAAAACAAATGCAGTATAACGTATGATGCAGAACAGAAGAGATACAGTAAAACGTATGACGCAGAACATAACATATGCAGTATAATATATGATGCAAAACAAATGTAGTATAATGTATAATGCAGAATTGACAGCTGCAGTATAACATGTGATGCAGAACAGAACAGATGCAATATTACGTATTAAGCAAAACAAATGTAGTGTAGCATATGTAAAGAATAGATTTAGTATAACGTATGAAGCTGAACAGATGCATTATAACGTATGATGCAGAACAGAACAGATGCAGTATAACGTATGATGCAGAACACAACAGATGCAGTATAACGTATGATGCAGAACAAAACAGATGTAGTATAACGTTTGATGAAGAATAAAACATACGCAGCATAACATATGATATAGAACAAATGCAGTATAATGTATGATGCAGAACAAAACAGATGCAGTACAACGTGTGCTGCAAAACAAAACGTATGATGCAAACAAGAGATACAAAGATAAACTTATGACGCGGAACATAACATATGTAGTATAACATATGATGCAGAACAAATGCAGTATAATGTATAATGCAGAATTGAACAGATCTAGTATAACGTTTGATGCAGAATAGAACAGATGCAATATTACATATGAAGCAGAACAAATGTAGTATTGCATATGAAAAGAACAGATGCAGTATAACGTATGAAGCTGAACATATGCATTATAACGTATGATGCAGAACAGAACAGATGCAGTATAACGTGTGATGCGAAACAGAAACGTATGCGATATAACGTATGATGCTGAACAAAACATATGTAGTATAACGTATGAAGCATAACAAAACAGATGCAGTATAACATATGAACATAACATATGCAGTATAACGTATGAAGCTGAACATATGCATTATAACGTATAATGCAGAACAGAACAGATGCAGTATAACGTATGATGCTGAACAGAACATATGTAGTATAACGTATGAAGCATAACAAAACAGATGCAAAGATAACATATGAACAGAACATATGCAAGATAACTTATGATGCAAAACATAACAGATCACGTATAATGTATGATGCGAACACATGCAAGATAATATATGATGCGAAACAAACACATGGAACATAATGTATGAAGTTGAACTGATGCAGTATAACATATGAACATAACATATGCAGTATAACGTAAGAATAGAACAAATGCAGTATACTTTGTGATGGAGAACAAATCAAATGTAGTAAAACATTTGATGCAGAACCAAACAGATGTAGCGTAACGTATGATGCAAAACAGAACAGATGCAGTATAACGTTTGACGCAGAACAGAACATATACGTTATAACGTATGATGCAGAACATAACAAATGTACAATGCATAACAAAACAGATGTTGTATAACATATGAACATAACAAATGCAGAATAACTTGTGATTCAGAACATAACAGATCAAGTATAACGTATGACGTAGAAACGATGCAATATAACATGATGCGAAACAACAAATGCAACATAACGCATGATGCAAAACAGATGTAGTATAATGTATGAATAGAACAGATGCTATATAGCCGATGATGAACAACAAAACGTAAGCAATATAACGTATGATGCAATAAAAAACAGATGCAGTATAACGTATGATGTAGATAAAAAACAAATGCAGTAAAACTTATGATGCAGAATAGATGTAGTATACATATTATGTAAAACAAAACAAATGTTGTATAATGTATGATGGAGAACAGAACAGATGGAGTATAACGTATGATGCAGAACAGTATCAGATTAGAACAGATACAGTATAACGTGTGATGCAGAACAGAGCAGAACATATATAACGTTTGATGCCGAACAGAACATACGAAATATAACATATGGTGCAAAACAAATGCAGTATAACGTATGATGCAGAACTGTATAACGTATGATTAGAACAGATGCAGTATAATGTATGATGTAGAATAAAGCAGATGCAGTATAACGTTTGACGCAGAACAGAACATACGCAATATAACATACGATACAACAAATGCATAACGTATGATGCGAGAATAAAACAGATGCAAGATAAACGTATGGTGCAAAACAAATGCAGTATAACGTATGATGCAGTACAACGTATGACGCAGAACATAACATATGCAGTATAACATATGATGAAGAACAAATGCAGTATAATGTACAATGCAGAATTTGACAGATGCAGTATAACATGTGATACAGAACAGAACAGATGCAATATTACGTTTGAAGCAAAACAAATGTAGTATAGCATATGAAAAGAACAGATGCAGTATAACGTATGAAGCTGAATAGATGCATTATAACGTATGATGCAGAACATAACAGATGCAGTATAACGTATGATGCAGAACAGAACAGATGTGGTATAACGTATGATGCAGAACAGAACAGATGTAGTATAACGTTTGATGAAGAACAAAACATACGCAGCATAACATATGATACAGAACACAAATGCAGTATAATGTATGATGCAAAACAAAACATATGCAGACAACGTGTGCTACAAAACAAATGCAAAAGATAACGTATGATGTAAAACAAGAGATGCAAGACAACTTATGACGCGGAACATAACATATGTAGTATAACATATGATGCAGAACAAATGCAGATAATGTATAATGCAGAATTGAACAAATCCAAATAACGTGTGATGAAGAAATTTAACAAATGCAATATTACGTATGAAGCAAGAAATGTAGTATAGCATATGAAAGGAATAGATGCAGTCTAACGTATGAAGCTGAACAGATGCATTATAACGTATGTTGCAGAACAGAACAGATGCAGTATCACGTATGATGCAGAACAGAACATATGTAGTATAACGTTTCATGCATAACAAAACAGATGCAGTATAACTTATGATGCAGGACATAACAAATCAAGTATAATGTATGATGCAGAACACATGCATTATAACATATGATGCAGAACAGAACACATGGAACATAACGTATGAAGCGAAACAGATGCGGATAACATATGAACATAACATATGCGGATAACGTAAGAATAGAGCAAATGCAATATACTATGTGATGGAGAACAAAACAGATGTAGTAAAATATTTGTTGCAGAACCAAACAGATGTAATGTAACTTATGATGCAGAACAGAACAGATGCAGTATAACGTTTGACGCAGAACAGAACATACGCAATATAACATACGATACAGAACAAATGCAATATAACGTATGATGCAGAATAAAACAGATGCAGTACAACGTATGGTGCAAAACAAATGCAGTATAACGTATGATGCAGTACAATGTATGACGCAGAACATAACATATGCAGTATAACATATGATGAAGAACAAATGCAGTATAATGTACAATGCAGAATTTGACAGATGCAGTATAACATGTGATACAGAATAGAACAGATGCAATATTACGTTTGAAGCAAAACAAATGTAGTATAGCATATGAAAAGAACAGATGCAGTATAACGTATGAAGCTGAACAGATGCATTATAACGTATGATGCAGAACATAACAGATGCAGTATAACGTATGATGCAGTATAACGTATGATGCAGAACAAAACAGATGTAGTATAACGTTTGATGAAGAATAAAATATACGCAGCATAACATATGATATAGAACAAATGCAGTATAATGTATGATGCAGAACAAAACAGATGCAGTACAACGTGTGCTGCAAAACAAAACGTATGATGCAGAACAGAAGAGATACAGTACAACTTATGACGCGGAACATAACATATGTAGTATAACATATGATGCAGAACAAATGCAGTATAATGTATAATGCAGAATTGAACAGATCTAGTATAACGTTTGATGCAGAATAGATCAGATGCAATATTACGTATGAAGCAGAACAAATGTAGTATTGCATATGAAAAGAACAGATGCAGTATAACGTATGAAGCTGAACATATGCATTATAACGTATGATGCAGAACAGAACAGATGCAGTATAACGTGTGATGCGTAACGAAATGATGCATCTGATAACGTATGATGCTGAACAAAACATATGTAGTATAACGTATGAAGCATAACAAAACAGATGCAGTATAACATATGAACAGAACATATGCAGCATAACTTATGATGCAGAACATAACAGATCACGTATAATGTATGATGCAGAACACATGCAGTATAATATATGATGCAGAACAGAACACATGGAACATAATGTATGAAGTTGAACTGATGCAGTATAACATATGAACATAACATATGCAGTATAACGTAAGAATAGAACAAATGCAGTATACTTTGTGATGGAGAACAAATCAAATGTAGTAAAACATTTGATGCAGAACCAAACAGATGTAGCGTAACGTATGATGCAAAACAGAACAGATGCAGTATAACGTTTGACGCAGAACAGAACATATACGTTATAACGTATGATGCAGAACATAACAAATGTACAATGCATAACAAAACAGATGTTGTATAACATATGAACATAACAAATGCAGAATAACTTGTGATTCAGAACATAACAGATCAAGTATAACGTATGACGTAGAACAGATGCAATATAACATATGATGCAGAACAGAACAAATGCAACATAACGCATGATGCAAAACAGATGTAGTACAATGTATGAATAGAACAGATGCTATATAGCCGATGATGAACAACAAAACGTAAGCAATATAACGTATGATGCAATAAAAAACAGATGCAGTATAACGTATGATGTAGATAAAAAACAAATGCAGTAAAACTTATGATGCAGAATAGATGTAGTATACATATTATGTAAAACAAAACAAATGTTGTATAATGTATGATGGAGAACAGAACAGATGGAGTATAACGTATGATGCGAACGATCGATTAGAAATGATACGATAACGTGTGATGCAGAACAGAGCAGAACATATATAACGTTTGATGCCGAACAGAACATACGAAATATAACATATGGTGCAAAACAAATGCAAGATATAACGTATGATGCAAACTCGTATAACGTATGATTAGAACAGATGCAAAGATAAATGTATGATGTAGAATAAAGCGATGCAAAAGATAACGTTTGACGCAGAACGAACATACGCAATATAACATACGATACGTAACAAATGCAAGATAACGTATGATGCAGAATAAAACAGATGCATACAACGTATGGTGCAAAACAAATGCAGATAACGTATGATGCAAGATAACGTATGACGCAGAACATAACATATGCAGTATAACATATGATGAAGAACAAATGCAGTATAATGTACAATGCAGAATTTGACAGATGCAGTATAACATGTGATACAGAACAGAACAGATGCAATATTACGTTTGAAGCAAAACAAATGTAGTATAGCATATGAAAAGAACAGATGCAGTATAACGTATGAAGCTGAACAGATGCATTATAACGTATGATGCAGAACATAACAGATGCAGTATAACGTATGATGCAGAACACAACAGATGCAGTATAACGTATGATGCAGAACAAAACAGATGTAGTATAACGTTTCAAGAAGAATAAAACATACGCAGCATAACATATGATATAGAACAAATGCAGTATAATGTATGATGCAGAACAAAACAGATGCAGTACAACGTGTGCTGCAAAACAAAACGTATGATGCAGAACAGAAGAGATACAGTACAACTTATGACGCGGAACATAACATATGTAGTATAACATACGATGCAGAACAAATGCAGTATAATGTATAATGCAGAATTGAACAGATCTAGTATAACGTTTGATGCAGAATAGATCAGATGCAATATTACGTATGAAGCAGAACAAATGTAGTATTGCATATGAAAAGAACAGATGCAGTATAACGTATGAAGCTGAACATATGCATTATAACGTATGATGCAGAACAGAACAGATGCAGTATAACGTGTGATGCAGAACAGAACAGATGCAGTATAACGTATGATGCTGAACAAAACATATGTAGTATAACGTATGAAGCATAACAAAACAGATGCAAAGATAAACATATGAACAGAACATATGCAAAGAGATAACTTATGATGCAGAACATAACAGATCACGTATAATGTATGATGCGAACACATGCGATAATATATGATGCGAGAACGAACACATGGAACATAATGTATGAAGTTGAATCGATGCAAAGATAACATATGAACATAACATATGCAGTATAACGTAAGAATAGAACAAATGCAGTATACTTTGTGATGGAGAACAAATCAAATGTAGTAAAACATTTGATGCAGAACCAAACAGATGTAGCGTAACGTATGATGCAAAACAGAACAGATGCAGTATAACGTTTGACGCAGAACAGAACATATACGTTATAACATATGATGCAGAACATAACAAATGTACAATGCATAACAAAACAAATGTTGTATAACATATGAACATAACAAATGCAGAATAACTTGTGATTCAGAACATAACAGATCAAGTATAACGTATGACGTAGAACAGATGCAATATAACATATGATGCGAACAGAACAAATGCAACATAACGATGATTCAAAACAGATGTAGTACAATGTATGAATAGAACAGATGCTATATAGCCGATGATGAACAACAAAACGTAAGCAATATAACGTATGATGCAATAAAAAACAGATGCAGTATAACGTATGATGTAGATAAAAAACAAATGCAGTAAAACTTATGATGCAGAATAGATGTAGTATACATATTATGTAAAACAAAACAAATGTTGTATAATGTATGATGGAGAACGAACCAGATGGAGTATAACGTATGATGCAGAACAGTATCAGATTAGAACAGATACAGTATAACGTGTGATGCAGAACAGAGCAGAACATATATAACGTTTGATGCCGAACAGAACATACGAAATATAACATATGGTGCAAAACAAATGCGGATAACGTATGATGCGAAACTCGTATAACGTATGATTAGAACAGATGCAGTATAATGTATGATGTAGAATAAAGCAGATGCAAGATATAACGTTTGACGAGAAACAGAACATACGCAATATAACATACGATACGAACAAATGCGATAAACGTATGATGCGAATAAAACAGATGCGATACAACGTATGGTGCAAAACAAATGCAAGATATAACGTATGATGCAGTACAACGTATGACGCAGAACATAACATATGCAGTATAACATATGATGAAGAACAAATGCAGTATAATGTACAATGCAGAATTTGACAGATGCAGTATAACATGTGATACTGAAACGAAACGGATGCAATATTACGTTTGAAGCAAAACAAATGTAGTATAGCATATGAAAAGAACAGATGCGATAACGTATGAAGTGAACAGATGCATTATAACGTATGATGCGAGAACATAACAGATGCAAAAGATAACGTATGATGCGAAACAAAAATGATGTGGTATAACGTATGATGCGAAACGAAACGGATGTAGTATAACGTTTGATGAAGAACAAAACATACGCAGCATAACATATGATACAGAACACAAATGCAGTATAATGTATGATGCAAAACAAAACATATGCAGTACAACGTGTGCTACAAAACAAATGCAGTATAACGTATGATGTAGAACAGAAGAGATGCAGTACAACTTATGACGCGGAACATAACATATGTAGTATAACATATGATGCAGAACAAATGCAGTATAATGTATAATGCAGAATTGAACAAATCCAGTATAACGTGTGATGAAGAACAGAACAAATGCAATATTACGTATGAAGCAGAAGAAATGTAGTATAGCATATGAAAGGAATAGATGCAGTCTAACGTATGAAGCTGAACAGATGCATTATAACGTATGTTGCAGAACAGAACAGATGCAGTATCACGTATGATGCAGAACAGAACATATGTAGTATAACGTTTGATGCATAACAAAACAGATGCAGTATAACTTATGATGCAGGACATAACAAATCAAGTATAATGTATGATGCAGAACACATGCATTATAACATATGATGCAGAACAGAACACATGGAACATAACGTATGAAGCAGAACAGATGCAGTATAACATATGAACATAACATATGCAGTATAACGTAAGAATAGAGCAAATGCAATATACTATGTGATGGAGAACAAAACAGATGTAGTAAAATATTTGTTGCAGAACCAAACAGATGTAGTGTAACTTATGATGCAGAACAGAACAGATGCAGTATAACGTTTGACGCAGAACAGAACATACGCAATATAACATACGATACAGAACAAATGCAGTATAACGTATGATGCAGAATAAAACAGATGCAGTACAACGTATGGTGCAAAACAAATGCAGTATAACGTATGATGCAAGTGATAAACGTATGACGAGAAACATAACATATGCAGTATAACATATGATGAAGAACAAATGCAGTATAATGTACAATGCAGAATTTGACAGATGCAGTATAACATGTGATACAGAACAGAACAGATGCAATATTACGTTTGAAGCAAAACAAATGTAGTATAGCATATGAAAAGAACAGATGCAGTATAACGTATGAAGCTGAACAGATGCATTATAACGTATGATGCAGAACATAACAGATGCAGTATAACGTATGATGCAGAACACAACAGATGCAGTATAACGTATGATGCAGAACAAAACAGATGTAGTATAACGTTTGATGAAGAATAAAACATACGCAGCATAACATATGATATAGAACAAATGCAGTATAATGTATGATGCAGAACAAAACAGATGCAGTACAACGTGTGCTGCAAAACAAAACGTATGATGCAGAACAGAAGAGATACAGTACAACTTATGACGCAGAACATAACATATGTAGTATAACATATGATGCAGAACAAATGCAGTATAATGTATAATGCAGAATTGAACAGATCTAGTATAACGTTTGATGCAGAATAGATCAGATGCAATATTACGTATGAAGCAGAACAAATGTAGTATTGCATATGAAAAGAACAGATGCAGTATAACGTATGAAGCTGAACATATGCATTATAACGTATGATGCAGAACAGAACAGATGCAGTATAACGTGTGATGCAGAACAGAACAGATGCAGTATAACGTATGATGCTGAACAAAACATATGTAGTATAACGTATGAAGCATAACAAAACAGATGCAGTATAACATATGAACAGAACATATGCAGCATAACTTATGATGCAGAACATAACAGATCACGTATAATGTATGATGCAGAACACATGCAGTATAATATATGATGCAGAACAGAACACATGGAACATAATGTATGAAGTTGAACTGATGCAGTATAACATATGAACATAACATATGCAGTATAACGTAAGAATAGAACAAATGCAGTATACTTTGTGATGGAGAACAAATCAAATGTAGTAAAACATTTGATGCAGAACCAAACAGATGTAGCGTAACGTATGATGCAAAACAGAACAGATGCAGTATAACGTTTGACGCAGAACAGAACATATACGTTATAACGTATGATGCAGAACATAACAAATGTACAATGCATAACAAAACAGATGTTGTATAACATATGAACATAACAAATGCAGAATAACTTGTGATTCAGAACATAACAGATCAAGTATAACGTATGACGTAGAACAGATGCAATATAACATATGATGCAGAACAGAACAAATGCAACATAACGCATGATGCAAAACAGATGTAGTATAATGTATGAATAGAACAGATGCTATATAGCCGATGATGAACAACAAAACGTAAGCAATATAACGTATGATGCAATAAAAAACAGATGCAGTATAACGTATGATGTAGATAAAAAACAAATGCAGTAAAACTTATGATGCAGAATAGATGTAGTATACATATTATGTAAAACAAAACAAATGTTGTATAATGTATGATGGAGAACAGAACAGATGGAGTATAACGTATGATGCAGAACAGTATCAGATTAGAACAGATACAGTATAACGTGTGATGCAGAACAGAGCAGAACATATATAACGTTTGATGCCGAACAGAACATACGAAATATAACATATGGTGCAAAACAAATGCAGTATAACGTATGATGATCGAAACTCGTATAACGTATGATTAGAAACAGATGCGGTATAATGTATGATGTAGAATAAAGCGAGATGCATATAACGTTTGACGTGAATGAAACGAAACATACGCAATATAACATACGATACTGAGAACAAATGCGATATAACGTATGATGCGAAATAAAACAGTCGGTACAACGTATGGTGCAAAACAAATGCAGTATAACGTATGATGCAGTACAACGTATGACGCAGAACATAACATATGCAGTATAACATATGATGAAGAACAAATGCAGTATAATGTACAATGCAGAATTTGACAGATGCAGTATAACATGTGATACAGAACAGAACAGATGCAATATTACGTTTGAAGCAAAACAAATGTAGTATAGCATATGAAAAGAACAGATGCAGTATAACGTATGAAGCTGAACAGATGCATTATAACGTATGATGCAGAACATAACAGATGCAGTATAACGTATGATGCAGAACAGAACAGATGTGGTATAACGTATGATGCAGAACAGAACAGATGTAGTATAACGTTTGATGAAGAACAAAACATACGCAGCATAACATATGATACAGAACACAAATGCAGTATAATGTATGATGCAAAACAAAACATATGCAGTACAACGTGTGCTACAAAACAAATGCAGTATAACGTATGATGTAGAACAAAAGAGATGCAATACAACTTATGACGCGGAACATAACATATGTAGTATAACATATGATGCAGAACAAATGCAGTATAATGTATAATGCAGAATTGAACAGATCTAGTATAACGTTTGATGCAGAATAGATCAGATGCAATATTACGTATGAAGCAGAACAAATGTAGTATTGCATATGAAAAGAACAGATGCAATAACGAAAGCTGAACATATGCATTATAACGTATGATGCAGAACAGAACAGATGCAGTATAACGTGTGATGCAGAACAGAACAGATGCAGTATAACGTATGATGCTAAACAAAACATATGTAGTATAACGTATGAAGCAGAAGAAATGTAGTATAGCATATGAAAAGAACAGATGCAGTCTAACGTATGAAGCTGAACAGATGCATTATAACGTATGTTGCAGAACAGAACAGATGCAGTATCACGTATGATGCAGAACAGAACATATGTAGTATAACGTTTCATGCATAACAAAACAGATGCAGTATAACTTATGATGCAGGACATAACAAATCAAGTATAATGTATGATGCAGAACACATGCATTATAACATATGATGCAGAACAGAACACATGGAACATAACGTATGAAGCAGAACAAATGCAGTATAACATATGAACATAACATATGCAGTATAACGTAAGAATAGAGCAAATGCAATATACTATGTGATGGAGAACAAAACAGATGTAGTAAAATATTTGTTGCAGAACCAAACAGATGTAGTGTAACTTATGATGCAGAACAGAACAGATGCAGTATAACGTTTGACGCAGAACAGAACATACGCAATATAACATACGATACAGAACAAATGCAGTATAACGTATGATGCAGAATAAAACAGATGCAGTACAACGTATGGTGCAAAACAAATGTAGTATAACGTATGATGCAGTACAACGTATGACGCAGAACATAACATATGCAGTATAACATATGATGAAGAACAAATGCAGAACAAATGTAGTATAACATATGATGCAGAACAAATGCAGTATAATGTATAATGCAGAATTGAACAAATCCAGTATAACGTGTGATGAAGAACAGAACAAATGCAATATTACGTATGAAGCAGAAGAAATGTAGTATAGCATATGAAAAGAACAGATGCAGTCTAACGTATGAAGCTGAACAGATGCATTATAACGTATGTTGCAGAACAGAACAGATGCAGTATCACGTATGATGCAGAACAGAACATATGTAGTATAACGTTTCATGCATAACAAAACAGATGCAGTATAACTTATGATGCAGGACATAACAAATCAAGTATAATGTATGATGCAGAACACATGCATTATAACATATGATGCAGAACAGAACACATGGAACATAACGTATGAAGCAGAACAAATGCAGTATAACATATGAACATAACATATGCAGTATAACGTAAGAATAGAGCAAATGCAATATACTATGTGATGGAGAACAAAACAGATGTAGTAAAATATTTGTTGCGAACCAAACGGATGTAGTGTAACTTATGATGCGAAACGAAACAGATATGCAGATAACGTTTGACGAAGAAACGAAATACGCAATATAACATACGATATGCGTATAACGTATGATGCGAAATAAAACAGATGCAGTACAACGTATGGTGCAAAAACAAATGCAGTATAACGTATGATGCAAGGTACAACGTATGAACGAAACATAACATATGCGGTATAACATATGATGAAGAACAAATGCGGATAATGTACAATGCGAGAATTTGACAAATGATAACATGTGATACGAAACGTGATGCAATATTACGTTTGAAGCAAAACAAATGTAGTATAGCATATGAAAAGAACGATGCAAGTATAACGTATGAAGCTGAATGATGCATTATAACGTATGATGATATAACAGAGAAAACATGATGCGATGTAGTATAACGTATGATGCGAGAACAAAACAGATGTAGTATAACGTTTGATGAAGAATAAAACATACGCAAGATAACATATGATATAGAACAAATGCAAAGATAATGTATGATGCGAGAACAAAACAGATGCAGTACAACGTGTCTTGCAAAACAAAACGTATGATGCAGAACAGAAGAGATACAGTACAACTTATGACGCGGAACATAACATATGTAGTATAACATATGATGCAGAACAAATGCAGTATAATGTATAATGCAGAATTGAACAGATCTAGTATAACGTTTGATGCATAATAGATCATGCAATATTATATGAAGCGAGAACAAATGTAGTATTGCATATGAAAAGAACAGATGCATATAACGTATGAAGCTGAACATATGCATTATAACGTATGATGCGAGAATGAAATGATGCAAGATAAACGTGTGATGCGAAACGAAACAGTATGCATATAACGTATGATGCTTGAACAAAACATATGTAGTATAACGTATGAAGCATAACAAAACAGATGCGGTATAACATATGAACAGAACATATGCAAAAGATAACTTATGATGCGAACATAACAGATCACGTATAATGTATGATGCAGAACACATGCGGTATAATATATGATGCGAATGCAACACATGGAACATAATGTATGAAGTTGAACTGATGCAGTATAACATATGAACATAACATATGCAGTATAACGTAAGAATAGAACAAATGCAGTATACTTTGTGATGGAGAACAAATCAAATGTAGTAAAACATTTGATGCAGAACCAAACAGATGTAGCGTAACGTATGATGCAAAACAGAATGATGCGGTATAACGTTTGACGCAGAACAGAACATATACGTTATAACGTATGATGCAGAACATAACAAATGTACAATGCATAACAAAACAGATGTTGTATAACATATGAACATAACAAATGCAGAATAACTTGTGATTCAGAACATAACAGATCAAGTATAACGTATGACGCAGAACAGATGCAGTATAACATATGATGCGAAACAGAACAAATGCAACATAACGCATGATGCAAAACAGATGTAGTATAATGTATGAATAGAACAGATGCTATATAGCCGATGATGAACAACAAAACATAAGCAATATAACGTATGATGCAATAAAAAACAGATGCAGTATAACGTATGATGTAGATAAAAAACAAATGCAAAGAAACTTATGATGCGAGAATAGATGTAGTATACATATTATGTAAAACAAAACAAATGTTGTATAATGTATGATGGAGAACAGAACAGATGGAGTATAACGTATGATGCGAAACGAGATCAGTTAGAACAGATCTGATATAACGTGTGATGCGAAACGAGCGAAACATATATAACGTTTGATGCTTAATTAGAACATACGAAATATAACATATGGTGCAAAACAAATGCAGTATAACGTATGATGCAGAACTGTATAACGTATGATTAGAACAGATGCAGTATAATGTATGATGTAGAATAAAGCAGATGCAGTATAACGTTTGACGCAGAACAGAACATACGCAATATAACATACGATACAGAACAAATGCAGTATAACGTATGATGCAGAATAAAACAGATGCAGTACAACGTATGGTGCAAAACAAATGCAGTATAACGTATGATGCAGTACAACGTATGACGCAGAACATAACATATGCAGTATAACATATGATGAAGAACAAATGCAGTATAATGTACAATGCAGAATTTGACAGATGCAGTATAACATGTGATACAGAACAGAACAGATGCAATATTACGTTTGAAGCAAAACAAATGTAGTATAGCATATGAAAAGAATAGATGCAGTATAACGTATGAAGCTGAACAGATGCATTATAACGTATGATGCAGAACATAACAGATGCAGTATAACGTATGATGCAGAACAGAACAGATGTGGTATAACGTATGATGCAGAACAGAACAGATGTAGTATAACGTTTGATGAAGAACAAAACATACGCGGATAACATATGATACGAACACAAATGCGTATAATGTATGATGCAAAACAAAACATATGCGGTCAACGTGTGCTACAAAACAAATGCGGTATAACGTATGATGTAGAACGAGAAGAGATGCAGTACAACTTATGACGCGAACATAACATATGTAGTATAACATATGATGCGAGAACAAATGCGTATAATGTATAATGCAGAATTGAACAAATCCATATAACGTGTGATGAAGAAACGAAACAAATGCAATATTACGTATGAAGCGAGAAGAAATGTAGTATAGCATATGAAAAGAACAGATGCGATCTAACGTATGAAGTGAAACAGATGCATTATAACGTATGTTGCGAAACGAAAACAGATCTGCGATATCACGTATGATGCGAAACGAACATATGTAGTATAACATTTGATGCATAACAAAACAGATGCAGTATAACTTATGATGCAGGACATAACAAATCAAGTATAATGTATGATGCAGAACACATGCATTATAACATATGATGCAGAACAGAACACATGGAACATAACGTATGAAGCAGAACAGATGCAGTATAACATATGAACATAACATATGCAGTATAACGTAAGAATAGAGCAAATGCAATATACTATGTGATGGAGAACAAAACAGATGTAGTAAAATATTTGTTGCAGAACCAAACAGATGTAGTGTAACTTATGATGCGAAACGAACAGATCTGCATAAGATAACGTTTGACGCAGAACAGAACATACGCAATATAACATACGATACAGAACAAATGCAGTATAACGTATGATGCAGAATAAAACAGATGCAGTACAACGTATGGTGCAAAACAAATGCAGTATAACGTATGATGCATTACAACGTATGACACAGAACATAACATATGCAGTATAACATATGATGAAGAACAAATGCAGTATAATGTACAATGCAGAATTTGACAGATGCAGTATAACATGTGATACAGAACAGAACAGATGCAATATTACGTTTGAAGCAAAACAAATGTAGTATAGCATATGAAAAGAACAGATGCAGTATAACGTATGAAGCTGAACAGATGCATTATAACGTATGATGCAGAACATAACAGATGCAGTATAACGTATGATGCAGAACACAACAGATGCAGTATAACGTATGATGCAGAACAAAACAGATGTAGTATAACGTTTGATGAAGAATAAAACATACGCAGCATAACATATGATATAGAACAAATGCAGTATAATGTATGATGCAGAACAAAACAGATGCAGTACAACGTGTGCTGCAAAACAAAACGTATGATGCAGAACAGAAGAGATACAATACAACTTATGACGCGGAACATAACATATGTAGTATAACATATGATGCAGAACAAATGCAGTATAATGTATAATGCAGAATTGAACAGATCTAGTATAACGTTTGATGCAGAATAGATCAGATGCAATATTACGTATGAAGAAGCGAGAACAAATGTAGTATTGCATATGAAAAGAACAGTCGATATAACGTATGAAGGTGAACATATGCATTATAACGTGATGCGAAATGAGCAGATCGATAACGTGTGATGCGAAACGAACAGATGCGGTATAACGTATGATCTTGAACAAAACATATGTAGTATAACGTATGAAGCATAACAAAACAGATGCGATATAACATATGAATGAACATATGCAAAGATAACTTATGATGCGAGAACATAACAGATCACTTATAATGTATGATGCGAGAACACATGCGGTATAATATATGATGCGAAACAACACATGGAACATAATGTATGAAGTTGAACGATGCAAAGATAACATATGAACATAACATATGCGATAACGTAAGAATAGAACAAATGCAGTATACTTTGTGATGGAGAACAAATCAAATGTAGTAAAACATTTGATGCAGAACCAAACAGATGTAGCGTAACGTATGATGCAAAACGATGCAGATAACGTATAACGTTTGACGAAACGAACATATACGTTATAACGTATGATGCGAGAACATAACAAATGTACAATGCATAACAAAACAAGATGTTGTATAACATATGAACATAACAAATGCGAGAATAACTTGTGATTCAGAACATAACAGATCAAGTATAACGTATGACGTAGAACAGATGCAATATAACATATGATGCAGAACAGAACAAATGCAACATAACGCATGATGCAAAACAGATGTAGTACAATGTATGAATAGAACAGATGCTATATAGCCGATGATGAACAACAAAACGTAAGCAATATAACGTATGATGCAATAAAAAACAGATGCGGTATAACGTATGATGTAGATAAAAAACAAATGCAGAAAACTTATGATGCAGAATAGATGTAGTATACATATTATGTAAAACAAAACAAATGTTGTATAATGTATGATGGAGAACGAAACGATGGAGTATAACGTATGATGCGAAACGATCGATTAGAACAGATACAAGATAACGTGTGATGCGAAACGAGCGTAAACATATATAACGTTTGATGCCGAACAGAACATACGAAATATAACATATGGTGCAAAACAAATGCAGTATAACGTATGATGCAGAACTGTATAACGTATGATTAGAACAGATGCAGTATAATGTATGATGTAGAATAAAGCAGATGCAGTATAACGTTTGACGCAGAACAGAACATACGCAATATAACATACGATAC
This sequence comes from Hylodesmum podocarpum, assembly GCA_026586105.1. Classification (NCBI taxonomy): domain Eukaryota; kingdom Viridiplantae; phylum Streptophyta; class Magnoliopsida; order Fabales; family Fabaceae; genus Hylodesmum; species Hylodesmum podocarpum. The sequence goes on along the minus strand of JALJEV010000303.1, from coordinate 259,174 downwards.
AGAACAAATGCAGTATAACGTATGATGCAGAATAAAACAGATGCAGTACAACGTATGGTGCAAAACAAATGCAGTATAACGTATGATGCAGTACAACGTATGACGCAGAACATAACATATGCAGTATAACATATGATGAAGAACAAATGCAGTATAATGTACAATGCAGAATTTGACAGATGCAGTATAACATGTGATACAGAACAGAACAGATGCAATATTACGTTTGAAGCAAAACAAATGTAGTATAGCATATGAAAAGAACAGATGCAGTATAACGTATGAAGCTGAACAGATGCATTATAACGTATGATGCAGAACATAACAGATGCAGTATAACGTATGATGCAGAACAGAACAGATGTGGTATAACGTATGATGCAGAACAGAACAGATGTAGTATAACGTTTGATGAAGAACAAAACATACGCAGCATAACATATGATACAGAACACAAATGCAGTATAATGTATGATGCAAAACAAAACATATGCAGTACAACGTGTGCTACAAAACAAATGCAGTATAACGTATGATGTAGAACAGAAGAGATGCAGTACAACTTATGACGCGGAACATAACATATGTAGTATAACATATGATGCAGAACAAATGCAGTATAATGTATAATGCAGAATTGAACAAATCCAGTATAACGTGTGATGAAGAACAGAACAAATGCAATATTACGTATGAAGCAGAAGAAATGTAGTATAGCATATGAAAAGAACAGATGCAGTCTAACGTATGAAGCTGAACAGATGCATTATAACGTATGTTGCAGAACAGAACAGATGCAGTATCACGTATGATGCAGAACAGAACATATGTAGTATAACATTTGATGCATAACAAAACAGATGCAGTATAACTTATAATGCAGGACATAACAAATCAAGTATAATGTATGATGCAGAACACATGCATTATAACATATGATGCAGAACAGAACACATGGAACATAACGTATGAAGCAGAACAGATGCAGTATAACATATGAACATAACATATGCAGTATAACGTAAGAATAGAGCAAATGCAATATACTATGTGATGGAGAACAAAACAGATGTAGTAAAATATTTGTTGCAGAACCAAACAGATGTAGTGTAACTTATGATGCAGAACAGAACAGATGCAGTATAACGTTTGACGCAGAACAGAACATACGCAATATAACATACGATACAGAACAAATGCAGTATAACGTATGATGCAGAATAAAACAGATGCAGTACAACGTATGGTGCAAAACAAATGCAGTATAACGTATGACGCAGAACATAACATATGCAGTATAACATATGATGAAGAACAAATGCAGTATAATGTACAATGCAGAATTTGACAGATGCAAAAGATAACATGTGATACGTAATGCAATGATGCAATATTACGTTTGAAGCAAAACAAATGTAGTATAGCATATGAAAAGAACAGATGCAAAAGATAACGTATGAAGTGAACAGATGCATTATAACGTATGATGCAGAACATAAATGATGCAAAGATAACGTATGATGCAGAACACAACAGATGATGCGATATAACGTATGATGCAGAACAAAACAGATGTAGTATAACGCTTTGATGAAGAATAAAACATACGCAAAGATAACATATGATATAGAACAAATGCAAGATAATGTATGATGCGCGAACAAAACAGATGCGAAGATAACGTGTCTGCTGCAAAACAAAACGTATGATGCAGAACAGAAGAGATACAGTACAACTTATGACGCGGAACATAACATATGTAGTATAACATATGATGCAGAACAAATGCAGTATAATGTATAATGCAGAATTGAACAGATCTAGTATAACGTTTGATGCAGAATAGATCAGATGCAATATTACGTATGAAGCAGAACAAATGTAGTATTGCATATGAAAAGAACAGATGCAGTATAACGTATGAAGCTGAACATATGCATTATAACGTATGATGCAGAACAGAACAGATGCAGTATAACGTGTGATGCAGAACAGAACAGATGCAGTATAACGTATGATGCTGAACAAAACATATGTAGTATAACGTATGAAGCATAACAAAACAGATGCAGTATAACATATGAACAGAACATATGCAGCATAACTTATGATGCAGAACATAACAGATCACTTATAATGTATGATGCAGAACACATGCAGTATAATATATGATGCAGAACAGAACACATGGAACATAATGTATGAAGTTGAACTGATGCAGTATAACATATGAACATAACATATGCAGTATAACGTAAGAATAGAACAAATGCAGTATACTTTGTGATGGAGAACAAATCAAATGTAGTAAAACATTTGATGCAGAACCAAACAGATGTAGCGTAACGTATGATGCAAAACAGAACAGATGCGATAACGTTTGACGTTGAAACGTAACATATACGTTATAACGTATGATGCAGAACATAACAAATGTACAATGCATAACAAAACAGATGTTGTATAACATATGAACATAACAAATGCAGAATAACTTGTGATTCAGAACATAACAGATCAAGTATAACGTATGACGTAGAACAGATGCAATATAACATATGATGCAGAACAGAACAAATGCAACATAACGCATGATGCAAAACAGATGTAGTATAATGTATGAATAGAACAGATGCTATATAGCCGATGATGAACAACAAAACGTAAGCAATATAACGTATGATGCAATAAAAAACAGATGCAGTATAACGTATGATGTAGATAAAAAACAAATGCAGTAAAACTTATGATGCAGAATAGATGTAGTATACATATTATGTAAAACAAAACAAATGTTGTATAATGTATGATGGAGAACAGAACAGATGGAGTATAACGTATGATGCAGAACAGTATCAGATTAGAACAGATACAGTATAACGTGTGATGCAGAACAGAGCAGAACATATATAACGTTTGATGCCGAACAGAACATACGAAATATAACATATGGTGCAAAACAAATGCAGTATAACGTATGATGCAGAACTGTATAACGTATGATTAGAACAGATGCAGTATAATGTATGATGTAGAATAAAGCAGATGCAGTATAACGTTTGACGCAGAACAGAACATACGCAATATAACATACGATACAGAACAAATGCAGTATAACGTATGATGCAGAATAAAACAGATGCAGTACAACGTATGGTGCAAAACAAATGCAGTATAACGTATGATGCAGTACAACGTATGACGCAGAACATAACATATGCAGTATAACATATGATGAAGAACAAATGCAGTATAATGTACAATGCAGAATTTGACAGATGCAGATAACATGTGATACGAACGGAAACATGCAATATTACGTTTGAAGCAAAACAAATGTAGTATAGCATATGAAAAGAACAGATGCAAAAGATAACGTATGAAGTGAATGATGCATTATAACGTATGATGCAAACATAACAGATGCAAAGATAACGTATGATGCGGAAACAACGTATGTGGTATAACGTATGATGCGAACAAACGTATGTAGTATAACGTTTGATGAAGAACAAAACATACGCAAAGATAACATATGATACAGAACACAAATGCAAAAGATAATGTATGATGCAAAACAAAACATATGCAGACAACGTGTGCTACAAAACAAATGCAAGATAACGTATGATGTAGAACAAGAGATGCAAGACAACTTATGACGCGAACATAACATATGTAGTATAACATATGATGCGAACAAATGCGGTATAATGTATAATGCGAAATTGAACAAATCCAAAGATAACGTGTGATGAAGAACAAAACAAATGCAATATTACGTATGAAGCGAGAAGAAATGTAGTATAGCATATGAAAAGAACAGATGCGATCTAACGTATGAAGTCGAATGATGCATTATAACGTATGTTGCGAAACGAACGATGCAAGATCACGTATGATGCGAAAAACATATGTAGTATAACATTTGATGCATAACAAAACAGATGCAAGATAACTTATAATGCAGACATAACAAATCAAGTATAATGTATGATGCGAAACACATGCATTATAACATATGATGCGAAACGAACACATGGAACATAACGTATGAAGCGTAACAGATGCAGTATAACATATGAACATAACATATGCAAATAAACGTAAGAATAGAGCAAATGCAATATACTATGTGATGGAGAACAAAACAGATGTAGTAAAATATTTGTTGCGTAACCAAACAGATGTAGTGTAACTTATGATGCGAAACAAACAGATGCAGATAAACGCTTTGACGCAGAAACGTAACATACGCAATATAACATACGATACGTAAACAAATGCAAAGATAACGTATGATGCAGAATAAAACAGATGCAAAACAACGTATGGTGCAAAACAAATGCAAAGATAACGATGATGCGCAGAACATAACATATGCACATATGCGGTATAACATATGATGAAGAACAAATGCAGATAATGTACAATGCAGAATTTGACACAGATGCAAGATAACATGTGATACGTAATGCAACAGATGCAATATTACGTTTGAAGCAAAACAAATGTAGTATAGCATATGAAAAGAACAGATGCAAAGATAACGTATGAAGCTGAACAGATGCATTATAACGTATGATGCGAGAACATAACAGATGCAAAAGATAACGTATGATGCGAACACAACAGATGCAGATAACGTATGATGCAGAACAAAAAAACAGATGTAGTATAACGTTTGATGAAGAATAAAACATACGCAGATAACATATGATATAGAACAAATGCAAAAGATAATGTATGATGCGAACAAAACAGATGCAAGATAACGTGCGTGTCTTTGCAAAACAAAACGTATGATGCGAAACGAAGAGATACAAGATAACTTATGACGCTGAACATAACATATGTAGTATAACATATGATGCGTAACAAATGCGATATAATGTATAATGCGAAATTGAACAGATCTAGTATAACGTTTGATGCATTAATAGATCGATGCAATATTACGTATGAAGCGAACAAATGTAGTATTGCATATGAAAAGAACAGATGCAAAGATAACGTATGAAGCCGAACATATGCATTATAACGTATGATGCGAAACGCAACAGATGCAAGATAACGTGTGATGCAGAAAGAACAGATGCGATAACGTATGATGCTTTGAACAAAACATATGTAGTATAACGTATGAAGCATAACAAAACAGATGCAAGATAACATATGAACAGAACATATGCAAGATAACTTATGATGCGAAACATAACAGATCACTTATAATGTATGATGCAGAACACATGCAAGATAATATATGATGCGAACAAACACATGGAACATAATGTATGAAGTTGAACTGATGCAAGATAACATATGAACATAACATATGCAGATAACGTAAGAATAGAACAAATGCAGATACTTTGTGATGGAGAACAAATCAAATGTAGTAAAACATTTGATGCGAACCAAACAGATGTAGCGTAACGTATGATGCAAAACAGAATCTGCAAATAACGTTTGACGCAGAACGTAACATATACGTTATAACGTATGATGCAAACATAACAAATGTACAATGCATAACAAAACAGATGTTGTATAACATATGAACATAACAAATGCAGAATAACTTGTGATTCGAACATAACAGATCAAGTATAACGTATGACGTAGAACAGATGCAATATAACATATGATGCAGAACAGAACAAATGCAACATAACGCATGATGCAAAACAGATGTAGTATAATGTATGAATAGAACAGATGCTATATAGCCGATGATGAACAACAAAACGTAAGCAATATAACGTATGATGCAATAAAAAACAGATGCAGTATAACGTATGATGTAGATAAAAAACAAATGCAGTAAAACTTATGATGCGAGAATAGATGTAGTATACATATTATGTAAAACAAAACAAATGTTGTATAATGTATGATGGAGAACGTAATGATGGAGTATAACGTATGATGCGAACAAGATCGATTAGAACAGATACAAAGATAACGTGTGATGCAATGAACAAGAAACATATATAACGTTTGATGCTAATGAACATACGAAATATAACATATGGTGCAAAACAAATGCAAGATAACGTATGATGCAGAACGTATAACGTATGATTAGAACAGATGCAAGATAATGTATGATGTAGAATAAAGCAGATGCGATAACGTTTGACGACGAACAGAACATACGCAATATAACATACGATACGTAACAAATGCAAAGATAACGTATGATGCGTAATAAAACAGATGCAGTACAACGTATGGTGCAAAACAAATGCAGTATAACGTATGATGCAGTACAACGTATGACGCAGAACATAACATATGCAGTATAACATATGATGAAGAACAAATGCAGTATAATGTACAATGCAGAATTTGACAGATGCAGTATAACATGTGATACAGAACAGAACAGATGCAATATTACGTTTGAAGCAAAACAAATGTAGTATAGCATATGAAAAGAACAGATGCAGTATAACGTATGAAGCTGAATAGATGCATTATAACGTATGATGCAGAACATAACAGATGCAGTATAACGTATGATGCAAATGAACGTATGTGGTATAACGTATGATGCAGAACAGAAACGTATGTAGTATAACGTTTGATGAAGAACAAAACATACGCAAAGATAACATATGATACGTAACACAAATGCAAGATAATGTATGATGCAAAACAAAACATATGCAAGATAAACGTGTGCTACAAAACAAATGCAGATAACGATGATGTAGAACAAGAGATGCAAAGACAACTTATGACGCGGAACATAACATATGTAGTATAACATATGATGCAGAACAAATGCAGTATAATGTATAATGCAGAATTGAACAAATCCAGTATAACGTGTGATGAAGAACAGAACAAATGCAATATTACGTATGAAGCAGAAGAAATGTAGTATAGCATATGAAAAGAACAGATGCAGTCTAACGTATGAAGCTGAACAGATGCATTATAACGTATGTTGCAGAACAGAACAGATGCAGTATCACGTATGATGCAGAACAGAACATATGTAGTATAACATTTGATGCATAACAAAACAGATGCAGTATAACTTATAATGCAGGACATAACAAATCAAGTATAATGTATGATGCAGAACACATGCATTATAACATATGATGCAGAACAGAACACATGGAACATAACGTATGAAGCGTAATCAGATGCGATAACATATGAACATAACATATGCAGTATAACGTAAGAATAGAGCAAATGCAATATACTATGTGATGGAGAACAAAACAGATGTAGTAAAATATTTGTTGCAGAACCAAACAGATGTAGTGTAACTTATGATGCAGAACAGAACAGATGCAGTATAACGTTTGACGCAGAACAGAACATACGCAATATAACATACGATACAGAACAAATGCAGTATAACGTATGATGCAGAATAAAACAGATGCAGTACAACGTATGGTGCAAAACAAATGCAGTATAACGTATGACGCAGAACATAACATATGCAGTATAACATATGATGAAGAACAAATGCAGTATAATGTACAATGCAGAATTTGATGATGATGCGAAAGATAACATGTGATACGAATGCAACAGATGCAATATTACGTTTGAAGCAAAACAAATGTAGTATAGCATATGAAAAGAACAGATGCAGTATAACGTATGAAGCTGAACAGATGCATTATAACGTATGATGCGTAACATAACAGATGCGTATAACGTATGATGCGTAACACAACATGCATAAAGATAACGATGATGCGAAACAAAATGATGTAGTATAACGTTTGATGAAGAATAAAACATACGCAGCATAACATATGATATAGAACAAATGCAGTATAATGTATGATGCAGAACAAAACAGATGCAGTACAACGTGTGCTGCAAAACAAAACGTATGATGCGTAAACGTAAGAGATACAAGATAACTTATGACGCTGAACATAACATATGTAGTATAACATATGATGCGAACAAATGCAAGATAATGTATAATGCAGAATTGAACAGATCTAGTATAACGTTTGATGCAGAATAGATCAGATGCAATATTACGTATGAAGCAGAACAAATGTAGTATTGCATATGAAAAGAACAGATGCAGTATAACGTATGAAGCTGAACATATGCATTATAACGTATGATGCGTAATGCAATGATGCAAGATAACGTGTGATGCGTAATGTAATGTATGCAAAGATAACGTATGATGCTGAACAAAACATATGTAGTATAACGTATGAAGCATAACAAAAAAAAGATGCAAGATAACATATGAACAGAACATATGCAAAGATAACTTATGATGCGAACATAACAGATCACTTATAATGTATGATGCAGAACACATGCGATAATATATGATGCGAACGTAACACATGGAACATAATGTATGAAGTTGAACGATGCAAAAGATAACATATGAACATAACATATGCAAGATAACGTAAGAATAGAACAAATGCAAGATACTTTGTGATGGAGAACAAATCAAATGTAGTAAAACATTTGATGCAGAAATCAAACAGATGTAGCGTAACGTATGATGCAAAACGAAATGTCTGCGGTATAACGTTTGACGCAGTAACGAACACATATACGTTATAACGTATGATGCAGAACATAACAAATGTACAATGCATAACAAAACAGATGTTGTATAACATATGAACATAACAAATGCGAATAACTTGTGATTCAAACATAACAGATCAAGTATAACGTATGACGTAGAAACGATGCAATATAACATATGATGCAGAACAGAACAAATGCAACATAACGCATGATGCAAAACAGATGTAGTATAATGTATGAATAGAACAGATGCTATATAGCCGATGATGAACAACAAAACGTAAGCAATATAACGTATGATGCAATAAAAAACAGATAAAGATAACGTATGATGTAGATAAAAAACAAATGCAAGAAAACTTATGATGCGATGAATAGATGTAGTATACATATTATGTAAAACAAAACAAATGTTGTATAATGTATGATGGAGAACAGAACAGATGGAGTATAACGTATGATGCAGAACAGTATCAGATTAGAACAGATACAGTATAACGTGTGATGCAGAACAGAGCAGAACATATATAACGTTTGATGCCGAACAGAACATACGAAATATAACATATGGTGCAAAACAAATGCAGTATAACGTATGATGCAGAACTGTATAACGTATGATTAGAACAGATGCAGTATAATGTATGATGTAGAATAAAGCAGATGCAAGATAACGTTTGACGCAGAACGTAACATACGCAATATAACATACGATACTGAACAAATGCAGATAACGTATGATGCGAATAAAACAGATGCAAAGATAAACGTATGGTGCAAAACAAATGCAAGATAACGTATGATGCAAGATAAACGTATGACGAGAACATAACATATGCAAAAGATAACATATGATGAAGAACAAATGCAGATAATGTACAATGCAGAATTTGACAGATGCAGTATAACATGTGATACAGAACAGAACAGATGCAATATTACGTTTGAAGCAAAACAAATGTAGTATAGCATATGAAAAGAACAGATGCAGTATAACGTATGAAGCTGAACAGATGCATTATAACGTATGATGCGAACATAACAGATGCAGTATAACGTATGATGCAGAATAGAACAGATGTGGTATAACGTATGATGCAGAATAGAGCAGATGTAGTATAACGTTTGATGAAGAACAAAACATACGCAGCATAACATATGATACAGAACACAAATGCAGTATAATGTATGATGCAAAACAAAACATATGCAGACAACGTGTGCTACAAAACAAATGCGATAACGTATGATGTAGAACAAGAGATGCAGATACAACTTATGACGCTGAACATAACATATGCAGTATAACATATGATGCAGAACAAATGCAGTATAATGTATAATGCAGAATTGAACAAATCCAAGATAACGTGTGATGAAGAAACAACAAATGCAATATTACGTATGAAGCGAGAAGAAATATAGTATAGCATATGAAAAGAACAGATGCGATCCTAACGTATGAAGTCAACGTATGCATTATAACGTATGTTGCGTAACGTAATGATGCAAGATCACGTATGATGCGTAATGTAACATATGTAGTATAACATTTGATGCATAACAAAACAGATGCAAAAGATAACTTATGATGCAGACATAACAAATCAAGTATAATGTATGATGCGAGAACACATGCATTATAACATATGATGCAGAACAACACATGGAACATAACGTATGAAGCGTAAACAGATGCAAGATAACATATGAACATAACATATGCAGATAACGTAAGAATAGAGCAAATGCAATATACTATGTGATGGAGAACAAAACAGATGTAGTAAAATATTTGTTGCGAACCAAACAGATGTAGTGTAACTTATGATGCAAATGTAACAGATGCATAACGCTTGACGCAGTAACAACATACGCAATATAACATACGATACGAACAAATGCAAAAGATAATGTATGATGCAGAATAAAACAGATGCAAGATAACGTATGGTGCAAAACAAATGCAATATAACGTATGATGCAGTACAACGTATGACGCAGAACATAACATATGCAAAAGATAACATATGATGAAGAACAAATGCGATAATGTACAATGCAGAATTTGACAGATGCGATAACATGTGATACTGAAATGTAACGTATGCAATATTACGTTTGAAGCAAAACAAATGTAGTATAGCATATGAAAAGAACAGATGCAAAGATAACGTATGAAGTCAACAGATGCATTATAACGTATGATGCGAACATAACAGATGCAAGATAACGTATGATGCGAAACACAACAGATGCAAGATAACGTATGATGCAGAACAAAACAGATGTAGTATAACGTTTGATGAAGAATAAAACATACGCAAAGATAACATATGATATAGAACAAATGCAAGATAATGTATGATGCAACAAAACAGATGCAAAGATAACGTGTCTTTGCAAAACAAAACGTATGATGCAAACGAGAAGAGATACAAGACAACTTATGATTTGAACATAACATATGTAGTATAACATATGATGCAAACAAATGCAAGATAATGTATAATGCACTTGAACGATTTAGTATAACGTTTGATGCAGAATAGATCGATGCAATATTACGTATGAAGCAGAACAAATGTAGTATTGCATATGAAAAGAACAGATGCAAGATAACGTTTTGAAGCTGAACATATGCATTATAACGTATGATGCAAACAATGTAATGATGCAAAAGATAACGTGTGATGCAGAATGTAATGATGCAAGATAACGTATGATGCTTTGAACAAAACATATGTAGTATAACGTATGAAGCATAACAAAACAGATGCAAGATAACATATGAATTAACATATGCAAAGATAACTTATGATGCAGAACATAACAGATCACGTATAATGTATGATGCGAACACATGCAAGATAAATATATGATGCGAAACAGAACACATGGAACATAATGTATGAAGTTGAACTGATGCAAGATAACATATGAACATAACATATGCAAAAGATAACGTAAGAATAGAACAAATGCAAAGATACTTTGTGATGGAGAACAAATCAAATGTAGTAAAACATTTGATGCAGAACCAAATGATGTAGCGTAACGTATGATGCAAAAACAAACAGATGCGATAACGTTTGACGCAGTAACGTAACATATACGTTATAACGTATGATGCAGAACATAACAAATGTACAATGCATAACAAAACAGATGTTGTATAACATATGAACATAACAAATGCAGAATAACTTGTGATTCAAACATAACAGATCAAGTATAACGTATGACGTAGAAACGATGCAATATAACATATGATGCAATGTAACAAATGCAACATAACGCATGATGCAAAACAGATGTAGTATAATGTATGAATAGAACAGATGCTATATAGCCGATGATGAACAACAAAACGTAAGCAATATAACGTATGATGCAATAAAAAACAGATGCAAAGATAACGTATGATGTAGATAAAAAACAAATGCAGAAAAACTTATGATGCAGAATAGATGTAGTATACATATTATGTAAAACAAAACAAATGTTGTATAATGTATGATGGAGAACAAATGATGGAGTATAACGTATGATGCAGAAACGATCGACAGAACAGTACAAGATAACGTGTGATGCAAACGAGCGAACATATATAACGTTTGATGCCGAATTTAGAACATACGAAATATAACATATGGTGCAAAACAAATGCAAGATAACGTATGATGCAGAATCGTATAACGTATGATTAGAACAGATGCAAGATAATGTATGATGTAGAATAAAGCAGATGCAAGATAACGTTTGACGCAAACGTAACATACGCAATATAACATACGATACGTAACAAATGCAAATATAACGTATGATGCAGAATAAAACAGATGCAAGACAACGTATGGTGCAAAACAAATGCAAAAGATAACGTATGATGCAAGATAACGTATGACGCAGAACATAACATATGCATAAACATATGATGAAGAACAAATGCAAGATAATGTACAATGCAGAATTTGACAAGATGCATAACATGTGATACGAAACAAACAGATGCAATATTACGTTTGAAGCAAAACAAATGTAGTATAGCATATGAAAAGAACAGATGCAAAAGATAACGCATGAAGTCGAATGATGCATTATAACGTATGATGCAGAACATAACAGATGCAGATAACGTATGATGCAGAATGCAAACAGATGTGGTATAACGTATGATGCAAACGAAATGATGTAGTATAACGTTTGATGAAGAACAAAAAACATACGCAAAGATAACATATGATACAAACAAAATGCAAGTATAATGTATGATGCAAAACAAAACATATGCAAAGACAACGTGTGCTACAAAACAAATGCAAGATAACGTATGATGTAGAACAAGAGATGCAAGATAAACTTATGACGCTGAACATAACATATGTAGTATAACATATGATGCGAACAAATGCAAGATAATGTATAATGCAGAATTGAACAAATCCAAGATAACGTGTGATGAAGAACAATGTAACAAATGCAATATTACGTATGAAGCGTAAAGAAATGTAGTATAGCATATGAAAAGAACAGATGCGCCTAACGTATGAAGTCTGAACAGATGCATTATAACGTATGTTGCGTAACGTAACGATGCATATCACGTATGATGCATGCAATGTAACATATGTAGTATAACATTTGATGCATAACAAAAAACAGATGCAAGATAAACTTATAATGCAGACATAACAAATCAAGTATAATGTATGATGCGTAACACATGCATTATAACATATGATGCGTAACGTAACACATGGAACATAACGTATGAAGCGTAATCAGATGCAAAAGATAACATATGAACATAACATATGCAAAAGATAACGTAAGAATAGAGCAAATGCAATATACTATGTGATGGAGAACAAAACAGATGTAGTAAAATATTTGTTGCAGAACCAAACAGATGTAGTGTAACTTATGATGCGTAATGTAACATGATGCAAGATAACGTTTGACGCAGTAACGTAACATACGCAATATAACATACGATACGTAACAAATGCAAGATAACGTATGATGCAGATAAAAAAGATGCAAGACAACGTATGGTGCAAAACAAATGCAAGATAACGTATGACGCAGAACATAACATATGCAAGATAACATATGATGAAGAACAAATGCAAAGATAATGTACAATGCAGAATTTGACAGATGCAAAAGATAACATGTGATACGTAATGCAAACGTATGCAATATTACGTTTGAAGCAAAACAAATGTAGTATAGCATATGAAAAGAACAGATGCAAAAGATAACGTATGAAGTCAAATGATGCATTATAACGTATGATGCAGAACATAACAGATGCAAAAGATAACGATGATGCGTAACACAACAGATGCAAGATAACGATGATGCAAACAAAACATGTAGTATAACGCTTGATGAAGAATAAAACATACGCAAAGATAACATATGATATAGAACAAATGCAAGATAATGTATGATGCGTAACAAAAACAGATGCGATCTAGATAACGTGTGCTGCAAAACAAAAACGTATGATGCGTAACGTAAGAGATACAGTACAACTTATGACGCAGAACATAACATATGTAGTATAACATATGATGCAGAACAAATGCAGTATAATGTATAATGCAGAATTGAACAGATCTAGTATAACGTTTGATGCAGAATAGATCAGATGCAATATTACGTATGAAGCAGAACAAATGTAGTATTGCATATGAAAAGAACAGATGCAGTATAACGTATGAAGCTGAACATATGCATTATAACGTATGATGCAGAACGTAACGTATGCAAAAGATAACGTGTGATGCAAATGAATGATGCAATAACGTATGATGCCGAACAAAACATATGTAGTATAACGTATGAAGCATAACAAAACAGATGCAAAAGATAACATATGAATTTAAACATATGCAAAAGATAACTTATGATGCAAACATAACAGATCACGTATAATGTATGATGATGCAGAACACATGCAAGATAATATATGATGCAAAACGTAACACATGGAACATAATGTATGAAGTTGAATCGATGCAAAAGATAACATATGAACATAACATATGCAAGATAACGTAAGAATAGAACAAATGCAAAGATACTTTGTGATGGAGAACAAATCAAATGTAGTAAAACATTTGATGCAGAACCAAACAGATGTAGTGTAACGTATGATGCAAAACAGAACAGATGCAGTATAACGTTTGACGCAGAACAGAACATATACGTTATAACGTATGATGCAGAACATAACAAATGTACAATGCATAACAAAACAGATGTTGTATAACATATGAACATAACAAATGCAGAATAACTTGTGATTCAAACATAACAGATCAAGTATAACGTATGACGTAGAACGATGCAATATAACATATGATGCAGAATAACAAATGCAACATAACGCATGATGCAAAACAGATGTAGTACAATGTATGAATAGAACAGATGCTATATAGCCGATGATGAACAACAAAACGTAAGCAATATAACGTATGATGCAATAAAAAACAGATGCATAACGATGATGTAGATAAAAAACAAATGCAAGAAACTTATGATGCGTAATAGATGTAGTATACATATTATGTAAAACAAAACAAATGTTGTATAATGTATGATGGAGAACAATGATGGAGTATAACGTATGATGCGAACAAGATCGATTAGAACAGATACAAGATAACGTGTGATGCAAAATTTGTATAACATATATAACGTTTGATGCCGATGTAACATACGAAATATAACATATGGTGCAAAACAAATGCAAAGATAACGTATGATGCGAACCGTATAACGTATGATTAGAACAGATGCATAATGTATGATGTAGAATAAAGCAGATGCAAGATAACGCTTTGACGCAGTAACGTAACATACGCAATATAACATACGATACAAAACAAATGCAGATAACGTATGATGCGAATAAAACAGATGCAAACAACGTATGGTGCAAAACAAATGCAAGATAACGATGATGCAAGACAACGTATGACGCAGAACATAACATATGCAAAATAACATATGATGAAGAACAAATGCAAAGAGATAATGTACAATGCAGAATTTGACAGATGCAAGATAACATGTGATACGTAATGCAACAGATGCAATATTACGCTTGAAGCAAAACAAATGTAGTATAGCATATGAAAAGAACAGATGCAAGATAACGATGAAGTTGAACAGATGCATTATAACGTATGATGCAGAACATAACAGATGCAAGATAACGATGATGCAAACGTAATGTATGTGGTATAACGTATGATGCAAACGTAATGTATGTAGTATAACGCTTGATGAAGAACAAAACATACGCAAAGATAACATATGATACGTAACACAAATGCAAGATAATGTATGATGCAAAACAAAACATATGCAAGACAACGTGTGCTACAAAACAAATGCAAGATAACGATGATGTAGAACAAAGAGATGCAAAGATAACTTATGACGCTGAACATAACATATGTAGTATAACATATGATGCGAACAAATGCAAAGATAATGTATAATGCAGAATTGAACAAATCCAAAGATAACGTGTGATGAAGAAATGAGAACAAATGCAATATTACGTATGAAGCGAAGAAATGTAGTATAGCATATGAAAAGAACAGATGCATCTAACGTATGAAGTGAACAGATGCATTATAACGTATGTTGCGTAACGTAACAGATGCAAGATCACGTATGATGCAGAATGTAACATATGTAGTATAACGTTTGATGCATAACAAAACAGATGCAAAAGATAACTTATGATGCAGACATAACAAATCAAGTATAATGTATGATGCAGAACACATGCATTATAACATATGATGCAGAACAGAACACATGGAACATAACGTATGAAGCAGAATAGATGCAATATAACATATGAACATAACATATGCAGTATAACGTAAGAATAGAGCAAATGCAATATACTATGTGATGGAGAACAAAACAGATGTAGTAAAATATTTGTTGCAGAACCAAACAGATGTAGTGTAACTTATGATGCAAGTAATGTAATGATGCAAAGATAACGTTTGACGCAGTAACGTAACATACGCAATATAACATACGATACGTAACAAATGCAAAGATAACGTATGATGCAGAATAAAACAGATGCAAGATAACGTATGGTGCAAAACAAATGCAAGATAACGTATGATGCAAGATAACGTATGACGCAACATAACATAACATATGCAAGATAACATATGATGAAGAACAAATGCAAAAGATAATGTACAATGCAGAATTTGACAGATGCAAAGATAACATGTGATACGTAATGCGAATGTATGCAATATTACGTTTGAAGCAAAACAAATGTAGTATAGCATATGAAAAGAACAGATGCAGATAACGTATGAAGTGAATGATGCATTATAACGTATGATGCAGAACATAACAGATGCAAGATAACGTATGATGCAACACAACATGATGCAAGATAACGTATGATGCAGAAAAACAGATGTAGTATAACGTTTGATGAAGAATAAAACATACGCAAAGATAACATATGATATAGAACAAATGCAAGATAATGTATGATGCACAACAAAACAGATGCAAGATAACGTGGTCTTGCAAAACAAAACGTATGATGCGTAACGTAAGAGATACAAGATAACTTATGACGCTGAACATAACATATGTAGTATAACATATGATGCAGAACAAATGCAAGATAATGTATAATGCAGAATTGAACAGATCTAGTATAACGTTTGATGCGTAATAGATCGATGCAATATTACGTATGAAGCGTAACAAATGTAGTATTGCATATGAAAAGAACAGATGCAAAAGATAACGTATGAAGCTGAACATATGCATTATAACGTATGATGCAGAACAGAACAGATGCAAAGATAAACGTGTGATGCGTAATGTAACGATGCAAGATAACGTATGATGTCAACAAAACATATGTAGTATAACGTATGAAGCATAACAAAACAGATGCAAAAAGATAACATATGAATGTAACAACATATGCAAAAGATAACTTATGATGCAGAACATAACAGATCACTTATAATGTATGATGCAGAACACATGCAAGATAATATATGATGCGAATTAACACATGGAACATAATGTATGAAGTTGAAGTCAACTGATGCAAAGATAACATATGAACATAACATATGCAGATAACGTAAGAATAGAACAAATGCAGATACTTTGTGATGGAGAACAAATCAAATGTAGTAAAACATTTGATGCAGAACAAACAGATGTAGCGTAACGTATGATGCAAAATGTAATGATGCAAAGATAACGTTTGACGCACGTAACGTAACATATACGTTATAACGTATGATGCGTAACATAACAAATGTACAATGCATAACAAAACAGATGTTGTATAACATATGAACATAACAAATGCAGAATAACTTGTGATTCAACATAACAGATCAAGTATAACGTATGACGTAGAAATGCAATATAACATATGATGCGTATCATGAACAAATGCAACATAACGCATGATGCAAAACAGATGTAGTACAATGTATGAATAGAACAGATGCTATATAGCCGATGATGAACAACAAAACGTAAGCAATATAACGTATGATGCAATAAAAAACAGATGCAAGATAACGTATGATGTAGATAAAAAACAAATGCAAGAAAAACTTATGATGCAGAATAGATGTAGTATACATATTATGTAAAACAAAACAAATGTTGTATAATGTATGATGGAGAACAACAGATGGAGTATAACGTATGATGCAGAACAAGATCGATTAGAACAAAGATACAAGATAACGTGTGATGCGTAATGAAAGCGAGTAACATATATAACGTTTGATGCCGAATGTAACATACGAAATATAACATATGGTGCAAAACAAATGCAAGATAACGTATGATGCAGAACCGTATAACGTATGATTAGAACAGATGCAAGATAATGTATGATGTAGAATAAAGCGATGCAAGATAACGTTTGACGCAGTAACGTAACATACGCAATATAACATACGATACAGTAACAAATGCAAAGATAACGTATGATGCGAATAAAACAGATGCAAAGATAACGTATGGTGCAAAACAAATGCAGATAACGTATGATGCAAGATAACGTATGACGTTAACATAACATATGCAAGATAACATATGATGAAGAACAAATGCAAAGATAATGTACAATGCAGAATTTGACAGATGCGATAACATGTGATACGTGAATGTAAACAGATGCAATATTACGCTTTGAAGCAAAACAAATGTAGTATAGCATATGAAAAGAACAGATGCAAGATAACGTATGAAGTGAACAGATGCATTATAACGTATGATGCGAATATAACAGATGCAAGATAACGTATGATGCAGAATGCAATGTATGTGGTATAACGTATGATGCGAATGCAACGTATGTAGTATAACGTTTGATGAAGAACAAAACATACGCAAAGATAACATATGATACAAACAAAATGCAAATAATGTATGATGCAAAACAAAACATATGCAAGATAAACGTGTGCTACAAAACAAATGCAAAGATAACGTATGATGTAGAACAAGAGATGCAAGATAACTTATGACGCGAACATAACATATGTAGTATAACATATGATGCGAACAAATGCAAGATAATGTATAATGCAAATTGAACAAATCCAAGATAACGTGTGATGAAGAATTTAACAAATGCAATATTACGTATGAAGCAAGAAATGTAGTATAGCATATGAAAAGAATAGATGCAGTCTAACGTATGAAGTCGAACAGATGCATTATAACGTATGTTGCGTAACGTAACGTATGCAAGATCACGTATGATGCAATGAACATATGTAGTATAACGCTTGATGCATAACAAAACAGATGCAAGATAACTTATGATGCAGACATAACAAATCAAGTATAATGTATGATGCGAACACATGCATTATAACATATGATGCAGAACAACACATGGAACATAACGTATGAAGCGTAATGATGCAAGATAACATATGAACATAACATATGCAAGATAACGTAAGAATAGAGCAAATGCAATATACTATGTGATGGAGAACAAAACAGATGTAGTAAAATATTTGTTGCAGAACCAAACAGATGTAGTGTAACTTATGATGCAAAATGTAACAGATGCAAAGATAACGCTTGACGCAAACGTAACATACGCAATATAACATACGATACAGAACAAATGCAAGATAACGTATGATGCGTAAATAAAACAGATGCAGTACAACGTATGGTGCAAAACAAATGCAGTATAACGTATGATGCAGTACAACGTATGACGCAGAACATAACATATGCAGTATAACATATGATGAAGAACAAATGCAGTATAATGTACAATGCAGAATTTGACATGATGCAAGATAACATGTGATACGTAATGTAACGTATGCAATATTACGTTTGAAGCAAAACAAATGTAGTATAGCATATGAAAAGAACAGATGCAAGATAACGTATGAAGTTGAACAGATGCATTATAACGTATGATGCGAACATAACAGATGCAAAGATAACGTATGATGCAGAACACAACATGATGCAAAGATAACGTATGATGCGAACAAAAAACAGATGTAGTATAACGTTTGATGAAGAATAAAACATACGCAGCATAACATATGATATAGAACAAATGCAGTATAATGTATGATGCAGAACAAAACAGATGCAGTACAACGTGTGCTGCAAAACAAAACGTATGATGCAGAACAGAAGAGATACAGTACAACTTATGACGCGGAACATAACATATGTTGTATAACATATGATGCAGAACAAATGCAGTATAATGTATAATGAAGAATTGAACAGATCTAGTATAACGTTTGATGCAGAATAGATCAGATGCAATATTACGTATGAAGCAGAACAAATGTAGTATTGCATATGAAAAGAACAGATGCAAGATAACGATGAAGCTGAACATATGCATTATAACGTATGATGATCAATCAATGCAAAAGATAACGATGATGCGTAATGTAACGATGCAAATCGATAACGTATGATGCTTCAACAAAACATATGTAGTATAACGATGAAGCATAACAAAACAGATGCAATATAACATATGAATGTAACATATGCAGATAACTTATGATGCAGTAACATAACAGATCACGTATAATGTATGATGCGTAACACATGCAAGATAATATATGATGCGAAACGTAACACATGGAACATAATGTATGAAGTTGAACTGATGCAGTATAACATATGAACATAACATTTGCAGTATAACGTAAGAATAGAACAAATGCAGTATACTTTGTGATGGAGAACAAATCAAATGTAGTAAAACATTTGATGCAGAACCAAACAGATGTAGCGTAACGTATGATGCAAAATGTAATGTATGCAAAAGATAACGTTTGACGCAGTAACGAACATATACGTTATAACGTATGATGCAGAACATAACAAATGTACAATGCATAACAAAACAGATGTTGTATAACATATGAACATAACAAATGCAGAATAACTTGTGATTCAAACATAACAGATCAAGTATAACGTATGACGTAGAACATGATGCAATATAACAAATGATGCGAATCGAACAAATGCAACATAACGCATGATGCAAAACAGATGTAGTATAATGTATGAATAGAACAGATGCTATATAGCCGATGATGAACAACAAAACGTAAGCAATATAACGTATGATGCAATAAAAAACAGATGCAGTATAACGTATGATGTAGATAAAAAACAAATGCAGTAAAACTTATGATGCAGAATAGATGTAGTATACATATTATGTAAAACAAAACAAATGTTGTATAATGTATGATGGAGAACAGAACAGATGGAGTATAACGTATGATGCAAACAAGATCGACATTAGAACGATACAAGATAACGTGTGATGCAAAACGAGCGAACATATATAACGTTTGATGCCGAATGAACATACGAAATATAACATATGGTGCAAAACAAATGCAAGATAAACGTATGATGCAGAACTGTATAACGTATGATTAGAACAGATGCAGTATAATGTATGATGTAGAATAAAGCAGATGCAGTATAACGTTTGACGCAGAACAGAACATACGCAATATAACATACGATACAGAACAAATGCAGTATAACGTATGATGCAGAATAAAACAGATGCAGTACAACGTATGGTGCAAAACAAATGCAAAGATAACGTATGATGCAAGACAATGTATGACGCAAACATAACATATGCAAGATAACATATGATGAAGAACAAATGCGTATAATGTACAATGCAGAATTTGACAGATGCAAGATAACATGTGATACAGAATGTAAACAGATGCAATATTACGTTTGAAGCAAAACAAATGTAGTATAGCATATGAAAAGAACAGATGCAAGATAACGTATGAAGTTGAAATGATGCATTATAACGTATGATGCGAACATAACAGATGCAAAGATAACGTATGATGCAGAACACAACAGATGCAAAAGATAACGTATGATGCAGAACAAAAACAGATGTAGTATAACGTTTGATGAAGAATAAAACATACGCAAAGATAACATATGATATAGAACAAATGCAAGATAATGTATGATGCAAACAAAACAGATGCAAGATAACGTGTGCTGCAAAACAAAACGTATGATGCAGAATGTAAGAGATACAAGATAACTTATGACGCTGAACATAACATATGTAGTATAACATATGATGCAGAACAAATGCAAAGATAATGTATAATGCAAATTGAACAGATCTAGTATAACGTTTGATGCAAGAATAGATCGATGCAATATTACGTATGAAGCAGAACAAAAATGTAGTATTGCATATGAAAAGAACAGATGCAAAGATAACGATGAAGCTGAACATATGCATTATAACGTATGATGCGTAATGTAAGATGCGTATAACGTATGATGCATAATGTAACAGAACAGATGCAAAGATAACGTATGATGCTTTGAATGAACATATGTAGTATAACGTATGAAGCATAACAAAACAGATGCAAGATAACATATGAACAGAACATATGCAAAAGATAACTTATGATGCAGAACATAACAGATCACGTATAATGTATGATGCAGAACACATGCAAAATAATATATGATGCGAAACGAACACATGGAACATAATGTATGAAGTTGAACTGATGCAAAGATAACATATGAACATAACATATGCGGTATAACGTAAGAATAGAACAAATGCAGATACTTTGTGATGGAGAACAAATCAAATGTAGTAAAACATTTGATGCAGAACCAAACAGATGTAGCGTAACGTATGATGCAAAATGTAACAGATGATATAACGTTTGATGCAGAAACGAACATATACGTTATAACGTATGATGCAAACATAACAAATGTACAATGCATAACAAAACAGATGTTGTATAACATATGAACATAACAAATGCAGAATAACTTGTGATTCAGAACATAACAGATCAAGTATAACGTATGACGTAGAACAGATGCAATATAACATATGATTCGAATCGAACAAATGCAACATAACGCATGATGCAAAACAGATGTAGTATAATGTATGAATAGAACAGATGCTATATAGCCGATGATGAACAACAAAACGTAAGCAATATAACGTATGATGCAATAAAAAACAGATGCGGTATAACGTATGATGTAGATAAAAAACAAATGCAAGAAAACTTATGATGCAGAATAGATGTAGTATACATATTATGTAAAACAAAACAAATGTTGTATAATGTATGATAGAGAAACAGAATGCAGATGGAGTATAACGTATGATGCGAAACGAGATCGATTAGAACAGATACAAGATAACGTGTGATGCGAAACGTAGCGTAACATATATAACGTTTGATGCCGAAATGTAACATACGAAATATAACATATGGTGCAAAACAAATGCAAGATAACGTATGATGCAGAACTGTATAACGTATGATTAGAACAGATGCAGTATAATGTATGATGTAGAATAAAGCAGATGCAGTATAACGTTTGACGCAGAACAGAACATACGCAATATAACATACGATACAGAACAAATGCAGTATAACGTATGATGCAGAATAAAACAGATGCAGTACAACGTATGGTGCAAAACAAATGCAGTATAACGTATGATGCAGTACAACGTATGACGCAGAACATAACATATGCAGTATAACATATGATGAAGAACAAATGCAGTATAATGTACAATGCAGAATTTGACAGATGCAGTATAACATGTGATACTGAAACGAATGAACAGAACATGCAATATTACGTTTGAAGCAAAACAAATGTAGTATAGCATATGAAAAGAACAGATGCAAGATAACGTATGAAGTTGAATGATGCATTATAACGTATGATGCAGAACATAACAATGCAAGATAACGTATGATGATGCGAATGCAATGTATGTGGTATAACGTATGATGTAGAACGAACAGATGTAGTATAACGTTTGATGAAGAACAAAACATACGCAAAGATAACATATGATACGTAACACAAATGCAAATGTATAATGTATGATGCAAAACAAAACATATGCAGTACAACGTGTGCTGCAAAACAAATGCAAGATAACGTATGATGTAGAACAGAAGAGATGCATGCAGTACAACTTATGACGCGGAACATAACATATGTAGTATAACATATGATGCAGAACAAATGCAGTATAATGTATAATGCAGAATTGAACAAATCCAGTATAACGTGTGATGAAGAACAGAACAAATGCAATATTACGTATGAAGCAGAAGAAATGTAGTATAGCATATGAAAAGAACAGATGCAGTCTAACGTATGAAGCTGAACAGATGCATTATAACGTATGTTGCAGAACAGAACAGATGCAGTATCACGTATGATGCAGAACAGAACATATGTAGTATAACGTTTGATGCATAACAAAACAGATGCAGTATAACTTATGATGCAGGACATAACAAATCAAGTATAATGTATGATGCAGAACACATGCATTATAACATATGATGCAGAACAGAACACATGGAACATAACGTATGAAGCAGAACAGATGCAGTATAACATATGAACATAACATATGCAGTATAACGTAAGAATAGAGCAAATGCAATATACTATGTGATGGAGAACAAAACAGATGTAGTAAAATATTTGTTGCAGAACCAAACAGATGTAGTGTAACTTATGATGCGAAATCAAACGATGCAAGATAACGCTTGACGCTTAACGTAACATACACAATATAACATACGATACAGAACAAATGCAAAGATAACGTATGATGCAGAATAAAACAGATGCAAGATAAACGTATGGTGCAAAACAAATGCAGTATAACGTATGATGCAAAGTAAACGTATGACGAAACATAACATATGCAAGATAACATATGATGAAGAACAAATGCAAGATAATGTACAATGCAGAATTTGACATGATGCAAGATAACATGTGATACGTAACGCAACGATGCAATATTACGTTTGAAGCAAAACAAATGTAGTATAGCATATGAAAAGAACAGATGCGGTATAACGTATGAAGCTGAACAGATGCATTATAACGTATGATGCAGAATATAACAGATGCAAAGATAACGTATGATGCAAACACAACAGATGCAGATAACGTATGATGCGAACAAAACAGATGTAGTATAACGTTTGATGAAGAATAAAACATACGCAGCATAACATATGATATAGAACAAATGCAGTATAATGTATGATGCAGAACAAAACAGATGCAGTACAACGTGTGCTGCAAAACAAAACGTATGATGCAGAACAGAAGAGATACAGTACAACTTATGACGCGGAACATAACATATGTAGTATAACATATGATGCAGAACAAATGCAATATAATGTATAATGCAGAATTGAACAGATCTAGTATAACGTTTGATGCGAATAGATCGATGCAATATTACGTATGAAGCGTAACAAATGTAGTATTGCATATGAAAAGAACATGCATGATAAAGATAACGTATGAAGCTGAACATATGCATTATAACGTATGATGCAGAATGTAACATATGCAATGATAACGATGATGCATGCGAACAATGAATGCAAAGATAACGTATGATGCTTAATGTAAAACATATGTAGTATAACGTATGAAGCATAACAAAACAGATGATTATAACATATGAACAGAACATATGCAGATAACTTATGATGCGAACATAACAGATCACGTATAATGTATGATGCGAACACATGCAAGATAATATATGATGCAAAACAACACATGGAACATAATGTATGAAGTTGAACTGATGCAAAAGATAACATATGAACATAACATTTGCAAAAGATAACGTAAGAATAGAACAAATGCAGTATACTTTGTGATGGAGAACAAATCAAATGTAGTAAAACATTTGATGCAGAACCAAACAGATGTAGCGTAACGTATGATGCAAAACAGAACAGATGCAAGATAACGTTTGACGCGAACGAACATATACGTTATAACGTATGATGCGAGAACATAACAAATGTACAATGCATAACAAAACAGATGTTGTATAACATATGAACATAACAAATGCAGAATAACTTGTGATTCAACATAACAGATCAAGTATAACGTATGACGTAGAACAATGATGCAATATAACATATGATGCGAAACAGAACAAATGCAACATAACGCATGATGCAAAACAGATGTAGTATAATGTATGAATAGAACAGATGCTATATAGCCGATGATGAACAACAAAACGTAAGCAATATAACGTATGATGCAATAAAAAACAGATGCAGTATAACGTATGATGTAGATAAAAAACAAATGCAGTAAAACTTATGATGCAGAATAGATGTAGTATACATATTATGTAAAACAAAACAAATGTTGTATAATGTATGATGGAGAACGAATGATGAAGTATAACGTATGATGCGAACAAGATCGATTAGAACAGTATACAAGATAACGTGTGATGCAGAACAGAGCGTAACATATATAACGCTTTGATGCCGAAAGAACATACGAAATATAACATATGGTGCAAAACAAATGCAGTATAACGTATGATGCAGAACTCAGTATAACGTATGATTAGAACAGTCGTGCAAATAATGTATGATGTAGAATAAAGCAGATGCAGTATAACGTTTGACGCAAACAGAACATACGCAATATAACATACGATCTACGAACAAATGCAAAAGATAACGATGATGCGAGAATAAAAACAGATGCAGTACAACGTATGGTGCAAAACAAATGCAGTATAACGTATGATGCAGTACAACGTATGACGCAGAACATAACATATGCAGTATAACATATGATGAAGAACAAATGCAGTATAATGTACAATGCAGAATTTGACAGATGCGATAAACATGTGATACTGAACGAACAGATGCAATATTACGTTTGAAGCAAAACAAATGTAGTATAGCATATGAAAAGAACAGATGCGGTATAACGTATGAAGCTGAACATATGCATTATAACGTATGATGCGAACGAAATGATGCGATGCAAGATAACGTATGATGCGAAACGAGCAGATCTGCGATTATAACGTATGATGCTGAACAGAACATACGCAGCATAACATATGATACAAAACAAATGGAGTATAATGTATGATGCAGAACAAAACAGATGCAAGATAAACGTGTCTTTTACAAAACAAAAAACGTATGATGCGAAACGAGAAGAGATCTGAAGACAACTTATGACGCGAACATAACATATGTAGTATAACATATGATGCAGAACAAATGCAGTATAATGTATAATGCAGAATTGAACAGATCTAGTATAACGTTTGATGCAGAATAGATCATAACAAATGCAGTATAGCATATGAAAAGAACAGATGCAGTATAACGTATGAAGCTGAACAGATGCATTATAACGTATGATGTAGAACATAACAGATGCAGTATAACGTATGATGTAGAACAGAACAGATGTGGTATAACGTATGATGCAGAACAGAACAGATGTAATATAACGTTTGATGAAGAACAAAACATACGCAGCATAACATATGATACAAAACAAATGGAGTATAATGTATGATGCAGAACAAAACAGATTCAGTACAACGTGTGCTGCAAAACAAATGCAGTATAACGTATGATGCAGAACAGAAGAGATGCAGTACAACTTATGACGCGGAACATAACATATGTAGTATAACATATGATGTAGAACAAATGCAGTATAATGTATAATGCAGAATTGAATAGATCTAGTATAACGTGTGATGCAGAACAGAACAAATGCAATATTACGTATGAAGCAGAACAAATGTAGTATAGCATATGAAAAGAACAGATTCAGTATAACGTATGAAGCTAAACAGATGTATTATAACGTATGATGCAGAACAGAACAGATGCAATATAACGTATGATGCAGAACATAACAGATGCAGTATAACGTATACTGCATTTTTTCTGCACCATATGTTATATTGCGTATGTTCTGTTCTGCATCAAACGTTATATTTGTTCTGCTCTTTTCTGCATCACACGTTATACTGCATCTGTTCTAATCATACATTATACTATTCTGCATCGTATGTTATACTCCATCTGTTCTATTCTCCATCATACGTTATACAACATTTGTTCTGTTTTACATAATATGTATACTACATCTGTTCTGCATCACAAGTTGTACTGCAATTGTTTTTTTCTACATCATTCGTTATAATGCATCTGTTTTTTTTCTGCATCATACGTTATACTTCAAATGTTTTGTTGTTCATCATACGCTATATAGCATCTGTTCTTTACATACATTACAATACATTTGTTCTGCATCATATGTTATGTTGCATCTGTTCTTTTCTGCATCATATGTTATACTGCATCTGTTCTGCGTCATACGTTATACTTGATCTGATATGTTCTGCATCACAAGTTATATTGCATTTGTTATGTTCATATGTTATACAACATCTGTTTTGTTATGCATCGTAGGTTATACTACATCTGTTCTGCATCATACGTTATTCTGCATCTGTTCTGTTCTGCATCATACGTTATACTTCATATGTTTGGTTCTGCATCAAATGTTTTACTGCATCTGTTTTGTTCTCTATCACACAGTACTGGATTTGTTCTATTCTTACGTTATACTGCAAATATTATATTCATATGTTATATTGCATCTGTTCTGCTTCATACGTTATGTTCCATGTGTTCTGTTCTGCATCATATGTTATACTACATCTGCTCTATTCTGCATCATACATTATACTGCATCTGTTCTAATCATACGTTATACAGTTCTCCATCATACGTTGTACTGCATTTGTTTGTTCAAACGTTATACTGCATTTGTTCTGCACCATATGTAATATTGCGTATGTTTGGTTCTACATCAAACATTATATATGTTCTGCTTTGTTCTGCGTCACACGTTACACTGCATCTGCGCTAATCATACGTTATACTGTTCTGATTCATACGTTATACTGCATTTGATCTGCACCATATGTTATGTTGCCTATGTTCTGTTCTGCATCAAACGTTATATCTGTTTTGCTCTGTTCTGCGTCACACGTTATACTGCATCTTTTCTAATCATACGTTATACTCCATCTGTTTTGTTCTCCATCATACGTTATACAACATTTGTTCTGTTTTACATAATATTTATACTACATCTGTTCTGCATCATAAGTTATACTGCATATGTTTTGTTCTTCATCATACGTTATATAGCATCTATTCTGTTCATACATTATACTACAACTGTTCCGCATCATACGTTATGTTGCATCTGTTCTGTTCTGCATCATATGTTATACTGCATCTGTTCTGCATCATACATTATACTTGATCTGTTAAGTTCTGCATCACAAGTTATATTGCATTTGTTATGTTCATATGTTAAACAACATTTGCTTTGTTATGCATCGTACGTTATACTACATCTATTCTGTTCTGCATCATACGTTATACTGCATATGTTCTGTTATGCATCATACGTTATACTACATCTGTTTGGTTCTGCATCAAATGTTCTACTGTATCTGTATTGTTCTCCATCACACAGTATACTGCATTTGTTCTATTCTTACGTTATACTGCATATGTTATGTTCATATGTTATACTGCATCTGTTCTGCTTCATACGTTACGTTCCATGTGTTCTGTTCTGCATCATATGTTATACTGCATGTGTTCTGCAACATATATACTTGATCTGTTATGTTTTGCATCATAAGTTATGCTGCATCTATTCTGTTCATATGTTATATTACATCTGTTTTGTTATGCATCATACGTTATACTATATCTTTTCTGTTCTGCTTCATACGTTATACTGCATTTGTTCTTTTCATAAGCTATACTACATTTGTTCTGCTTCATACGTAATATTGCATCTGTTTTGTTCTGCATCACACGTTATAATGCATCTGTTCAATTCTAAATTATACATTTGTTCTGCATCAAATGTTATACTGCATATGTTATGTTCTGCGTCATACGTTGTACTGCATCTCTTCTATTCTCGCATCAAACGTTATACTGCATTTGTTTTGCAAAGATACGTTATCTTAGATCTGTTTTGTTCTGCATCATACGTTATACGACATTTGTTTGTTTATACGTTATACTGCATTTGTTCTGTATCATATGTTATGTTGCGTATGTTCTGTTCTGCATCAAACGTTTTACTACATCTGTTCTGTTCTGCATCATACGTTATATTTCATCTGTTCTGTTCTGCATCATACGTTATAATGCATCTGCTTAGCTTCATACGTTATCTGCTTATGTTCTTTTCATATGTTATACTACATCTATTCTACATCATACGTAATATTGCATCTGTTTCGTTTCTCGCATCACACGTTATACTACATCTGTTCAATTCTCGCATTATACTTTATACTACATTTGTTCTCGCATCATATGTTATACTTCCTATGTTATGTTCTGCGTCATACGTTGTGCTGCATCTCTTCTATTCTGCATCATACGTTATCTTTGCATTTGTTTTGCAAAGATACGTTGTCGCATCTGTTTTGTTCTACATCATACGTTATACTGCAATTGTTTGTTTATACGTTATACTGTATTTGTTCTGAATCGTACGTTATATTGCGTATTTTCTTCTGGGTCAAACGTTATACTGCATCTGCTCTATTCTGCATCATACATTATACTGCATCTGTTCTAATCATTCGTTATACAGTTCTGCATCATACGTTATACTTCATTTGTTCTGCACCATATATTAAATTGTGTATGTTCTATTCTTCATCAAATGTTATATCTGTTCTGCTCTGTTCTGCAGCACACGTTATACTGCATCTGTTCTAATAATATGTTATACTGTTCTGCATCATACGTTATACTCCATCTGTTATGTTCTCCATGATACGTTATACAACATTTGTTTTGCTTTACATAATATTTATACTACATATGTTCTGCATCATAAGTTATACTGCATCTGTTTTTTTCTACATCATACGTTATACTGCATATGTTTTGTTCTTCATCATACGCTATATAGCATCTTTTCTGTTCATACACTATACTACATCTTTTCTGCATCATACGTTATGTTGCATCTGTTCTGTTCTGCATCATATGTTATACTGCATCTGTTCTGCGTCATACGTTATACTTGATCTATTATGTTCTGTAACACATGTTATATTGCATTTGTTATGTTCATATGTTATACATCGTACGTTATACTACATCTGTTCTGTTCTGCATCATACGTTATACTACATCTGTTTGGTTCTGCATAAAATGTTTTACTTCATCTGTTTTGTTCTCCATCACACAGCATTACGCATATGTTATGTTCATATGTTATGTTCCATGTATTCTGTTCTGCATCATATGTTATACTGCATGTGTTCTGCAACATATATACTTGATCTGTTATGTTTTGCATCATAAGTTATGCTGCATCTGTTCTGTTCATATGTTATACTGCATCTGTTTTGTTATGCATCATACGTTATACTACATCTTTTCTGTTCTGCTTCATACGTTATACTGCATTTGTTCTTTTCATATGTTATACTACATTTGTTCTGCTTCATACGTAATATTGCATCTATTTTGTTCTGCATCACACGTTATGCTGCATCTGTTCAATTCTGAATTATACATTTGTTCTGCATGAAATGTTATACTGCATATGTTATGTTCTGCGTCATACGTTGTACTGCATCTCTTCTATTATGCATCAAACGTTATACTGCATTTGTTTTGCAGCATACGTTGTACTGTATCTGTTTTGTTCTGCATCATATGTTATAAGGCATTTGTTTGTTTATACGTTATACTGCATTTGTTCTGTATCATACGTTATGTTGCGTATGTTCTGTTCTGCATCAAATGTTATACTACATCTGTTCTGTTCTGCATCATACGTTATAATGCATCTGTTTAGCTTCATACGTTATCTGCTTATGTTCTTTTCATATGTTATACTACATCTATTCTACATCATACGTAATATTGCATCTGTTCTGTTCTGCATCACACGTTATACTACATCTGTTCAATTCTGCACTATACTTTATACTACATTTGTTCTGCATCATATGTTATACTTCCTATATTATGTTCTGCGTCACACGTTGTGCTGCATCTCTTTTATTCTGCATCATACGTTATACTGCATTTGTTTTGCAGCATACGTTGTACTGCATCTGTTTTGTTCTACATCATACGTTATACTGCAATTGTTTGTTTATACGTTATACTATATTTGTTCTGAATCGTACGTTATATTGCGTATTTTCTTCCGCGTCAAAGGTTATACTGCATCTGCTCTATTCTGCATCACACATTATACTGCATATGTTCTAATCATACGTTATACAGTTCTGCAATATACGTTATACTTCATTTGTTCTGCACCATATATTAAATTGTGTATGTTCTATTCTGCATCAAACGTTGTATCATTTTCATCGTTCTCAAGTAAAGACACGTTATACTGCATCTGTTCTAATAATACGTTATATTGTTCTGCATCATACGTTATACTCCATCTGTTATGTTCTCCATGATACGTTATACAACATTTGTTTTGCTTTACATAATATTTATACTACATATGTTCTACATCATAAGTTATACTACATCTGTTTTTTTCTACATCATACGTTATACTGCATATGTTTTGTTCTTCATCATACGCTATATAGCATCTTTTCTTTTCATACATTATACTACATCTGTTCTGCATCATACGTTATGTTGCATCTGTTCTGTTCTGCATCATACGTTATACTCCATCTGTTATGTTCTCCATGATACGTTATACAACATTTGTTTTGCTTTACATAATATTTATACTACATATGTTCTGCATCATAAGTTATACTGCATCTGTTTTTTTCTACATCATACGTTATACTGCATATGTTTTGTTCTTCATCATACGCTATATAGCATCTTTTCTGTTCATACATTATACTACATCTGTTCTGCATCACACGTTATGTTGCATCTGTTCTGTTCTGCATCATATGTTATACTGCATCTGTTCTGCGTCATACGTTATACTTGATCTGTTATGTTCTGTAACACATGTTATATTGCATTTGTTATGTTCATATGTTATACAACATCTGTTTTGTTATGCATCGTATGTTATACTACATCTGTTCTGTTCTGCATCATACGTTATACTACATCTGTTTGGTTCTGCATCAAATGTTTTACTGCATCTGTTTTGTTCTCCATCACACAGTATACTGCATATGTTATGTTCATATGTTATACTGCATATGTTGTGCTTCATACGTTATGTTCCATGTATTCTGTTCTGCATCATATGTTATACTGCATGTGTTCTGCAACATATATACTTGATATGTTATGTTTTGCATCATAAGTTATGCTGCATCTGTTCTGTTCATATGTTATACTGCATCTGTTTTGTTATGCATCATACGTTATACTACATCTTTTCTGTTCTGCTTCATATGTTATACTGCATTTGTTATTTTCATAAGCTATACTACATTTGTTCTGCTTCATACGTAATATTGCATCTGTTTTGTTCTGCATCACACGTTATACTGCATCTGTTCAATTCTAAATTATACATTTGTTCCGCATTAAGTGTTATACTGCATATGTTATGTTCTGCATCATACATTGTACTGCATCTCTTCTATTCTGCATCAAACGTTATACTGCATTTGTTTTGCAGCATACGTTGTACTGTATCTGTTTTGTTCTGCATCATACGTTATACGACATTTGTTTGTATATACGTTATACTGCATTTGTTCTGTATCATATGTTATGTTGCGTATGTTCTGTTCTGCATCAAATGTTATACTACATCTGTTCTGTTCTGCATCATACGTTATAATGCATTTGTTTAGCTTCATACGTTATCTGCTTATGTTCTTTTCATATGTTATACTACATCTATTCTACATCATACGTAATATTGCATCTGTTCTGTTCTGCATCACATGTTATACTACATCTGTTCAATTCTGCATTATACTTTATACTACATTTGTTCTGCATCATATGTTATACTTCCTATGTTATGTTCTGCGTCATACGTTGTGCTGCATCTCTTCTATTCTGCATCATACGTTATACTGCATTGTTTTGCAGCATACGTTGTACTGCATCTGTGTTGTTCTACATCATACGTTATACTGCAATTGTTTGTTTATACGTTATACTGTATTTGTTCTGAATCGTACGTTATATTGCGTATTTTCTTTTGCGTCAAAGGTTATACTGCATCTGCTCTATTCTGCATCATACATTATACTGCATATGTTCTAATCATACGTTATACAGTTCTGCATCATACGTTATACTTCATTTGTTCTGCACCATATATTAAATTGTGTATGTTCTATTCTGCATCAAACGTTATATCTGTTCTACTCTGTTCTGTAGCACACGTTATACTGCATCTGTTCTAATAATACGTTATACTGTTCTGCATCATACGTTATACTCCATCTGTTATGTTCTCCATGATACGTTATACAACATTTGTTTTGCTTTACATAATATTTATACTACATATATTCTGCATCATAAGTTATATTGCATCTGTTTTTTTATACATCATACGTTATACTGCATATGTTTTGTTCTTCATCATACGCTATATAGCATCTTCTCTGTTCATACATTATACTACATCTGTTCTGCATCATACGTTATGTTGCATCTGTTCTGTTCTGCATCATATGTTATACTGCATCTGTTCTGCGTCATACGTTATACTTGATCAGTTATGTTCTGTAACACATGTTATATTGCATTTGTTATGTTCATATGTTATACAACATCTGTTTTGTTATGCATCATACGTTATACTACATCTGTTCTGTTCTGCATCATACGTTATACTACATCTGTTTGGTTCTGCATCAAATGTTTTACTACATCTGTTTTGTTCTCCATCACACAGTATACTGCATCTGTTCTGCTTCAAACGTTATGTTCCATGTGTTCTGTTCTGCATCATATGTTATACTGCATGTGTTCTGCAACATATATACTTGATCTGTTATGTTCTGCATCATAAGTTATGCTGCATCTGTTCTGTTCATATGTTATACTGCATCTGTTTTGTTATGCATCATACGTTATACTGCATTTGTTATTTTCATAAGCTATACTACATTTGTTCTGCTTCATACGTAATATTGCATCTGTTTTGTTCTGCATCACACGTTATACTGCATCTGTTTAATTCTGAATTATACATTTGTTCTGCATTAAATGTTATACTGCATATGTTATGTTCTGCGTCATACATTATACTGCATCTCTTCTATTCTACATCAAACGTTATACTGCATTTGTTTTGTAGCATACGTTGTACTGTATCTATTTTGTTCTGCATCATACGTTATACGGCATTTGTTTGTTTATACGTTATACTGCATTTGTTTAGTATCATATGTTATGTTGCGTATGTTCTGTTCTGCATCAAATGTTATACTACATCTGTTCTGTTCTGCATCATACGTTATAATGCATCTGTTTAGCTTCATACGTTATCTGCTTATGTTCTTTTCATATGTTATACTACATCTATTCTACATCATGCGTAATATTGCATCTGTTCTGTTCTGCATCACACGTTATACTACATCTGTTCAATTCTGCATTATACTTTATACTACATTTGTTCTGCATCATATGTTATACTTCCTATGTTATGTTCTGCGTCATACGTTGTGCTGCATCTCTTCTATTCTGCAACATACGTTGTACTGCATCTGTTTTGTTCTACATCATACGTTATACTGCATTTGTTTGTTTATACGTTATACTGTATTTGTTCTGAATCGTACGTTATATTGCGTATTTTCTTCTGCGTCAAAGGTTATACTGCATCTGCTCTATTCTGCATCATACATTATACTGCATATGTTCTAATCATACGTTATACAGTTCTGCATCATACGTTATACTTCATTTGTTCTGCACCATATATTAAATTGTGTACGTTCTATTCTGCATCAAACGTTATATCTGTTCTGCTCTGTTCTGCAGCACACGTTATACTGCATCTGTTCTAATAATACGTTATACTGTTCTGCATCATACGTTATGATGCAGAACAGAAGAGATGCAGTACAACTTATGACGCAGAACATAACATATGTAGTATAACATATGATGTAGAACAAATGCAGTATAATGTATAATGCAGAATTGAACAGATCTAGTATAACGTGTGATGCAGAACAGAACAAATGCAATATTACGTATGAAGCAGAACAAATGTAGTATAGCATATGAAAAGAACAAATGCAGTATAACGTATGAAGCTAAACATATGTATTATAACGTATGATGCAGAACAGAACAGATGCAATATAACGTATGATGCAGAACATAACAGATGCAGTATAACGTATGATGCAGAACAGAACATATGTAGTATAATGTATGATGCATAACAAAACAGATGCAGTATAACATATGAACAGAACAGATGCAACATAACTTATGATGCAGAACATAACAGATCAAGTACAATGTATGATGCAGAACATATGCAGTATAACATATGATACAGAACAGAACACATGGAACATAACGTATGAAGCAGAACAGATGCAGTATAACATATGAACATAACATATGCAGTATAACGTAAGAATAGAACAAATGCAGTATACTGTGTGATGGAGAACAAAACAAATGCAGTAAAACATTTGATGCAGAACCAAACAGATGTAGTGTAACGTATGATGCAGAACAGAACAGATGCAGTATAACGTTTGACGCAGAACAAAACAAATGTACAATGCATAACAAAACAGATGTTGTATAACATATTAACATAACAGATGCAGTATAACTTGTGATGCAGAACATAACATATCAAGTATAACGTGTGACGTAGAACAGATGCAGTATAACTTTTGATGCAGAACATAACATATCAAGTATAACGTATAACGCAGAACAGATGCAGTATAACATGTGATGCAGAACAGAACAGATGCAACATAACGCATGATGCAAAACAGATATAGTATAATGTATGAACAGAACAGATGCTATATAGCGTATGATGAACAATAAAACATATGCAATATAACGTATGATGTAGAAAAAAACAGATGCAGTATAACGTATGATGTAGATAAAAAATCAAATGCAATAAAACTTATGATGCAGAACAGATGTAGTATACATATTATGTAAAACGAAACAAATGTTGTATAACGTTTGATGGAGAACAGAACAGATGGAGTATAACGTATGATGCAGAGCAGTATCAGATTAGAACAGTGCAATATAACATGTGATGCAGAACAGATATAACGTTTGATGCAGAACAGACAATACGAAATATAACATATGGTGCACAACAAATGCAGTATAAGGTATTATGCAGAACTGTATAACGTATGATTAAAACAGATGCAGTATAATGTATGATGCAGAATAGAGCAGATGCAGTATAACATTTGACGCAGAACAGAACATACGCAATATAACATACGATGCAGAACAAATGCAGTATAACGTATGATGTAGAACAAAACAAATGTAGTACAATGTATGCTGCAAAACAAATGCAGTATAACGTATGATGCAGAACTGAAGAGATGCAGTACAACGTATGACGCAGAACATAACATATGCAGTATAACATATGATGCAGAACAAATGCAGTACAATGTATAATGCAGAATTGAAGAAATGCAGTATAACGTGTGATACAGAACAGAACAAATGCAATATTACGTATGAAGCAAAACAAATGTAGTATAGCATATGAAAAGAACAGATGCAACATAACTTATGAAGCTGAACAGATGCATTATAACGTATGACGTAGAACAGAACAGATGCAGTATAACATATGATGCAAAACAGAACAGATGCAGTATAACGTATAATGCAGAACAGAATAGCTGTAGTATAACGTTTGATGAAGAACAAAACATACGCAGCATATCATATGATACAGAGCAAATGCAGTATAATATATGATGTAGAACAAAATAGATGCAGTATAACATATGAACATAGCATATGCAATATAACGTATGAAGCTGAACAGATGCATTATAATGTATGATGCAGAACAGAACAGATGCAGTATAACGTATGATGCAGAACAGAACAGATGCAGTATAACGTATGATGCAGAACAGAACACATGCAGTATAACGTATGATGTAGAACAGAATAGATGTAGTAAAACGTTTGATGAAGAACAAAACATACGCAGCATAACATATGATACAGAACAAATGCAGTATAATGTATGATGCAGAACAAAACAGATACAGTACAACGTGTGCTGCAAAACAAATGCATGATAACGTATGATGCAGAACAGAAGAGATGCAGTACAACGTATGATGGAGAACATAACATATGCAGTATAACATATGATGCAGAACAAATGCAGTATAATGTATAATGCAGAATTGAACAGATGCAGTATAACGTGTGATACAGAACATAACAGATGCAATATTACGTATAAAGGATGATATGGTCTTAACCAAGAATTAATAGAATACTCGACGTTTGAGAATTAGGGTTTGAAGACGGCTGAAATTTGAGAACTATTTTATATAATAAAAAAAGCAAAATAACAAATAAAGATAGATATGAAAAGGAAGGCGTCACACAAACAAAAATGTTTGATAAGCCAAGGATGATCGCCACATAAGAATCAAAGAATTCTTGATAAGATCGAGGATGCAAGGAAGAACCCTAGCAGAGCTTAAGCTCACAAAAATATCAAATTGAATAATGACCTGCCTCCGTTCTCAATTCCTATAAGTTTAATACTAATTAGGTTTACCTAATACGAAATGGGCCTATAAGTAAATGGGTCTTGTACGAAATTATTTATTTTAAAGTCTATTACAAAATAAATGGGCCTCCTAGTCCACCAGGCAGGCTATACATATTATCAGCTTCCGCGTTTGTTGGGCCGCTAACAATTCAGTCTCAAGCACATGGGCCACCTTGAGTTGTAATGCTTCTTGGGCCTTTCTGAATCTGCTCCTAGTCATGGGTCCAATCATTTCATGGATTGGGTCTTGATTTTGATTCTTCTCATCATGGGCCTCATACTCTTGGGTCTTGATGTCCTCATCACTCCCTCCTTCTTGAGAATGATTTGACCTCAAATCCAGAACTTTATCATCTGCATTGAAAGGGGACAAGTCAGATACATCAAAAGTAGTACTAATATTGTACTCACCAGGTATATCTATTATATATGCATTGTCATTGATCTTCTCTAACACTTGGAATGGACCATCTCCCCTCGGTTGAAGTTTTGACTTTCTTTGTTCTGGGAACCTTCACTTGCTCATGCAACTTCTTCACATATTTAGCTTTGGCCTGTGCTTCTTGGTGCTTAAACTTAGAAATGTTAGGCATAGGCAGTAAATCAAGAGGAGTTAGAGGATTAAATCCATACACAATTTCAAAAGGAGAGCAATTAGTTGTGGTATGGATAGCTCTATTATAAGCAAACTCAACATGAGGTAAACATGCTTCCCAAGACTTAATATTTTTCTTTAAAGTAGTTCTAAGCAATGTTCCTAAAGTCCTATTGACTACCTCAGTTTGACCATCTGTTTGTGGGTGACAAGTAGTAGAAAATAACAATTTAGTACCAATCTTACCCCACAAAGTCCACCAAAAATGGCTTAGGAATTTACTGTCTCTATCACTTACAATGCTCCTAGGCAGTCCATGGAGTCTCACAATCTCCTTGAAAAACAAGTCAGCCACGTGACAAGCATCATCTACCTTCTTGCAAGGTAGGAAATGTGCTTTCTTAGAAAACCTGTCAACAACAACAAACACAGAATCCTTTCCACTCTTTGTTCTAGGCAATCCCAAAACAAAGTCCATAGAAATGTCAATCCAAGGATGTTTGGGAATAGGCAAAGGGGTATATAATCCATGAGGCTTAACTTTGGATTTAGCCTTTTTACAAACAATACAACGATCACAAAATTTTTGCACATCACGCTTCATATGTGGCCAATAAAAATGTTCTTGCAAAATTTCCAAAGTCTTCAGAACCCCAAAATGTCCCATTAAACCCCCTTCATGTGATTCACTCACAAGCAACTCTCTTATGGAACACCTAGGCACACACAATTTATTTGCTTTAAACAAAAATCCATTATGCCTATAGTAACCATTTTCAGATAATTTTTCACATGCAGCAAAAATTTTAGCAAAGTCTACATTTGTCTCATACATATCCCTCAAAGATTCAAGACCAAACAATTTAGTTTCAAGTACAGAAAGTAATGTATGCCTCCTAGAAAGTGCATCAGCCACTACATTCCCTTTCCCCTTTTTATGTTTGATGACATATGAAAATTGCTCTAGAAATTCTACCCACTTAGCAAGTCTTTTATTAAGCTTACCCTGTCCTTTTAAGTACTTTAAGGACTCATGATCACTATGAATGACAAACTCTTTGGGTAAAAGGTAATGTTGCCAAGTCTTTAAAGGTCTAACCAAAGAATATAATTCTTTATCATAGGTTGAATAGCTAAGGGCAGCCCCACTTAGTTTTTCACTAAAATATGCAATTGGATGTCCTTCTTGCAATAAAACAACCCCAATACCCACATTGGATGCATCACACTCAACCTCAAATGATTTTGAAAAATTAGGCATAGCAAGAATGGGTGCATTAGTTAATTCATGCTTAAGAGCAACAAATGCCTCTTCTTGTTTTTCACCCCACTTGAATCCTACGTTTATCTTAGTAACTTCATTTAAAGGTGCAGCCAAGGTACTAAAATCTTTAACAAATCTCCTATAGAAACTTGCTAGCCCATGAAATCCCCTCACCTCACTCACAGTCTTAGGTGTTGGCCATTCTTGGATGGCCTTAACCTTTTCCACATCTACTTGTATCCCTTTAGCGCTAATAACATATCCAAGGAATACCACATGATCAGAA
Organism: Hylodesmum podocarpum; assembly: GCA_026586105.1. NCBI lineage: Eukaryota > Viridiplantae > Streptophyta > Magnoliopsida > Fabales > Fabaceae > Hylodesmum > Hylodesmum podocarpum. Next base: position 218,200 of record JALJEV010000303.1, on the reverse strand, counting down.
TAAAAGATGCATTTTTCCAGATTGGCATACAATTGCTCTTTTCTAAGCACATTCAAAATAGATTGCAAATGCTCAACATGTAAATCAAGACGAGTGCTATATATAAGAATATCATCAAAGTATACCACAACAAACTTGCGAATAAACTCCCTAAGAACATGGTTCATCAATCTCATGAAGGTACTAGGTGCATTAGTCAAACCAAAGGGCATAACTAACCACTCATACAAACCATACTTTGTTTTAAATGCAGTCTTCCATTCATCTCCTTCTCTAATTCTAATTTGGTTATATCCACTTTTCAAATCAATTTTAGAGAACACACATGAACCATACAGTTCATCAAGAAGATCATCTAACCTGGGAATTGGATGCCTATACTTGATGGTGATGTTGTTTATAGCCCTACAATCCGAACACATTCTCCATGAGCCATCCTTCTTGGGTACTAGGATGACTGGTACAACACATGGACTCATGTTATTTCTCTCACCCAACCTTTGCTCATGAGTTCAGCCACCTGTCTTTCAATCTCCTTAGTCCCTTGTGGGTTGCTTCTATATGCGGGCCTATTGGGTAAAGAAGCTCCTGGAATGAGATCAATGTGATGCTCAATCCCCCTCAATGGTGGCAAGCCACCCGGTACACTTGCTGGAAAAATATCTTGATAATCCTGCAAAAGAGACTTAATACAAGAAGGCAATTCAGACTTATCAAATTGGTTAGCATACAAAATTTGACTTTGACAAAACATTAAATAGAGAGGTTGCCTTGCGCAAAGCACCCTCTTTACCTCCTTTTCTCTTACTAAACAAATGTGTTTGCCCTCAAGTGTTTCACTCTTTTCTATTTCACTCTTTCTTTTTTCACTCTTTCTTCTCTCAAGTGTTTCACTCTTCCTCTCTACTGCTATTTTTTCTCTCATTCTCACTTGATCCTCACACACCTCTTTAGGGCTCAATGGTTTGAGTATAATTTTTTTATCTTGGTGCATAAAAGAGATCTTGTTGGAATAGCCATCATGAATGGCTCTAGTATCAAATTGCCAAGGCCTCCCCAAAAGTATGTGGCTGACCTCCATTGGAACTACATCACATAACACCTTATCCTTGTATTTCCCAATTGCAATATCCACTTCTACTTGCTGCCTTACTTGTACCTCACCATCTTCACTAAGCCATTGAAGTTTGTAGGGTCTAGGATGTGTTTTAGTAGCTAAATTTAGCTTTGACACTAACCTAGCACTAGCCACATTGGTGCAACTCCCTCCATCAATAATCACCATGCATACCTTCCCGTCGATAGAACATCTAGTGTGGAAAATGTTCTCTCTTTGACTCTCATCCAAAGGCTTTAATTGACTACCCAGCATTGACTACCCAACAACCTCCTAATCATTAACAAGTCTCCCTCCGCAGCCTCCAACTCTTCTCCACTTTCAAATTCTTCCTCTCCCTCACTGGCTTCAGATTGACTTGTGTACTCCCCATTATCTTTGAGAAGAATTGTCTTCTTTGTAGGACATTCATAGGCATAATGACCCATGCCCAAACACTTGAAACACTTCACTTCCCTAGTTCTCTTTGATGGATGATCAGCTTGTTTTTGAGGTGCTTTTCTCCGGTTAGAAAATGAAGCATTGCTAGAGGAGGTATCCCCTTCTTTGTTGATTCTATCCTTCCAATTTGGAGGATTATAGCTAGTAGAACTCTTCCTCGCTGTACTTCTTCTTTTTAGTTGTTGTTCTACTTGAACTGCCTTGTGCAAAAGATCTTCCATCTCTACAAATTCCTGCAACTCTACTACATCTCTAATGTTATTATTTAAACCATTAAGAAAGCGAGCCATAGTTACCTCAGCATCTTCTTCAATTTTGGCTTGGATGATTAACACTTCCATCTCCTTGTAAAACTCTTCCACCCCTTGCTTCCTTGATACAATTTCTGCAGTTTGAGTTTCAAGTCTCTATGAAAGCTAGATGGTACATATCGCTTCCTCATGATTCCCTTCATTTCAGCCCAAGTGTCCACCATAGGCTCTTCGTTTCTTATTCTCTCCCTCTGCAACTTATTCCACCATATGAGTGCATAGTTAGAAAATTCAGCAGCAACAAGTCTTACCTTTTGGTCCTCACTATAATTATTACAAGAGAACACATGTTCAATTTTGAGCTCCCACTCCAAATATGCCTCTGGATCACTCCTACCCTTGAAAGGTGGTACATTCAACTTGATTCCTTCTATTCTTGCCTCATTCCTATTCAGTCCCACTCCTCCTCCTCCAGGTGGTCTTCTATTCTCCAATTAGTCTATCCTCTCATGGAAATCATCATATGTTGTTGTTTCATCAATCTCTCCAAATGTTGAGATATTGCAGTCATTTGCATCCGAAGGTCGTTGTTATTATTTTCTGCTGCCATTGACAAACAAACAAATCAAAGGTAACAAGAAAATAATATAATTACTGTTTGTTGAACCTTACCCACTCAAGTGTTTGCACACAATTAGGCTTTTTTCTATAATAATCACTCTTGCCTTTTTCCACTCGTTCTCTGACTCAAGGTTCTTACAAGAATCCAAACAATCTATTATCAAGAATCACCTTCGAAAATAATAATAAGAAAGATTTATGTTTTTTTTTTGGAAACTGAACAGAAAGTAGCAAAGAACAATTTTCCTACCAATAGAAAAACAAGGTAAGCACGAATTGTAAGGGAAGACAAACAATTACCACTTAGAAATATTGTCAAACAAATAATTTGCACTAGATTTAAACAAGAACAACTAAGAATATAAATTTTGTTTGATTAATTTCGTTTTCGCTTTTTTTTTTCGGCAGCTTTCGTTTTTTTTTGGCAGCTTTCTTTTGCTTTTTTTCGATTTTTTTAAATAAAATAAGATGAATAGATAGTAACAGTAAACAGTAACGCGCAATGAACAGTAACACAGGATGAATCCTACCGATGAAACTGTACTCTGAATACCAGATGATATGGTCCTAACCCAGAATTAATAGAATACTCAACGTTTGAGAATTAGGGTTTGAAGACGGCTGAAACTTGAGAACTATTTTATATAATAAAAAAAGCAAAATAACAAATAAAGATAGATATGAAAAGGAAGGCGTCACACAAACAAGAATGTTTGATAAGCCAAGGATGATCGCCACACAAGAATCGAAGAATTCCTGATAAGATCGAGGATGCAAGGAAGAACCCTAGCAGAGCTTAAGCTCACAAAAATATCAAATTGAATAATGATCTGCCTCCGTTCTCAATTCCTATAAGTTTAATACTAATTAGGTTTACCTAATACGAAATGGGCCTATAAGTAAACGGGCCTTGTACGAAATTATTTATTTTAAAGTCTATTACAAAATAAATGGGCCTCCTAGTCCACCAGGCAGGCTATACATGTTATCAGCTTCCGCGTTTGTTGGGCCGCTAACAATTCAGTCTCAAGCACATGGGCCACCTTGAGTTGTAATGCTTCTTGGGCCTTTCTGAATCTGCTCCTAGTCATGGGTCCAATCATTTCATGGATTGGGTCTTGATTTTGATTCTTCTCATCATGGGCCTCATACTCTTCAGTCTTGATGTCCTCATCAAAGGAAAACAAATATAGTATAGCATATGAAAAGAACAGATGCAGTATAACGTATGAAGCTGAACAGAACAGATGTAGTATAACGTATGATCCAGAACTGAACAGATGCAGAACAGAATAGATGTAGTATAACGTTTGATGAAGAACAAAACATACGCAACATAACATATGATACAGAACAAATGTAGTATAATGTATGATGCAGAACAAAACAGATGCAGAACAACGTGTGCTGCAAAACAAATGCAGTATAACGTATGATGCAGAACAAAAGAGATGCAATACAACTTATGACGCGGAACATAACATATGTAGTATAACATATGATGCAGAACAAATGTAGTATAATGTATAATGCAGAATTGAACAGATCCAGTATAACGTGTGATGTAGAACAAAACAAATGCAGTATTACGTATGAAGCAAAACAAATGTAGTATAGCATATGAAAAGAACAGATGCATTATAACGTATGATGCAGAACGAACAAATACAAGTATAACATATGAAGCAAAACATAACAGATGCAGTATAACGTATGATGCAGAACAGAACATATATAGTATAACGTATGATGCATAAAAAAACAGATGCAGTATAACATATGAACAGAACAGATGCAGCATAACTTATCATGCAGAACATAACAGATCAAGTATAATGTATGATGAAGAACACATGCAGTATAACATATGATGCAGAATAGAACACATGGAACATAATGTATGAAGCAGAACAGATGCAGTATAACGTATGAAGCTGAACATATGCATTATAAAGTATGATGCAAAACAGAACAGATGCAGTATAACGTATGATGCAAAACAGAACAGATGCAGTATAACGTATGATGCAGAACAGAATAGATGTAGTATAACGTTTGATGAAGAACAAAACATACGCAACATAACATATGATACAGAACAAATGCAGTATAATGTATGATGCAGAACAAAACAAATGCAGTACAACGTGTGCTGCAAAACAAATGCAGTATAACGTATGAAGCAGAACAGAAGAGATGCAGTACAACTTATGACGCGGAACATAACATATGTAGTATAACATATGATGCAGAACAATTGCAATATAATGTGTAATGCAGAATTGAACAGATCCAGTATAACGTGTGATGCAGAACAGAACCAATGCAATATGAAACAGAACAAATGTAGTATAGCATGTGAAAAGAACAGATGCAATATAACGTATGAAGCTGGACAGATGCATTATAACATATGATGCTGAACAGAACAGATGCAATATAACGTATGATGCAGAACAGAACAGATGCAATATAACGTATGATGTAGAACAAAACAGATGTAATATAACGTTTGATGAAGAACAAAATATATGCAGAATAACATATGACACAGAACAAATGCAGTATAATTTATGATGTAGAACAAAACAAATGCAGCATAACGTATGATGCAGAACAGAAGAGATGCAGTACAACTTATGATGCGGAACATAACATATGTAGTATAATATATGATGCAGAACAAATGCTGTACGATTTATAATGCAGAATTGAACATATCCAGTATAATGTGTGATGCAGAACAGAATAAATGCAATATTACGTATGAAGGAGAACAAATGTAGTATAGCATATGAAAATAACAGATGCAGTATAACGTATGAAGCTGAACAGATGCATTATAACGTATGATGCAGAACAGAACAGATGCAGTATAACATATGATGCAGAACAAAACACATGCAATATAACGTATGATGTAGAACAAAATAGATGTAGTAAAACGTTTGATGAAGAACAAAACATACGCAGCATAACATATGATACAGAACAAATGCAGTATAATGTATGATGCAAAACAAAACAGATGGAGTACAACGTGTGCTGCAAAACAAATGCATTATAACGTATGATGCAGAACAGAAGAGATGCAGTACAACGTATGACGTAGAACATAACATATGCAGTATAACATATGATGCAGAACAAATGCAGTATAATGTATAATGCAGAATTGAACAGATGCAGTATAACGTGTGATGCAAAACAAAACAAATGCAATATTACGTATGAAGGAAAAGAAATGTAGTATAGCATATGAAAAGAACAGATGCAATATAACGTATGAAGCTGAACAGATGCATTATAACGTGTGATGCAGAACAGAACAGATGCAGTATAACGTATGATGCAGAACAGAACAGATGCATTATAACGTATGATGCATAACAGAACAGATGTAGTATAACGTTTGATGAAGAACAAAACATATGCAGCATAACATATGATACAAAACAAATGCAGTATAATAAATGATGCAGAACAAGACAGATGCAGTACAACGTGTGCTGCAAAACAAATGCAGTATAACGTATGGTGCAGAACAGAAAAGATGCAGTACAACTTATGACGCGGAACATAACATATGTAGTATAACATATGATGGAGAACAAATGCAGTATAATGTATAATGCAGAATTGAACAGATCCAGTATAACGTGTGATGCAGAACAGAACAAATGCAATATTAATTATGAAGCAGAACAAATGTAGTATAGCATATGAAAACAACAGATGCAGTATAACGTATGATGCAGAACAGAACAGATGCAGTATAACGTATGATGCAGAACAGAACAGATGTAGTATAACGTTTGATGAAGAACAAAACATATGCAGCATAACATATGATACAGAACAAATGCAGTATAATGTATGATGTAGAATAAAACAGATGCAGTACAACGTGTGCTGCAAAACAAATGCAGTATAACGTATGATGTAGATTAGAAGAGATGCAGTACAACTTATGACGCAGAACATAACATATGTAGTATAACATATGACGCAGAACAAATGCAGTATAATGTATAATGCAGAATTGAACAGATCCAGTATAACGTGTGATGCAGAATACAACAGATGTAATATTACGTATGAAGTAGAACAAGTGTAGTATAGCATATGAAAAGAACAGATGCAGTATAACGTATGAAGCTGAACAGATGCATTATAACGTATGATGCAGAACAGAACAGATGCAGTATAACGTATGATGCAGAACATAACAAATACAGTATAACGTATGATGCAGAGCAGAACATATATAGAATAACGTATGATGCATAACAAAACAGATGCAGTATAACGTATGAACAGAACAGATGCAGCATAACTTATTATGTAGAACATAACAGATCAAGTATAATGTGTGATGCAGAACACATGCAGTATAACATATGATGCAGAACAGAACACATGGAACATAACGTATGAAGCAGAACAGAAGCAGTCTAACATATGAACACAACATATGCAGTATAACATACGATACAGAACAAATGCAGTATAAGGTGTGATGCAGAACAAAACAAATGCAGTAGAACGTATTTTGCAAAAAGAAATACAGTATAACGTATGATGCAGAACTGAAGAGATGCAGTACAACGTATGACGCAGAACATAACATATGCAGTATAATGTATAATGTACAATTGAACAGATCCAGTATATCATGTGATACAGAACAGAACAGGTGCAATATTACGTATGAAGCAAAACAAATGTAGTATATCATATGAAAAGAACAGATACAGTATAACGTATGAAGCTGAATAGATGCATTATAACGTATGATGCAGAACAGAGCAGATGCAGTATAACATATGATGCAGAACAGAATAGGTGTTGTATAACGTATGATGCATAACAGAACAGATGTAGTATAACGTTTGATGAAGACCAAAACATACGCAGCATAACATATGATACAGAACAAATGCAGTATAATAAATGATGCAGAACAAAACATATGCAGTACAACGTGTGCTGCAAAACAAATGCACTATAACGTATGATGCAGAATAAAAGAGATGCAGTACAACTTATGACGTGGAACATAACATATGTAGTATAATATATGATGCAGAAAAAATGCAGTATAATGTATAATGCAGAATTGAACAGATCCAGTATAACGTGTGATGTAGAACAGAACAAATGCAATATAGCATATGAAATGAACAAATGCAGTATAACGTATGAAGTTGAACAGATGCATTATAACATATGATGCAGAACAGAACAGATGCAGTATAACGTATGATGCAGAACATAACAAATGCAGTATAACGTATGATGCAGAAAAGAACATATGGAGTATAACGTATGATGCATAACAAAACAGATGCAGTATAACATATAAACAGAACAGATGCAACATAACTTATAATGCAGAACATAATAGATCAAGTATAATGTATGATGCAGAACAGAACACATGGAACATAACGTATAAAGCAGAACAGATGCAGTATAACATATGAACATAACATATGCAGTATAACATACGAAACAGAACAAATGCAGTATAACGTATGATGCAGAACATAACACATGGAACATAACGAATGAAACAGAACAGATGCAGTATAACATATGAACATAACATATGCAGTATAACGTAAGAATAGAACAAATGCAGTATACTGTGTGATGGAGAACTAAACAGATGCAGTAAAACATTTGATGCAGAACCAAACAGATGTAGTGTAACGTATGATGCAGAACAGAACAGATGCAGTATAACGTTTGACGCAGAACAAAACATATGCAGTATAACATACAATACAGAACAAATGCAGTATAACTTTTGATGCAGAACAAAACAGATGCAGTACAACGTATGCTGCAAAACAAATGCAGTATAACGTATGATGCAGAACAGCAGAGATACAGTACAACGAATGACACAGAACATAACATATGTAGTATAACATATGATGCAGAACAAATGCAGTATAATGTATAATGCAGAATTGAACAGATGCAGTATAACGTGTGATGTAGAACAGAACAGATGCAATATTACGTATAAAGCAAAACAAATGTAGTATAGCATATGAAAAGAATAGATGCAGTATAACGTATGAAGCTGAACAGATGCATTATAACGTATGATGCAGAACAGAACAGATGCAGTATAACGTATGATGCAGAACAGAACAGATGCAGTATAACGTATGATGCAGAATAGAACAGATGTAGTATAACGTTTGATGAAGAACAAAACATACGCAGCATAACATATGATACAGAACAAATGCAGTATAATGTATGATGCAGAACAAAACAGATACAGTACAACGTGTGCTGCAAAACAAATGCATGATAACGTATGATGCAGAACAGAAGAGATGCAGTACAACGTATGACGCAGAACATAACATATGCAGTATAACATATGATGCAGAACCAAACAGATGTAGTGTAACATATGATGCAGAACAGAACAGATGCAATATAACATTTGCCGCAGAACAGAACATTTGGAGTATAACGTATGATGCAGAACAGAACAGATGCAATATAACATTTGCCGCAGAACAGAACATTTGGAGTATAACGTATGATGCAGAACAGAACAGATGTACAATGCATAACAAAACAGATGTTGTATAACATATGAACATAACAAATGCAGTATAACTTGTGATGCAGAACATAACAGATCAAGTATAACGTATGACGCAGAACAGATGCAGTATAACATATGATGCCGAACAGAACAGATGCAACATAACGCATGATGCAAAACAGATGTAGTATAATGTATGAACAGAACAGATGCTATATAGCGTATGATGAACAACAAAACATATGTAATATAACGTATGATGCAGAAAAAAACAGATGCAGTATAACGTATGATGTAGATAAAAAACAAATGCAGTAAAACTTATGATGCAGAATAGATGTAATATACATATTATGTAAAACAAAACAAATGCTGTATAACGTATGATGGAGAACAGAACAGATGGAGTATAACGTATGATGCAGAACAGTATCAGATTAGAACAGATGCAACATAACGTGTAATGCAGAACAGAGCAGAACAGATATAACGTTTGATGTAGAACAGAACATACGAAATATAACATATGGTGCAGAACAAATGCAGTATAACGTATGATGCAGAACTGTATAACGTATGATTAGAACAGATGCAGAATAACATTTGACGCGGAACAGAACATACGCAATATAACATACGAAACAGAACAAATGCAGTATAACGTATGATGCAGAACAAAACAGATGCAGTACAACGTATGCTGCAAAACAAATGCAGTATAACGTATGATGCAGAACAGAAGAGATACAATACAACGTATGACGCAAAACATAACATATGCAGAATAGAACAGATGTAGTATAATGTATGATGCAAAACAGAACAGATGCAGTATAACGTATGATGCAGAACAGAACAGATGTAGTATAACGTTTGGTGAAGAACAAAACATATGCAGCATAACATATGATACAGAACAAATGCAGTATAATGTATGATGTAGAATAAAACAGATGCAGTACAACGTGTCCTGCAAAACAAATTCAGTATAACGTATGATGCAGATTAGAAGAGATGCAGTACAACTTATGACGCAGAACATAACATATGTAGTATAACATATGACGCAAAACAAATGCAGTATAATGTATAATGCAGAATTGAACAGATCCTGCAAAACGTGTGATGCAGAACAGAACAGATGCAATATTACGTATGAAGCAAAACAAATGTAGTATAGCATATGAAAAAAAATAGATGCAGTATAACGTATGAAGCTGAACAGATGCGTTGTAACGTATGATGCAGAACAGAATTGATGCAGTATAACGTATGATGCAGAACAAAACAGATGCAGTATAACGTATGATACAGAACAGAACAGATGTAGTATAACGTTTGATGAAGAACGAAACATACGCAACATAACATATGATACAGAAAAAATGCAGTATAATATATGATGCAGAACAGAACAGATGCACAATGCATAACAAAACAGATGTTGTATAACATATGAACATAACAAATGCAGTATAACTTGTGATGCAGAACATAACAGATCAAGTATAACGTATGACGCAGAACAGATGTAGGATAACATATGAATCAGAACGAAACAGATGCAACATAATGCATGATCCAAAACAGATTTAGTATAATGTATGAACAGAACAGATGCTATATAGCGTATGATGAACAACAAAACATATGCAATATAACGTATGATGTAGAAAAAAAACAGATGCAGTATAACGTATGATGTAGATAAAAAACAAATGAGGTAAAACTTATGATGCAGAACAGATGTAGTATACATATTATGTAAAACAAAACAAATGTTGTATAACGTATGATGGAGAACAGAACAGATGGAGTATAACGTATGATGCAGAACAGTATCGGATTAGAACAGATGCAGTATAACGTGTGATGCAGAACACAGCAGAACAGATATAACGTTTGATGCAGAACAGAACATACGAAATATAACATATGGTGCAGCACAAATGCAGTATAATGTATGATGCAGAACTGTATAACGTATGATTAGAACAGATGCAGTATAATGTATGATGCAGAATAGAGCAGATGCAGTATAATGTTTGATGCAGAACAGAACAGATGTAGTATAACTTTTGATGCAGAACAGAATATACGCAACATAACATATGATACAAAACAAATGCAGTATAACGTATAAACAAACAAATGCAGTATAACGTTTGATGTAGAACAAAACAGATACAGTACAACGTATGCTGCAAAACAAATGCAGTGTAACGTATGATGCAGAACAGAAGAGATGCAGTACAACGTATGACGAAGAACATAACATATGCAGTATAACATATGATGCAGAACAAATGCAGTATAATGCACAATGCAGAATTGAACAGATGCATTATAACATGTGATACAGAACAAAACAGATGCAATATTACGTATGAAGCAAAACAAATGTAGTATAGCATATGAAAAGAACAGATACAGTATAACGTATGAAGTTGAACAAATGCATTATAACGTATGATGCGAACATAAACAGATGCAATATAAAGTATGATGCAAAACAGAACAGATGCATTATAACGTATGATGCAAAACAGAACAGATGTATAATAACGTTTGATGATGAACAAAACATAAGCAGCATAACATATGATATAGAACAAATGCAGTATTGACGCGTTCGCGGAAGCGGACCGTCTTGATTAATCATATATTTTTTATCAATTTCTTTTTGAAAGGGATGAGAAGGTGAGTGATAAGTCATGGATTTGATCGCCACACAATCAAAAGATTGATAAGATCATATTACTCAAATCGCCACACAATCAAGAGATTGATAAGATCATATTTAGTTCTTCTCACAAGAACTAAAAGAAACTCTCATAACGGAGAAATACTCATTTTATTCAAATTGACTCTCCCTCGAAATACAAAAAGTAACCATTTATAGGTTGTATGAGATGCAGATACATTGAACTTAGCCTACAAATGCAGGTACATTAAACTTAGCCTACATATGCAGGTACATTGAACTTAGCCTACAAATGCAGATACAATGAACTTAGCCTATAAATCTTTATGAAAATAATAAAATGAAAATAATAAAATAACAGTCATAAAAACCCTATTAGAGACACATTAAATTACTTATTAAAACAAATTAATTGTAGCCTAAAAATCTGCACGAAATAACAGAGTAGAATTTTCGTTTCACATCAAGTATAATAATGTATGTATGATGCAGAACAAAACAGATGCGACAACCAGGAGGTTTGCCTAGAAGCAGCCACCCTTGAAAGAGTGCGTAATAGCTCACTGATCGAGCGCTCTTGCGCCGAAGATGAACGGGGCTAAGCGATCTGCCGAAGCTGTGGGATGTAAAAATAAATCGGTATGGGAGCGTTCCGCCTTAGAGGGAAGAACCCGCGCGAGCAGTGTGTTGGAACGTGTGCTGCAAAACAAATGCAGTATAACGTATGATGCAGAACAGAAGAGATGTGGTACAACTTATGACGCGGAATATAACATATGTAGTATAACATATGATGCAAAACAAATGCAGTATAATGTATAATGCAGAATTGAACAGATCTAGTATAACGTGTGATGCAGAACAGAACAGATGCAATATTACGTATGAAGCAGAACAAATGTAGTATAGCATATGAAAATAACAGATGCAGTATAACGTATGAAGCTGAACAGATGCATTATAACGTATGATGCAGAACAGAACAAATGCAATATAACGTATGATGCAGAACATAACAGATGCAGTATAACGTATGATGCAGAACAGAACATATGTAGTATAACGTATGATGCATTTGTTTGTTCAAACGTTATACTGCATTTGTTCTGCACCATTTGTTATATTGTGTATGTTCTGTTCTGCATCAAACGTTATATTTGTTCTGCTCTGTTCTGCATCACACGTTATACTGCATCTGTTCTAATCATACATTATATTGTTCTGCATCATACGTTATACTGCATCTGTTCTATTCTCCATCATACGTTATACAACATTTGTTCTGTTTTACATAATATGTATACTACATCTAATCTGCATCACAAGTTGTACTGCAACTGTTTTTTTCTACATCATTCGTTATACTGCATCTGTTTCTTTTTCTGCATCATACGTTATACTTCATATGTTTTGTTGTTCATCATACGCTATATAGCATCTGTTCTGTTTATACATTATAATTCATCTGTTCTGCATCATACGTTATGTTGCATCTGTTCTTTTCTGCATCATATGTTATACTACATCAGTTCTGCTTCGTACGTTATACTTGATTTGTTATGTTCAGCATCACATGTTATATTGCATTTGTTATGTTCATATGTTATACAACATCTGTTTTGTTATGCATCGTACGTTATACTACATCTGTTCTGTTCTGCATCGTACGTTATACTACATCTGTTCTGTTCTGCATCATACGTTATACTACATCTGTTTGGTTCTGCATCAAATGTTTTACCGCATCTGTTTTGTTCTCCATCACATAGTATACTGCATTTGTTTTATACTGCATATGTTATGTTCATATGTTATACTGCATCTGTTCTGCATCATACGTTATGTTCCATGTTTTCTGTTCTGCATCATATGTTATACTGCATGTGTTCTGCATCATACATTATACTTGATCTGTTATGTTCTGCATCATAAGTTATGCTGCATATGTTCTGTTCATATTTTATACTGCATCTGTATTGTTATGCATCATACGTTATACCATATTTGGTCTGTTCTGTATCTTACATTATACTGCATTTATTCTATTCTGCATCATACGTTATACTGCAACAGATCAGCTCCATACGTTATAATACAATTGTTTGTTTATACGTTATACTGCATTTGTTCTGTACCGTATGTTATATTGCGTATTTTCTGTTCTGCGTCAAACGTTATACTGCATCTGCTCTATTATGCATCATACATTATACTGCATCTGTTCTAATCATACGTTATACAGTTCTGCATCATACGTTATACTGCATTTGTTTGTTCATACGTTATACTGCATTTGTTTGTCCATACGTTATATTGCATTTGTTCTGCACCATATGTTATGTTGCCTATGTTCTGTTCTGCATCAAACGTTATATCTGTTCTGCGTCACACGTTATACTGCATCTGTTCTAATCATACATTATACTTCATTTGTTTTGTTCTCCATCCTACGTTATACATCATTTGTTCTGTTTTACATAATATTTTATACTACATCTGTTCTGCATCATAAGTTATACTGCATCTATTTTTTTCTACATCATACGTTATACTGCATATGTTTTGTTCTTCATCATACGCTAAATAGCATCTGTTCTGTTTATAAATTATAATACATCTGTTCTGCATCATACGTTATGTTGCATCTGCTCTTTTCTGCATCATATGTTATACTGCATCAGTTCTGCTTCATACGTGATATGGTCCTAACCCATAATTAATAGAATACTCGACGTTTGAGAATTAGGGTTTGAAGACGGCTGAAATTTGAGAACTATTTTATATAATAAAAATGCAAAATAACAAATAAAGATAGATATGAAAAGGAAGGTGTCACACAAGCAAGAATGTTTGATAAGCCAAGGATGATCGCCACACAAGAATCGAAGAATTCCTGATAAGATCGAGGATGCAAGGAAGAACCCTAGCAGAGCTTAAGCTCACAAAAATATCAAATTGAATAATGATCTGCCTCTGTTCTCAATTCCTATAAGTTTAATACTAATTAGGTTTACCTAATACGAAATAGGCCTATAAGTAAATGGGCCTTGTACGAAATTATTTATTTTAAAGTCTATTACAAAATAAATGGGCCTCCTAGTCCACCAGGCAGGCTATACATGTTATCAGCTTCCGCGTTTGTTGGGTCGCTAACAATTAAGTCTCAAGCACATGGGCCACCTTAAGTTGTAATGCTTCTTGGGCCTTTTTGAATCTGCTCCTAGTCATGGGTCCAATCATTTCATGGATTGGGTCTTGATTTTGATTCTTCTCATCATGGGCCTCATACTCTTAGGTCTTGATGTCCTCATCACTCCCTCCTTCTTGAGAAGGATTTGACCTCAAATCCTGAACTTCATCATCTGCATTGAAAGTGGACAAGTCAGATACATTAAAAGTAGTACTAATATTGTACTCACCGGGTATATCTATTATATATGCATTGTCATTGATCTTCTCTAACACCTGGAATGGACCATCTCCCCTCGGTTGAAGTTTTGACTTTCTTTGTTCTGGGAACCTTTCCTTCCTCATGTGTACCCAAACCCAATCACCAGGTTCAAATACCACCTTTTTTCTTCCTTTGTTAGCTTGTCTAGCATAGCTCTCATTCTTCTTTTCAAGTTGAGCCTTCACTTGCTCATGCAACTTCTTCACATATTTAGCTTTGGCCTGTGCTTCTTGGTGCTTAAACTTAGGCATAGGCAGTAAATCAAGAGGAGTTAGAGGATTAAATCCATACACAATTTCAAAAGGAGAGCAATTAGTTGTGGTATGGATAACTCTATTATAAGCAAACTCAACATGAGGTAAACATGCTTCCCAAGACTTAATATTTTTCTTTAAAGTAGTTCTAAGCAATGTTCCTAAAGTCCTATTGACTACCTCAGTTTGACCATCTGTTTGTGGGTGACAAGTAGTAGAAAATAACAATTTAGTACCAATCTTACCCCCACAAAGTCCACCAAAAATGGCTTAGGAATTTACTGTCTCTGTCACTTACAATGCTCCTAGGCAGTCCATGGAGTCTCATAATCTCCTTGAAGAACAAGTCAGCCACGTGACAAGCATCATCTACCTTCTTGCAAGGTAGGAAATGTGCCATCTTAGAAAGATAGATTCGTATTCCCATACATATAAATTATATAGTAGTAAGAAAAATCTTGAATTACTTTTAAAAAAAAAAGTAGAAATCGATTTTTTGGAGTAAAAAGACTATTCCAGTGAGAATAGTAATAAAAAAACAACAAACACAGAATCCTTTCCACTCTTTGTTCTAGGCAATTCCAAAACAAAGTCCATAGAAATGTCAATCCAAGGATGTTTGGGAATAGGCAAAGGGGTATATAATCCATGAGGCTTAACTTTGGATTTAGCCTTTTAACAAACAATACAACGATCACAAAATTTTTGCACATCACGCTTCATATGTGGCCAATAAAAATGTTCTTGCAAAATTTCCAAAGTCTTTAGAACCCCAAAATGTCCCATTAAACCCCTTCATGTGATTCACTCACAAGCAACTCTCTTATGGAACACCTAGGCACACACAATTTATTTGCTTTAAACAAAAATCCATTATGCCTATAGTAACCATTTTCAGATAATTTTTCACATGCAGCAAAAATTTTAGCAAAGTCCACATCTGTCTCATACATATCCCTCAAAGATTCAAGCCCAAACAATTTAGTTTCAAGTACAGAAAGTAATGTATGCCTCCTAGAAAGTGCATCAGCCACTACATTCCCTTTCCCCTTTTTATGTTTGATGACATATGGAAATTGCTCTAGAAATTCTACCCACGTAGCATGTCTTTTATTAAGCTTACCCTGTCCTTTTAAGTACTTTAAGGACTCATGACCACTATGAATGACAAACTCTTTGGGTAAAAGGTAATGTTGCCAAGTCTTTAAAGCTCTAACCAAAGAATATAATTCTTTATCATAGGTTGAATAGCTAAGGGCAGCCCCACTTAGTTTTTCACTAAAATATGCAATTGGATGTCCTTCTTGCAATAAAACAGCCCCAATACCCACATTGGATGCATCACACTCAACCTCAAATGATTTTGAAAAATTAGGCAGAGCAAGAATGGGTGCATTAGTTAATTCATGCTTAAGAGCAACAAATGCCTCTTCTTGTTTTTCACCCGCTTGAATCCTACGTTTTTCTTAGTAACTTCATTTAAAGGTGCAGCCAAGGTACTAAAATCTTTAACAAATCTCCTATAGAAACTTGCTAGCCCATGAAATCCCCTCCCCTCACTCACAGTCTTAGGTGTTGGCCATTCTTGGATGGCCTTAACCTTTTCCACATCTACTTGTACCCTTATAGCTCTAATAACATATCCAAGGAATATCACATGATCAGAATAAAAGATGCATTTTTCCAGATTGGCATATAATTGCTCTTTTCTAAGCACATTCAAAACAGATTGCAAATGTTCAACATGTAAATCAAGACTAGTGCTATATATAAGAATATCATCAAAGTATACCACAAAAAACTTGCCAATAAACTCCCTAAGAACATGGTTCATCAATCTCATGAAGGTACTAGGTGCATTAGTCAAACCAAAGGGCATAACTAACCACTCATACAAACCATACTTTGTTTTAAATGCAGTCTTCCATTCATCTCCTTCTCTAATTCTAATTTGGTTATATCCACTTACTTTTCAAATCAATTTTAGAGAACACACATGAACCATACAGTTCATCAAGAAGATCATCTAACCTGGGAATTGGACGCCTATACTTGATGGTGATGTTGTTTATAGCCCTACAATCCGAACACATTCTCCATGAGCCATCCTTCTTGGGTACTAGGATGACTGGTACAGCACATGGACTCATGCTATTTCTCACCCAACCTTTGCTCATGAGTTCAGCCACATGTCTTTCAATCTCCTTAGTCTCTTGTGAGTTGCTTCTATATGCGGGCCTATTGGGTAAAGAAGCTCCTGGAATGAGATCCATGTGATGCTCAATCCCCCTCAATGGTTGCAAGCCAACTGGTACACTTGCTGGAAAAATATCTTGATAATCCTGTAAAAGAGACTTAATACAAGAAGGCAATTCAGACTTATCAAATTGGTTAGCATACAAAATTTGACTTTGACAAAACATTAAATAGAGGGGTTGCCTTGCGCAAAGCACCCTCTTTACCTTCTTTTCTCTTACTAAACAAAAGTGTTTGCCCTCAAGTGTTTCACTCTTTTCTGTTTCACTCTTTCTTTTTTCACTCTTTCTTCTCTCAAGTGTTTCACTCTTCCTCTCTACTGCTATTTTTTCTCTCATTCTTAGTTGATCCTCACACACCTCTTTAGGGCTCAATGGTTTGAGTATAATTTTTTTATCTTGGTGCATAAAAGAGATCTTGTTGGAATAGCCATCATGAATGGCTCTAGTATCAAATTGCCAAGGCCTCCCCAAAAGTATGTGGCTGGCCTCCATTGGAACTACATCACATAACACCTTATCCTTGTATTTCCCAATTGCAATATCCACTTCTACTTGCTGCCTTACTTGTACCTCACCATCTTCACTAAGCCATTGAAGTTTGTATGGTCTAGGATGTGTTTTAGTGGCTAAATTTAGCTTTGACACTAACCTAGCACTAGCCACATTGGTGCAACTCTCTCCATCAATAATCACCATGCATACCTTCCCGTCGATATAAGATTTAGTGTGGAAAATGTTCTCTCTTTGACTCTCATCCAAAGGCTTTAATTGACTACCCAGCAACCTTCTAATCATTAACAAGTCTCCCTCCGTAGCCTCCAACTCTTCTCCACTTTCAAATTCTTCCTCTCCCTCACTAGCTTCAGATTGACTTGTGTACTCTCCGTTATCTTTGAGAAGAATTGTCTTCTTTGTAGGACATTCATAGGCATAATGACCCATGCCCAAACACTTGAAACACTTCACTTCCCTAGTTCTCTTTGATGGATGATCAGCTTGTTTTTGAGGTGCTTTTCTCCGGTTAGAAAATGAAGCATTGCTAGAGGAGGTATCTCCTTCTTTGTTGATTCTATCCTTCCAATTTGGAGGGTTATAGCTAGTAGAACTCTTCCTCACTGTACTTCTTCTTTTTAGTTGTTGTTCTACTTGAACTGCCTTGTGCAAAAGATCTTCCATCTCTACAAATTCCTGCAACTCTACTACATCTCTAATGTTATTATTTAAACCATTAAGAAAGCGAGCCATAGTTACCTCAGCATCTTCTTCAATTTTGGCTTCGATGATTAACATTTCCATCTCCTTGTAATACTCTTCCACCCCCTTGCTTCCTTGATACAATTTCTGCAGTTTGAGTTTCAAATCTCTATGAAAGCTAGATGGTACATATCGTTTCCTCATGATTCCCTTCATTTCAGCCCAAGTGTCCACCATAGGCTCTTTGTTTCTTATTCTCTCCCTCTGCAACTTATTCCACCATATGAGTGCATAGTTAGAAAATTCAGCAGCAGCAAGTCTTACCTTTTGGTCCTCACTATAATTATTACAAGAGAACACATGTTCAATTTTGAGCTCCCACTCCAAATATGCCTCTGGATCACTCCTACTCTTGAAAGGTGGTACATTCAACTTGATTCCTTCTATTCTTGCCTCATTCCTATTCGGTCCCACTCCTCCTCCTCCAGGTGGTCTTCTATTCTCCAATTGGTCTATCCTCTCATGGAAATCATCATGTTATTGTTTCATCAATCTCTCCAAATGTTGAGATATTGCAGTCATTTGCATCCGAAGGTCGTTGTTATTATTTTCTGCTGCCATTGACAAACAAACAAATCAAAGGTAACAAGAAAATAATATAATTACTGTTTGTTGAACCTTACCCACTCAAGTGTTTGCACACAATTAGGCTTTTTTCTATAATAATCACTCTTGCCTTTTTCCACTCGTTCTCTGACTCAAGGTTCTTACAAGAATCCAAACAATCTATTATCAAGAATCACCTTCGAAAATAATAATCAGAAAGATTAATGTTTTTTTTTTTTTTGGAAACTGAACAGAAAGTAGCAAAGAACAATTTTCCTACCAATAGAAAAACAAGGTAAGCACGAATGGTAAGGGAAGACAAACAATTACCACTTAGAAATATTGTCAAACAAATAATTTGCACTGGATTTAAACAAGAACAACTAAGAATATATATTTTGTTTGATCAATTTCGTTTTCGCTTTTTTTCTTTTTTAGCTTTTTTTTTTTGGCAGCTTTTTTTTTTTTTTTTTTTTTTTTTTTTTTTTTTTTTTTTTTTTTTTTTTTGTTTTTTTTTTTTTTTTTTTAAATAAAATAAGATGAATAGATAGTACCAATGAAAAGAACGCCGCGATGAACGAGAACACAGGATGAATCTTACCGATGAAACCGTGCTCTGAATACCAGATGATATGGTCCTAACCCAGAATTAATATAATACTCGACGTTTGAGAATTAGGGTTTGAAGACGGCTGAAATTTGAGAACTATTTTATATAATAAAAATGCAAAATAACAAATAAAGATAGATATGAAAAGGAAGGCGTCACACAAACAAGAATGTTTGATAAGCCAAGGATGATCGCCACACAAGAATCGAAGAATTCCTGATAAGATCGAGGATGCAAGGAAGAACCCTAGCAGAGCTTAAGCTCACAAAAATATCAAATTGAATAATGATCTGCCTCCGTTCTCAATTCATTCCTATAAGTTTAATACTAATTAGGTTTACCTAATACGAAATGGGCCTATAAGTAAATGGGCCTTGTACGAAATTATTTATTTTAAAGTCTATTACAAAATAAATGGGCCTCCTAGTCCACCAGATAGGCTATACATGTTATCAGCTTCCACGTTTGTTGGGTCGCTAACAATTCAGTCTCAAGCACATGGGCCACCTTGAGTTGTATGCTTCTTGGGCCTTTCTGAATCTGCTCCTAGTCATGGGTCCAATCATTTCATGGATTGGGTCTTGATTTTGATTCTTCTCATTATGGGCCTCATACTCTTGGGTCTTGATGTCCTTATCAATACGTTATACTTGATCTGTTATGTTCTGCATCACAAGTTATATTGCATTTGTTATGTTCATATGTTATACAACATCTGTTTTGTTATGCATCATACGTTATACTACATCAGTTCTGTTCTGAATCGTACATTATACTACATCTGTTCTGTTCTGCATCATACGTTAAACTACATCTGCTTGGTTCTGCATCAAATGTTTTACTGCATCTGTTTTGTTCTCCATCACACAGTATACTGCATTTGTTCTATACTGCATATGTTATGTTCATATGTTATACTACATCTGTTCTGCTTCATACGTTATGTTCCATGTGTTCTGTTCTGCGTCATATGTTATACTGCATGTGTTCTGCATCATACATTATACTTGATCTGTTATGTTCTGCATCATAAGTTATGCTGCATATGTTCTGTTCATATGTTATACTGCATATGTATTGTTATACATCATACGTTATACCACATTTGTTCTGTTCTGCATCTTACATTATACTAAATTTGTTCTATTCTGCATCATACGTTATACTGCAACTGATCAGCTCCATACGTTATACTACAATTGTTTTGTTATGCATCGTAGGTTATACTACATCTGTTATGTTCTGCATCATATGTTTTACTGCATCTGTTCTGTTCTGCATCATACGTTATACTACATATGTTTGGTTCTGCATCAAATGTTACTGCATCTGTTTTGTTCTCTATCACACAGTATACTGCATTTGTTCTATACTGCATATGTTATGTTCTCTATCACACAGTACTGTATTTGTTTTATTCTTACGTTATACTGCATATATTATGTTGATATGTTATACTGCATCTGTTCTGCTTCATACGTTATGTTTCATGTGTTATGTTCTGCATCATATGTTATACTGCATGTGTTCTGCATCATATATTATAGTTGATCTGTTATGTTCTGCATCATAAGTTATGTTGCATCTGTTCTGTTCATATGTTATACTGCATCTGTATTGTTATGCATCATATGTAATACTATATTTGTTCTGTTCTGCATCATACGTTATACTGCAACTGTTCAACTTCATAAGTTATACTGCATCTGTTCTTTTCATAAGCTATACTACATTCGTTCTGCTTCATACGTAATATTGCATCTGTTTTGTTCTGCATCACACATTATACTGCATCTGTTCAATTCTGCATTATACATTATACTGCATTTGTTCCGCATCAAATGTTATACTGCATATGTTATGTTCCGCGTCATACGTTGTACTGCATCTCTTCTGTTCTGCATCATACGTTATACTGCATTTGTTTTGTAGCATACGTTGTACTGTATCTGTTTTGTTCTGCGTCATACGTTATACTGCATTTGTTTGTGTATACGTTTTACTGCATTTGTTCTGTATCATATGTTATGTTGCGTATGTTCTGTTCTACATTAAACGTTATACTACATCTGTGCTGTTCTGCATCATGGGTTATATTACATCTATTCTGTTCTACATCATACGTTATAATGCATCTGTTAAGCTTCATATGTTATCTGCATATGTTCTTTTCATATGTTATACTACATTTGTTCTGCATCATACATAATATTGCATCTATTCTATTCTGCATCACACGTTATACTGCATCTGTTCAATTCTGCATTATACTTTATGCTACATTTGTTCTGCATCATATGTTATACTTCCTATGTTATGTTCTGCGTCATACGTGTTGCATCTCTTCTATTCTGCATCATACGTTATACTGCATTTGTTTTGCAGCATACGTTGTACTGCATCTTTTTTGTTCTACATCATACGTTATACTGCAATTGTTTCTTTATACATTATATTGCATTTGTTCTGTATCGTATGTTATATTGCGTATTTTCGGTTCTGCGTCAAACATTATACTGCATCTGCTCTGTTCTGCATCATAAATTATACTGCATTTGTTCTAATCATACGTTATACAGTTCTCCATCATACGTTGTACTGCATTTGTTTGTTCATACGTTATACTGCATTTGTTTCGTATCGTATGTTATATTGCGTATGTTCTGTTCTGCGTCAAACGTTATACTACATCTGCTCTATTATGCATCATATATTATACTGCCTATGTTTTAATCATACGTTATATCGTTCTGCATCATACGTTATACTTCAATTGTTATGCACCATATGTTATATTGCGTATGTTTGGTTTTGCATCAAACATTATATCTGTTCTGCATCACATGTTATACGGCATCTGTTCTAATCATACGTTATACTGTTCTACATCATATGTTATACTCCATCTGTTCTGTTCACCATCATACGTTATACAACATTTCTTTTGTGTTACATAATATGTATACTACATATGTTCTGCATCATAAGTTATATTGCATCTGTTTTTTTCTACATCATACGTTATACTGCATATGTTTTGTTCTTCATCATACGTTATATAGCATCTATTCTGTTCATACATTATACTACATCTGTTCTGCATCATACGTTATGTTGCATCTATTCTGTTCTGCATCATATGTTATACTGCATCTGTTCTGCATCATACGTTATACTTGAGCTGTTAAGTTCTGCATCACAAGTTCTATTGCACTTGTTATGTTCATATGTTATACAACATCTGTTTTGTTGTGCATCGTACATTATACAACATCTGTTCTGTTCTGCATCATACGTTATACTGCATATGTTCTGTTATACATCATACGTTATACTACATCTGTTTGGTTCTGCATCAAATGTTTTACTGTATATGTTTTGTTCTCTGTCACATAGTATACTGCATTTGTTCTATTCTTACGTTATACTGCATATGTTATGTTCATATGCTATACTGCATCTGTTCTGCTTCATACGTTATGTTCCAAGTGTTCTGTTCTGCATCATATGTTATACTGCATGTGTTCTGCATCATACATTATACTTGATCTGTTATGTTCTACATCATAAGTTATCTTTTATCCTTGCTTCATATGTTATACTGCATCTGTTTTGTTATGCATCATACGTTATACTACATCTTTTCTGTTCTGCTTCATACGTTATACTACATTTGTCTTTTCATAAGCTATACTACATTTGTTCTTCTTCATACGTAATATTGCATCTGTTTTGTTCTGCATCACACATTATACTACATCTATTCAATTCTGAATTATACATTTGTTCTGCATCAAATGTTTTACTGCATATGTTATGTTCTGCGTCATATGTTGTACTGCATCTCTTCTGTTCAACATCAAACGTTATACTGCATTTGTTTTGCAGCATACGTTGTACTCTATCTGTTTTGTTCTGCATCATACGTTATAGTGCATTTGTTTGTTTATACGTTATACTGCATTTGTTTTGTATCATATGTTATGTTGCGTATGTTCTGTTCTGCATCAAACGTTATACTACATCTGTTCTATTCTGCACTGTACGTTATATTTCATCTGTTCTGTTTTGTATCATACGTTATAATGCATCTGTTTAGCTTCATACGTTATCTGCTTATGTTCTTTTCATATGTTATACTACATCTATTCTGCATCATACGTAATATTGCATCTGTTCTGTTCTGCATCACACGTTATATTGCATCTGTTCAATTCTGCATTATACTTTATACTACATTTATTCAGCATCATATGTTATACTTCCTATGTTATGTTCTGCGTCATACTTTGTGCTGCATCTCTTCTATTCTGCATCATACGTTATACTGCATTTGTTTTGCAGCATACGTTGTACTGCATCTGTTTTGTTCTACATCATACGTTATACTCCAATTGTTTGTTTACACGTTATACTGCATTTATTCTATATCGTACTTTATATTGCGTATTTTCTGTTCTGCGTCAAATGTTATACTGCATCTGCTCTATTCTGCATCATACATTATACTGCATCTGTTCTAATCATATGTTATACAGTTCTGCATCATATGTTATACTGCATTTGTTTGTTCATTCGTTATACTGCATTTGTTCTGCACCATATGTTATATCGTGTATGTTCTGTTCTGCATCAAAAGTTATATCTGTTCTGCTCTGTTCTGCAGCACACGTTATACTGCATCTGTTCTAATCATACGTTATACTATTCTGCATCATACGTTACACTCCATCTGTTCTGTTCTCCATGATACGTTATACAACATTTGTTTTGTTTTACATAAAATTTATACTACATCTTTTCTGCATCATAAGTTATATTGCATCTGTTTTTTCTACATCATACGTTATACTGCATATGTTTTGTTCTTCATCATACGCTATATAACATCTTTTCTGTTCATACATTATACTACATCTGTTTTGCATCATACGTTATGTTGCATCTGTTCTGTTCTGCATCATATGTTATACTGCATCTGTTCTGCGTCATACGTTATACTTTATCTGTTATGTTCTGCATCACATGTTATATTGCATTTGTTATGTTCATATGTTATACATCGTACGTTATACTACATCTGTTCTGTTCTGCATCATACGTTATACTGCATCTGTTATGCTTCATACGTTATGTTCCATGTGTTCTGTTCTGCATCATATGTTATACTTCATGTGTTCTACATCATACATTATACTTGATCTGTTATGTTCTGCATCATAAGTTATGCTGCATATGTTCTGTTCATATGTTATACTGCATCTGTATTGTTATGCATTATAAGTTATACCACATTTGTTCTGTTCTGCATATTACGTTATACTCCATCTGTTCTACTCTGCATCATACGTTATACTGCAACTGATCAGCTCCATACGTTATACTGTATTTTTTCTGTTCATAAGCTATACTACATTTTATCTGCTTTATACGTAATATTGCATCTGTTTTGTTCTGCATCACACGTTATACTGCATCTGTTCAATTCATAACAGAACATACGCAACGTAACATATGATACAGAACAAATGCAGTATAATGTATTAACAAACAAATGTAGTATAACGTATGATGCAGAACAAAACAGAAGCAGTACAACGTGTGCTGCAAAACAAATGCATCATAACGTATGATGCAGTACAACGTATGAGGCAGAACATAACATATGTAGTATAACATATGATGCAGAACAGATGCAGTATAATGTATAATGCATAATTGAATAGATGTTGTATAACGTGTGATGCAAAACAGAACAGATGCAATATCACGTATGAAGCAGAACAAATGTAGTATAGCATATGAAAAGAACAGATGCAGTAGAACATATGAAGCTGAAAAGATGCATTATAATGTACGATGCGAGAATGAAACAGTCTGCAGATAACATATGATGCGAAACGAACGGATGCAAAGATAACGTATGATGCGAAACGAACGAATGTAGTATAACATATGAGTAACAAAGCAGTCTGATATAACATATGAATGAGCAGTCAAAGATAACTTATGATGCAGAACATAACAGATCAAGTATAATGTATGATGCAGAACACAGGCAGTATAACATATGATGTAAAACAGAACACATGGAACATAACGTATGAAGCAGAACAGATGCAGTATAACATATGAACATAACATATGCAGTATGACGAAAGAATAGAAAATATGCAGTATATTGTGTGATGGAAAACTAAACAGATGCAGTAAAACATTTGATGCAGAACCAAACACATGTAGTGTAACGTATGATGCAGAACAGAACAGATGAAGTATAACATATGATGCATAATAGAACTGATGTAGTATAACGTATTATGCAGAACATAACAGATGTAGTATAACGTACGATGCATAACAAAACAAATGTTGTATAACATATGAACATTAGAAATGCAGTATAACTTGTGATGTAGAACATAACAGATTAAGTATAACATATGACACATAACAGATGCAGTATAACATATGATGCATAACAGAACAGATGCAACATAACATATGATGCAGAACAAATGTAGTATAGTGTATGAACAGAATAGATGCTATATAGTGTATGATGAAGAACAAAACATACGTAGTATAACGTATGATGCAGAAAAAAAAAACAAATGCAGTATAACATATGATTTAGAAAAAAACAGATGCAATATAACTAATGATGCAGAACATATGTAGTATACATATTATGTAACACAAAAGAAATGTTGTATAACGTATGATGGTGAACAGAACAGATGGAGTATAACGTATGATGCAGAACAGTATAACGTATGATTAGAACAGATGCCGTATAACGTGTGATGCAGAACAGAGCAGAACAGATATAATGTTTGATGCAGAACAGAACATACACAATATAACATATGGTGCAGAACAAATGAAGTATAACGTATGATGCAGAACGATATAACGTATGATTAAAACAGATGCAGTAAAATGTATGATGCATAACAGAGCAGATGTAGTATAACGTTTAACGCAGAATAGAACATACGCAATATAACATAAGATGCAGAACAAATGCAGTATAACGTATAAACAAAAAAATTACAGTATAATGTATGATGCAGAACAAAACAGATGCAGTACAACGTATGCTTCAATACAAATGCAGTATAAACGTATGATGCAGAATAGAAGAGATGCAGAATAACGTATGATATAAAACATAACATAGTATAACATATGATGCAGAAAAATGTAGTATAAAAGTATAATGCAGAATCGAACAGATGCAGTATAACGTATGATGCAGAATAGAACAAATGCAATATTATGTATGATGCAGAACAAATGTAGTAACATATGAAAAGAACATATGCAGTATAACGTATGAAGCTGAACAGATGCATTATAACGTATGATACAGAACAGAACAGATGCAGTATAACGTATGATGCAGAACAAAACAGATGTAGTATAATGTATGATGCATAACAGAACAGATGCAATATAACGTATGATGCAGAATAAAACAGATGCAGTTTAACATTTGATGCAGAACAGAACAGATACAGTATAACGTATGATGTAGAACAGATGTAGTATAACGTATGATGCATAACAAATCATATGCAGTATATCGTATGAAGCTGAACAGATGCATTATAATGTATGATACAGAACAGAACAGATGCAGTATAACGTATGATGCAGAACAAAACAGATGTAGTATAATGTATGATGCATAACAGAACAGATGCAATATAACGTATGATGCAGAATAAAATAGATGCAGTATAACATTTGATGCAGAACAGAACAGATACAGTATAACGTATGATGTAGAACAGATGTAGTATAACGTATGATGCATAACAAAACATATGCAGTATAACATATGAACAGAACAGATGCAGCATAACTTATGATGCAGAACATAACAGATCAAGTATAATGTATGATGTAGAACACATGTAGTATAACATATGATGCAGAACAGAACACATGGAACATAACGTATGAAGCAAAACAGATGCAGTATAACATATAAACATAACATATGTAGTATATTGTGTGATAGAGAACAAAACAGATGCAGTAAAACATTTGATGCAGAACCAAACAGATGTAGTATAACGTATGATGCAGAACAGAACAGATGCAGTATAACGTATGATGCAAACCAGAACAGATGTAGTATAACGTACGATGCATAACAAAACAGATGTTGTACAACATATGAACATAACAAATATAACGTATGATGCAGAACGGATGCAGTATAACATATGATGCAGAATAGAACAGATGCAACATAACGTTTGATGCAGAACAAATGTAGTATAATATATGAACAGAACAGATGCTATATAG
This sequence comes from Hylodesmum podocarpum, assembly GCA_026586105.1. Lineage (NCBI taxonomy): Eukaryota > Viridiplantae > Streptophyta > Magnoliopsida > Fabales > Fabaceae > Hylodesmum > Hylodesmum podocarpum. The sequence goes on along the minus strand of JALJEV010000303.1, from coordinate 189,794 downwards.
CGTATGATGAAGAACAAAACATATGCAGTATAACGTATGATGTAGAAAAAAACAGATGCAGTATAACTTATGATGCAGAAAAGATGTAATATAAATATTATGTAAAACAGAACAAATGTTGTATAACGTATGATGGACAACAAACATATGGAGTATAACGTATGATGCAGAACAGTATAACATATGATTAGAACAAGTGCAGTATAACGTGTGACACAGAACAGAGCAGAACAGAACATACGCAATATAACATATGGTGCAGAACAAATGCAATATAACATATAAACAAACAAATGCAGTATAACGTATGATGCAGAACTGTATAACGTATGATTAGAACAGTTGCAGTATAACGTATGATGCTGAATAGAGCAGATGCAGTATAACGTTTGACGCAGAACAGAAAATATGCAATATAACATACGATACAGAGCAAATGCAGTATAACGTATGATGTAGAACAAATGCATTATAATGTATAAACAAACAATTGCAGTATAACGTATGATGTAGAACAAAATAGATGCAGTACAACGTATGCTGCAAAACAAATGCAGTATAACTTATGATGCAAAATAGAAGAGATGCAACACAACGTATGACGCAGAACATAACATAGGAAGTATAACATATGATGCAGAACAAATGTAGTATAAAGTATAATGCAGAATTGAACAGATGCAGTATAACGTGTGATGCAGAACAGAGCAGATGCAATATTCCGTATGATGCAGAACAGATGTAGTATAACATATGAAAAGAACATATGCAGATAACATATGAAGCTGAACAAATGCATTAAAACGTATGATGCAGAACAGAACATACGCAACATAACATATGATACAGAACAAATGCAGTATAACGTATGATGAAGAACAAAACAGATGCAGTACAACTTATGCCGCAAAACAAATGCAGTATAACGTTTGATGCAGAACAAAGGAGATGTAGTACAATGTATGACGCAGAACATAACATAAGCAGTATAACATTTGATGCAGAACAAATGCAGCATAATCTGTAATGCAGAATTGAACAGATGCAGTATCATGTGTGATGCAGAACAAAACAGATGCATTATTACGTATCAAGTAGAACATATTTAGTATAGCTTATGAAAAAACAGATGCAGTATAATGTATGCTGCAGAACAGAACAGATGTAGTATAACGTATGATGCAGAACAGAACAGATGTAGTATAACGTATGATGCATAACAAAACAGATGCCGTATAACATATGAACAGAACAAATGCAACATAACTTATGATGCAGAACATAACAGATCAAGTATAATGTATGATGCAGAACACATGCAGTATAACATATGATGCAAAACAGAACACATGGAACATAATATATGAAGCAGTACAGATGCAGTATAACGTAAGAATAGAACAAATGCAGTATACTGTGTGATGGAAAACGAAACAGATGCCGTAAAACATTTGATGCATAACGAAACAGATGTAGTATAACGTATAATGCAGAACAGAACAGGTGCAGTATAACGTATGATGCAGAACAAAACAGATGCAGTGTAACGTATGATGTAGAACAGATGTAGTATAACGTATGATGCATAACAAAACAAATGCAGTATAACATATGAACAGAACAGATGCAGCATAAATTATGATGCAGAACAGAACAAATGTTGTATAACGTATGATGCAGAACAGTATAACGTATGATTAGAACAGATGCAGTATAACGTGTGACGCAGAACAGAACATACGCAATATAACATATGGTGCATAACAAAAGCAGTATAACGTATGAGCAAACAAATGCAGTATAACGTATGATTAGAACAGATACAGTATAACGTGTGACGCAGAACAGAGCAGAACAGAACATACGGAATATAACATATGGTGCAGAACAAATGCAGTATAACGTATGATGCAGAACTGTATAACGTACGATTAGAACAGATGTAGTATATAATGTATGATGCAGAATAGAGCAGATGCAGTATAACGTTTGAAGCAGAACAAAACATACGCAATATAACATACGAAAAAGAACAAATGCAATATAACGTATGATGCAGAACAAAATAGATGCAATATAACGTATGATGCAAAACAGGACAGATGTAGTATAACGTTTGATGCAGAACAGAACATACGCAACATAACATATGATACAGAACAAATGCAGTATAACGTATAAACAAACAAATGCAGTATAACGTATGATGCAGAACAAAATAGATGCAGTACAACGTATGCTGCAAAACAAATGCAGTCTAAAATTTGATGCAGAACAGAAGAGATGCAGTACAACGTATGACACAGAACATAACATAAGCAGTATAACATTTAATTCGGAACAAATGCAGTATAATGTATAATGCAGAATTTAACATATGCAGTATAACGTGTGATGCAGAACAAAATAGATGCAATATTACGTATGAAGCAGAACAAATGTAGTATAGCTTATGAAAATAACAGATGCAGTATAACGTATGAAGCTGAACAGATGCAGTATAACGTATGATGTAGAACAGAATAGATGTAGTAGAACGTATGATGCACAACTGAACAGATGTAGTATAACGTATGATGCATAGCAAAATAAATGCAGTATAACATATGAACAAAACAGATGCAGCATAACTTATGATGCAGAATATAACAGATCAAGTATAATGTATGATGCAGAACACATGCAGTATAACATATGATACGAAATGAAACACATGAAACATAACGTATGAAGCAGAACAGATGCAGTATAACATATGAGCATAACATATGCAGTATAACGTAAGAATAGAACAAATGCAGTATACTGTGTAATGGAGAACAAAACAGACGCAATAAAACATTTGATGCATAACCAAACTGACGTAGTATAACGTATGATGCAGAACAGAGCAGATGTAGTATAACGTATGATGCATAACAGATAATATGTAGTAAAATGTACGATGCATAACAAAACAGATGTTTTATAACATATGAACATAACAAATCCAATATAACTTGTGGTGCTGAACATAACAGATCAAGTATAACGTATGACGTAGAACAGATGCAGTATAACATATGATGCATAACAGAATAGATGCAACATAACGTATGATGCAGAACAGATGTAGTATAATGTATGAACCGAACAGATGCTATATAGCGTATGATGAATAACAAAACATATGCAGTATAACGTATGATGTAGAAAAAAACAGATGCAGTATAACTTATGATGCAGAACAGATGTAGTATAAATATTATGTAAAACAGAACAAATGTTGTATAACGTATGATGGAGAACAGAAAAGATGGAGTATAACGTATGATGCAGAATAGTATAACGTATGATTAGAACAAATGCAGTATAACGTGTGACGCAAAACAAAGCAGAACAGATATAACGTTTGATGCAGAACAGAACATACGCAATATAACATATGGTGCAGAACAAATGCAGTATAACGTATGAACAAACAAATGCAGTATAACGTATGACGAGAACAGATGCAGTATAATGTATGATGCTGAATAGAGTAGAACGTTTGACGCAGAACAGAAAATTCAGAATATAACATAAAATACAGAACAAATGCAGTACAACGTATAAACAAACAATTGTAGTATAAGTTATATGTAGAACAAAATAGATGGAATACAACGTATGCTGCAAAACAAATGCAGTATAACGTATAAACAAACAAATGTAGTATAACGTATAAACAAACAAATGCATTATAACGTATAAACAAACAAATGTAGTATAATGTATGATGCAGAACAAAACAGATGTAGTACCACGTATGATGCAAAAGAAATGCAGTGTAATGTATGATGCAGAACAGAAGAGATGCAGTACAACATATGATGCAGAACATAACATATGCAATATAACATATGATGCAGAACAAATACAGTATAATGTAACATTGAACAGATGCAGTATCATGTGTGATGCAGAATAGAACAGATGCAATATTACGTATGAAGCAGAACAATCAAATGTATTATAGAATATGAAAAGAACAGATGCAGTATAACGTATGTAGCTGAAAAGATGCATTATAACGTATGATGCAGAACAGAACAGATGCAGCATAACGTTTGATGCAGAACAGAACAGATGCAGTATAACGTATGATGCAGAACAAAACAGATGTAGTATAAAGTATGATGCATAACAAAGCAGATGCAGTATAACATATGAACAGAACAGATGCAACATAACTTATAATGCAGAACATAACAGATCAAGTATAATGTATGATGCAGAACAAAACACATGGAACATAACATATGAAGCAGAACAGATGCAGTATAACATATGAACATAATATATGCAGTATAACGTAAGAATAGAACAAGTGCAGTATACTATGTGATGGAGAAGAAAACAGATGCAGTAAAACATATGATGCAAAACCAAACAGATGTAGTATAACGTATGTTACAGAACAGAACAGATGCAGTATAACGTATGAAGCTGAACAGATGCATTATAACATATGATGCATAACAGAACAGATGTAGTATAACGTATGATGCAGAACAGAACAAATGTAGTATAATGTTCGATCCATAACAAAACAGATGTTGTATAACATATGAACATAACAAATGCAGTATAACTTGTGATGCAGAACATAACAGATCAAGTATATCATATGACGAAGAACAGATGCAGTATAACATATGATGCAGAACAGAACAGATTGCACATAACGCATGATGCAAAACGGATGTAGTATAATGTATGAACTAAACAGATGCTATATAGCGTATGATGAAGAACAAAACATATGCAGTATAACATATGATGCAGAAAAAAATAGATATAGTATAACGTATGATGAAGAAAAAAAACAGATGCAGTATAACTTATGATACAAAACAGATGTAGTATATATATTATGTAAAACAGAACAAATGTTGTATAATGTATGATGGAAAACAGAACAGATGGAGTATAACGTATGATGCATAACAGTATAACGTATGATTAGAACAGATGCAGTATAACGTGTGATGTAGAACAGAGCAGAACAGATATAACATTTGATGCAGAACAGAACGTACACAATATAACATATGGTGTAGAACAAATGCAGTATAACGTATGAACAAACAAATGCAGTATAACGTATGATGCAAAACTGTATAACGTATGATTAGAAAAGATGCAGTATAATGTATGATGCATAATAGAGCTGATGCAGTATAACGTTTGAGGCAGAACAGAACATACGCAATATAACATACGATACAAAATCAATGCAGTGTAACGTATGATGCAGTACAATGTATGCTGCAAAACAAATGCAGTATAACGTATGATTCAGAACAGAAGAGATGCAGCACAACGTATGACGCTGAACATAACATAGGAATTATAACATATGATGCAGAAAAAATGTAGTATAAAGTATAATGCAGAAAATAACAGATGCAATATTACGTATTATGCAGAACAGATATAAAAAGAACAGATGCAGTATAACGTATGAAGCTGAACAAATGCATTATAATGTATGATGCAGAACAGAACTGATGCAGCATAACGATTGATGCAGATAAAACAGATGCAGTATAACGTATGATGCAGAACAAAACAGATGTAGTATAACGTATGATGCATAACAAAACAGATGCAGTATAACATATGAACATAACAGATGCAACATAACTTATAAAGTAGAACATAACAGATCAAGTATAATGTATGATGTAGAACACATGCAGTATAACATATGATGCAGAACAGAACACATGGAACATAACGTATGAAGCAGAACAGATGCAGTATAACATATGAACATAACATATGCAGTATAACGTAAGAATAGAACAAGTGTAGTATACTATGTGATGGAGAAGAAAACAGATGCAGTAAAACATATGATGCAAAACCAAACAGATGTAGTATAACGTATGATGCAGAACAGAACAGATGCAGTATAACATATGATGCCTAACAGAACAGATGTAGTATAACGTATGATGCAGAACAAAACAGATGTAGTATAGTGTACAATGCATAACAAAATAGATGTTGTATAACATATGAACATAACAAATGCAGTATAACTTGTGATGCAGAACATAACAGATCAAATATAACGTATGACGCAGAACAGATGCAGTGTAACATATGATGCAGAACAGAACAAATTTCACATAACGCATGATGCAGAACAAATGTAGTATAATGTATGAACAAAACAGATGCTATATAGCGTATGATGAAGAACAAAACATATGTAGTATAACGTATGATGCAGAAAAAAAATAGATATAGTATAATGTATGATGAAGAAAAAAACAGATGCAGTATAACTTATGATGCAGAACAGATGTAGTATACATATTATGTAAAACAGAACAAATGTTGTATAACGTATGATGGAGAACAGAACAGATGGAGTATAACGTATGATGCAGAACAGTATCAGATTAGAACAGATGCAGTATAATGTGTGATGCAGAATAGAGCAGAACATATATAACGTTTGATGCAGAACAGAACATACAAAATATAACATATGGTGCAGAGCAAATGTAGTATAACGTTGATGTGAGCCGAAAATCCTTCTCTGTTATTTCGTGCAGATTTTTAGGCTATAATTAATTTGTTTTAATAAGTAATTTAATGTGTCTCTAATAGGGTTTTTATGACTCTATTATTTTATTAATTTCGTTTTATTATTTACATAAAGATTTATAGGCTAAGTTCAATGTATCTGCATTTGTAGACTAAGTTCAATGTACCTGCATATGTAAGCTAAGTTCAATGTACCTGCATTTGTAGGCTAAGTTCAATGTAGCTGCATCTCATACAACCTAAAAATGGTTACTTTTTGTATTTCGAGGGAGAGTCAATTTTGAATAAAAAAACGAGTTTTTCTCCGTTATGAGAGTTTTCTTTAGTTCTTGTGACAAGAACTAAATATGATCTTTATCAATCTCTTGATTGTGTGGCGATCTGAGTAATATGATCTTATCAATCTTTTGATTGTGTGGCGATCAAACCCATGACTTATCACTCACCTTCTCGTCCCTTTCCTGAGTGTGGCGTCAATATCCTTCTAAAAAAAAAATGGATAAAAAAATATGAATAATCAAGACGGTCCCCTTCCGCGAACGCGTCAAACGTATGATGCCGAACTGTATAACGTATGATTAGAACAGATGTAGTATAATGTATGATGTAGAATATAGCAGATGCAGTATAACGTTTGACGCAGAACAGAACATACGCAATATAACATACGATACAGAACAAATGCAGTATAACGTATGATGCAGAACAAAACAGATGCAGTACAATGTATGCTGCAAAACAAATGCAGTATAACGTTTGATGCAGAACAGAAGAGATGCAACACAACGTATGACGCAGAACATAACATAGGAAGTATAACATATGATTTAGAACAAATGTAGTATAAAGTACAATACAGAATTGAACAGATGCAGTATAACGTGTGATGTAGAATAGAACAGATGCAATATTACGTATGATGCAGAATAGATGTAGTATAACATATGAAAAGAACATATGGAGCATAACATATGAAGCTGAACAGAACAGATGCAGTCAAACGTATGATGCAGAACAAAACAGATGTAGTATAAAGTTTGTTGCAAAACAGAACATACGCAACATAACATATGATACAGAACAAATGCAATATAACGTATGATGCAGAACAAAACAGATGCAGTACAACGTATGCTACAAAACAAATGCAGTATAACGTATGACACAGAACATAACATATGTTGTATAACATATGATGCAGAACAAATGCAGTATAATGTATAATGCAGAATTTAACAAATGCAGTATAACGTGTGATATAGAACAGAATAGATGCAATATTACGTATGAAGCAAAACAAATGTAGTATAGCATATGAAAAGAACAGATGCAGTATAACGTATGAAGCTGAACAGATGCATTATAACGTGTGATGCAGAAGAGAACAGATAACGTATGATGCAGAACAGAACATATGCAGTATAACGTTTGATGAAGAACAAAACATACACAACATAACATATGATATAGAACAAATGCAGTATAACGTATAATGCAGAACAAAATAGATGCAGTACAACATGTGTTGCAAAACAAATGCAGTATAACGTATGATGAAGAAAGGAAGAGATGCAGTACAACTTATGACGCGGAACATGTGTTGCAAAACAAATGCAGTATAACGTATGACGCAAAACATAACATATGTTGTATAACATATGATGCAGAACAAATGTAGTATAATGTATAATGCAGAATTGAACATATGCAGTATAACGAGTGACGCAGAACAAAACAGATGCAATATTACGTATGAAGCAGAGCAAATGTAGTATAGCATATGAAAAGAACAGATGCAGTATAACGTATGAAGTTGAACAGATGCATTATAACGTATGATGCAGAACAGAACAGATGCAGTATAACATATGATGCCGAACATAACAAATGTAGTATAACGTATGATGCGTAACAAAACAGATGCAATATAACATATGAACAGAACAGATGCAGCATAACTTATGACGCAGAACATAACAGATCAAGTATAATGTGTGATGCAAAACACATGCAGTATAACATATGATGCAGAACAGAACACATGGAACATAACGTATGAAGCAGAACAGATGCAGTTTAACATATGAACATAACATATGTAATATAACGTAATAATAGAACAAATGCAGTATATTGTGTGATGGAACAAAACAAATTCACTAAAACATTTGATGCAGAACCAAACAGATGTAGTATAACGTATGATGCAGAACAGAACAGATGCAGCATAAAGTCTGAAGTAGAACATAACATAAGCAACATAACATACGATACAGAACAAATGTAGTATACTGTGTGGTGGAGAACAAAACAGATGTAGTAAAACATTTGATGCAGAACCAAACAAATGTAGTATAACGTATGATGCGAAACGAACAGATCTGATAACGTATGACGCGAACGAAACGAAAACGATCATAGAACGTACGATGCATAATGAAACAGATGCTGTATAACATATGAACATAACAAATGCAGTGTAACTTGTGATGCAGAAACATAACGATCAACTATAACGTATGACGCTGAACAGATACAGTATGATGCAGAACAGAACAAATGAAACTTAATGTATGATGCAGAACAGATGTAGTATAATGTATGAATAGAATAGATGCTATATAGCGTATGATGAAGAACAAAACATATGCAGTATAATGTATGATGCAGAAAAAAACAGATGCAGTATAACGTATGATGTAAAAAAAATAGATGCAATATAACATATGATGCAGAACAAATGTAGTATACATATTATGTAAAACATAACAAATGTTGTATAACGTATGATAGAGAACAGAATAGATGAGTATAACGTATGATTAGAACAGATGCAGTATAACGTGTGATGTAGAACAGAGCAGAACAGATATAACTTTTGACGCAGAACAGAACATATGCAATATAACATATGGTGCAGAACAAATGCAATATAACGTATGAACAAACAAATGTAGTATAACGTATGAACAAACAAATGCAGTATAACGTATGATGCAGAACTGTGTAACGTATGATTAGAACAGATGATGTATAATGTATGATGCAGAATAGAGCAGATGCAATATAACGTTTGACGCAGAACAAAACATACGCAATATAACATACGATACATAACTTATGCAGTATAACGTATAAACAAACAATTGCAGTATAACGTATGATGTAGTACAATGTATGATGCAAAACAAATGCAGTATAACGTATGATGCAGAATAGAAGAGATGCAGTACAACGTATGACGTAGAACATAACATATGATACAGAACAGATGCAGTATCATGTGGATGTAGAACAGAACAGATGCAATATTACGTATGATGCAGAACTGAAGTAGTATAACGTATGAAAAGAACATATGCAGTATAATGTATGAAGCTAAACAGATGCATTATAACGTATGATGCAGAATAGAACAAATGTAGTATAACGTGTGACACAGAACAGAACAGATGCAATATAACGTTTGATGCACAACAAAACATACACAACATAACATATGATACAGAAAAAATGCAGTATAACTTATAAACAAACAAATGCAGTATAACGTATGATGCAGAATATAACAGATGCAGTACAAGGTATCCTGCAAAACAAATGCAGTATAACGTATGATGCAGAATAGAAGAGATGCAGTACAACGTGTGATGAAGAACATAACATATGCAGTATAACATATGATGCAGAACAGATGCAGTATAATGTATATTGCAGAATTGAACAGATGCAGTATAACGTACGATGCAGAACAAATGTAGTATAGCATATGAAAAGAACAAATGTAGTATAACGTATGAAGCTGAACAGATGCATTATAACGTATGATGCAGAACAGAACAAATGTAGTATAACGTATGATGTAGAACAGAACAGATGCAGTATAACGTATGATGCAGAACAGAACAGATGTAGTATACCGTATGATGCATAACAAAACAGATGCAGTATAACGTGTGATGCAGAACAAAACAGATGCAATATTACGTATGATGCAGAACAAATGTAGTATAGGTTATGAAAAGAACAAATGCAGTATAACGTATGAAGCTGAACAGATGCAGTATAACATATGATACAGAACAGAACAGATGCAGTATAACGTATGATGCAGAACAAAACAGATGTAGTATAACGTATGATGCATAACAAAACTGATGCAGTATAACATATGAACAGACCATGCAGTATAATATATGATTCAGAACACAACACATGGAACATAACGTATGAAGCAGAACAGATGCAGTATAACGTATGAAGCAGAACAGATGCAGTATAACATATGAACATAACGTAGTGGAGAACAAAATAGATGCAGAAAAACATTTGATGCAGAACCAAACAGATGTGGTATAACATATGATGAAGAACAGAACAGATGCAGTATTACGTATGAAGCTGAACAGATGCATTATAACATATGATGCATAACAAAACAGATGTAGTAGTTAACGTATGATGTAGAACAGAACAGTTGTAGTATAACGTACGATGCATCAAAAAACAGATGTTGTATAACATATGAACATAACAAATGCAGAATAACTTGTGATGCAGAACATAACAGATCAATTATAACGAATGACGCAGAACAGATGCAGTATAACATATGATGCAGAACAGAACAGATGCAACATAACGTATGATGCAGAACAGATGTAGTATAATGTATGAACATAACATATGTTATATAGCGTATGATGAAGAACAAAACATATGCAGTATAACGTATGATGCTGAAAAAAACGGATGCAGTATAACGTATGATGTAAAAAAAATAGATATAGTATAACGTACGATGCATATGTTTTTTTCTACATCAGAAGTTATACTGCATCTGTTTTTTTCTGCATCATACGTTATACTGCATATGTTTTGTTCTTCATCATATGCTATATAGCATCTGTTCATACATTATACTACATCTGTTTTGCATCATACGTTATGTTGCATTTGTTCTGTTCTGCATCATATGTTATACTGCATCTGTTCTGCATCATACGTTATACTTGATCTGTTATGTTCTGCATCACAAGTTATACTGCATTTGTTCTGTATCATATGTTATGTTGCGTATGTTCTGTTCTGCATCAAACGTTATACTGCATATGTTCTGTTCTGCATCATACGTTATAATGCATCTGTTCAGCTTCATACGTTATACTGCTTATGTTGTTTTCATATGTTACTACTTCTGTTCTGCATCATACGTAATATTGCATCTGTTCTATTCTGCATCACACGTTATACTGCATCTGTTCAATTCAGCATTATACTTTTACTACATTTGTTCTGCATCATATGTTATACTTCCTATGTTATGTTATGCGTCATACGTTGTGCTGCATCTCTTCTGTTCTGCATCATACGTTATACTGCATTTGTTTTGCAGCATAAGTTGTACTGCATCTGTTTTGTTCTGCTTCATACGTTATATTGCAATTGTTTGTTTATACGTTAAACTGCATTTGTTCTGTATCGTATGTTATATCGCGTATGTTCTGTTATGCGTCAAACGTTATACTGCATCTGCTCTATTCTGCATCATACATTATACTGCATCTGTTCTAATCATACATTATACAGTTCGGCATCATACGTTATACTGCATTTGTGTGTTCATACGTTATACTGCATTTGTTCTGCACCATATGTTATATTGCGTATGTTCTGTTCTACATCAAACGTTATATCAGTTCTGCTCTGTTCTACATCACACGTTATACTGCATTTGTTCTAATCATACGTTATACTGTTCTGCATCATACGTTATACTCCATCTGTTCTTTTCTCCATCATACATTATACAACATTTGTTCTGTTTTACATAATATGTATACTACATCTGTTCTGCATCATAAGTTATACTGCATCTGGTTTTTACTACATCATACGTTATACTGCAATCTGTTTTTTTTTTTTTTGCATCATACATTATACTGCATATGTTTTGTTCTTCATTACGCTATATAGCATTTGTCTGTTCATACATCATATGTTATACTGCATATGTTCTGCGTCATACGTTATACTTGATTTGTTATGTTCTGCATCACAAGTTATACTGCATTTGTTATGTTCATATGTTATACAACATCTGCTTTGTTATGCATCGTACGTTATACTACATCTGTTCTATTTTGCATCATACGTTATACTACATCTGTTCTGTTATGCATCATATGTTATAATGCATTTGTTAAGCTTCATACGTTATACTGCATCTGTTCTCTGCATCATACGTTATACTACATCTGTTTGGTTCTGCATCAAATGTTTTACTGCATCTGTTTTGTTCTCCATCACACAGTATACTGCATTTGTTCTATTCTTAAGTTATACTGCATATGTTATGTTCGTATGTTATATTATGATATGATCCTAACTCAGAATTAATGGAATACTCGACGTTTGAGAATTTGGGTTTGAAGACGGCTGAAACTTCAGAATTATTTTATATAATAAAAATGCAAAATAAACAAAGAAAGATAGATATGAAAAGGAAGGATGCAAGGAAGAACCCTAGCAGAGCTTAAACTCACAAAAATACCAAATTGAATAATGATCTGCCTCCGTTCTCAATTCCTATAAGTTTAATACTAATTAGGTTTACCTAATACGAAATGGGCCTATAAGTAAATTGGCCTTGTACGAAATTATTTAATTTAAAGTCTATTACAAAATAAATGAGTCTCCTAGTCCACCAGGTAGGCTATACATGTTAACAGCTTCCGTGTTTGTTGGGTCGCTAACAATTCAGTCTCAAGCACATGGGCCACCTTGAGTTGTAATGCATCTTGGTGGGCCTTTCTGAATCTGCTCCTAGTCATGGGTCCAATCATTTCATGGATTGGGTCTTGATTTTGATTCTTCTCATCATGGGCCTCATACTCTTGGGTCTTGATTTCCTCATCATACTGCATCTGTTATGCTTCATACGTTATGTTCCATGTGTTTTGTTCGGCATCATATGTTATATTGCATGTGTTCTGCATCATACATTATACTTGATTTGTTATGTTTTCCATCATAAGTTATGCTGCATTTGTTCTGTTCATATGTTATACAGCATCTGTTTTGCTATGCATCATACGTTATACTACATCTGTTCTGTTCTGCATCATACGTTATACTGCATCTGTTCTATTCTGCATCATACGTTATACTACTTCTGTTATGTTTTGCATCATACATTATAATGGATCTGTTCATCTTCATACGTTATACTGCATATGTTGTTTTCATATGTTATACTACATCTGTTCTGCATCATACGTAATATTGCATCTGTTCTGTTCTGTATCACACGTTATACTGCATCTGTTCAATTCTGCATTATATGTTATACATTATACTACATTTGTTCTGCATCATATGTTATACTTCCTATGTTATGTTCTGCGTCATACGTTGTGCTGCATCTCTTATGTTCTGCATCATACGTTATACTGCATTTGTTTTGCAGTATACGTTATACTGCATCTGTTTTGTTCTACATCATACGTTATACTACAATTGTTTATTTATACGTTATACTGCATTTGTTCTGTATCGTATGTTATATTGCGTATGTTCTATTCTGCGTCAAACGTTATACTCAATCTGCTCTATTATGCATCATATATTATACTCCATCTGTTCTAATCATACGTTATACAGTTCTGCATCATACGTTATATTGTTCTTCATCATACGTTATACTCCATCTGTTTTGTTCTCTATCACACGTTATACAACATTTGTTCTGTTTTACATAATATGTATACCATATCTGTTCTGCATCATAAGTTATACTGCATCTATTTTGTTCTTCATCATACGCTATATAGCATCTGTTTTATTCATACATTATACTACGTCTGTTCTGCATCATACGTTATGTTGCATCTGTTCTGTTTTGCATCATATGTTATACTGCATCTGTTCTGCATCATACGTTATACTTGATCTGTTATGTTCTGCATCACAAGTTTTACTGCATTGGTTATGTTCATATGTTATACAACATTTGTTTTGTTATGTATCGTACGTTATACTACATTTGTTCTGTTCTGCATCATATGTTACACTATATCTGTTTTGTTATGCATCATATGTTATAATGCATCTGTTCAACTTCATACGTTATACTGCATCTGTTCTGTTCTACATCATACGTTATACTACATCTGTTTGGTTCGACATCAAATGTTTTACTGCATTTGTTTTGAACTCCATCACACAGTATACTGCATTTGTTCCATTCTTACGTTATACTGCATATGTTATGTTCATATGTTGTACTGCATCTATTCTGCTTCATATGTTATGTTCCATGTGTTTTGTTCTACACCATATGTTATACTGCATGTGTTCTGTATCATACATTATACTTGATCTATTATGTTTTGCATCATAAGTTATGCTGCATCTATCTGTTCATAAGTTATATTGCATCTGTTTTGTTATGCATCAAACGTTATACTGCATCTGTTCTGTTCTGCATCATACGTTATACTGCATCAGTTCAGCTTCATACGTTATACTGCATCTGTTCTTTTCATATGCTACATTTGTTCTGCTTCATAAGTAATATTGTATCTGTTCTGTTATGCATCACACGTTATACTGTGCATCAGTTCATTTCTGCATTATACATTATACTGCATTTGTTCTCCATCATATGTTATAATACATATGTTATGTTCCGTGTCATACGTTGTACTGCATTTCTTCTGTTCTGCATCATACGTTATACTGCATTTCTTTTGCACCATACGTTGTACTGCATATGTTTTGTTCTGCATCATACGTTATACTACATTTCTTTGTTTATATGTTATACTGCATTTGTTCTGTATCATCTGTTATGTTGCGTATGTTCTGTTCTACATCGATTGTTATACTGCATCGATTGTTATATTGCATCTGTTTTGTTCTGAATCATACGTTTTACTACATCTGTTCTGTTCTGCATCATACGTTATAATGCATCTGTTCAGCTTCATACGTTATACTGCATATGTTCTTTTCATGTGTTATACTACATCTGTTCTGCATTGTACGTAATATTACATCTGTTCTGTTCCGCATCATACGTTATAATGCATCTGTTCTGCATCATACATAATATTGCATCTGTTCTGTTCTGCATCACACGTTATACTGCATCTGTTCAATTCTGCATTATACTTTATACTACAATTGTTCTGCATCATATGTTATACTTCCTATGTTATGTTCTGCGTCATACGTTGTGCTGCATCTCATCTGTTCTGCATCATACGTTATACTGCATTTGTTTTGTAGTATACGTTGTACTGCATCTGTTTTGTACTGCATCATACGTTATACTACATCTAATCTGTATCCTATGTTATATTGCGTATGTTCTGTTCTGCATCAAACGTTATCATGCATCTGTTCTGTTCTGCATCATACGTTATACTACATCTGATCTACTGTATCTATTTTGTTCTCCGTCACACAGTATACTGCATTTATTCTATTCTTACGTTATACTGCATATGTTATGTTCATATGTTAAACTGCATCTTTTCTGCATCATACGTTATGTTCCATGTGTTCTGTTATGCATCATATGTTATACTGCATGTGTTCTACATCATACATTATACTTGATCTATTATGCTATGCATCATAAGTTATGCTGCATCTGTTCTGTTCATATGTTATACTGCGCCATACGTTATACTACATCTGTTCTGTTCTGCTTCATACGTTATATTGCATATGTTATGTTCTGCATCATACGTTATACTACATCTGTTCTTTTCATATGCTATACTACATTTGTTCTGCTTCATACGTAATATTGTATCTATTCTGTTATGCATCAAACTTTATACTGCATCTGTTTAATTCTGTATTATACAATATACTACATTTGTTCTGCATCATATGTTATACTACATATGTTATGTTCCGCGTCTAACATTGTACTGCATCTCTTCTGTTTTGCATCATTCGTTATACTGCATTTGTTTTGCCGCACACGTTGTACTGCATCTGTTTTGTTCTGCATCATATGTTATACTGCATTTGTTCTGTATCATATGTTATGTTGCGTATGTTCTGTTCTGCATCAAACGTTATGCTACATCTGTTCTGTTCTGCATCATATGTTATACCGCATTTGTTCTGTTCTGCATCATACGTTATACTGGATCTTTTCTGTTCTGCA
This sequence comes from Hylodesmum podocarpum, assembly GCA_026586105.1. Taxonomy (NCBI): domain Eukaryota; kingdom Viridiplantae; phylum Streptophyta; class Magnoliopsida; order Fabales; family Fabaceae; genus Hylodesmum; species Hylodesmum podocarpum. Next base: position 173,026 of record JALJEV010000303.1, on the reverse strand, counting down.
TCATACGCTATAATGCATCTGTTCAGCTTCATACGTTACACTGCATCTGTTCTTTTCATATGCTATACTACATTTGTTTTGCTTCATACGTTATACTACATCTCTTCGGTTCTGCATCACACGTTATACTGCATCTATTCAATTTTGCATTATACCTTATACTGCATTTGTTCTGCATCATATATTATACTGCATATGTTATGTTCTTTGTCATAGGTTGTACTACATCTCTCCTGTTCTGCATCTCTTCTATTCTGCATCATACGTTATAATGCATTTCTTTTGCAGCATGCGTTGTACTGCATCTATTTTATTCTGCATCATACGTTGTACAACATTTGTTTGTTTATACGTTATACTACATATGTTTTATATCATATGTTATGTTGCGTATGTTCTGTTCTGCATCAAACGATATACTGCATCTGTTCTGTTCTGCATCATACGTTATATTGCATCTGTTCTGTTCTGCATCATACGTTATAATGCATCTGTTCAGCTTTATACGTTATCTGCATAAGTTCTTTTCATATGTTGTACTACATCTGTTATGCATCATACGTAATATTACATATGTTCTGTTCTGCATCACAAGTTATACTGCATCTGTTCAATATTACATTATACTTTATACTACATTTGTTCTACATCATATGTTCTACTTCCTATGTTATGTTCTGCGTCATACGTTGTGTTGCATCTCATCTGTTCTGCATCATATGATATACTGTATTTGTTTTGCAGCATATGTTGTACTGCTTATGTTTTGTTCTGCATCACACGTTATACTGCATGTGTTCTGTATCGTATGTTATATTGCATATGTTCTATTCTGCGTCAAACGTTATACTGCATCTGCTCTATTCTGCATCATACATTATACTACATCTATTCTAATCATACGTTATACAGTTCTGCATCATACGTTATACTGCACTTGTTCTGTACCATATGTTATATTGCGTATATTCTGTTCTGCATCAAACGTTATATTTGTTCTGCTCTGTTCTGCATCACACGTTATACTGCATTTGTTCAAATCATACTTTATACTGTTCTGTATCATACGTTATACTCCATCTGTTTTGTTCTCCATCATACGTTATACAACATTTGTTCTGTTTTACATAATATGTACACTACATCTGTTCTGCATCATAAGTTGTACTGCATCTGTTTTTTTCTACATCAAATGTTATACTGCATCTGTTTTGTTCTGCATCATACGTTATACTGCATCTGTTCTGTTCTGCATCATACGTTATAATGCATCTGTTCAGATTCATATGTTGTACTGCATATGTTTTTTTCATATATTATACTACATCTGTTCCGCATCATACGTTATATTGCATTTGTTCTACTTCATACGTAATATTGCATCTGTTCTGTTCTGCATCACACGTTACACTGCATCTGTTCAATTTTGCATTATACTTTATACTACATTTGTTCTACATCATATGTTATACTTCCTATGTTATGTTCTGCGTCATACATTGGGTTGCATCTCTTCTGTTCTGCATCATACGTTATACTGCATTTGTTTTGCAGCATACGTTGTACTACTTATGTTTTATTCTGTATCATACGTTATACTGCATTTTTTCAGTATCATATGTTATATTGCGTATGTTCTATTCTGCGTCAAACGTTACACTGCATCTGCTCTATTCTGCAATATACATTATACTGCATCTGTTCTAATCAAACGTTATACAGTTCTCCATCATACGTTATACTGCACTTGTTCTGTACCATATGTTATATTGCGTATATTCTGTTCTGCATCACACTTTATACTGCATCTGTTCTAATCGTACGTTATACTGTTCTATATCATACGTTATAATCCATCTGTTCTGTTCTCCATCATACGTTATACAACATTTGTTCTGTTTAACATAATATGTATACTACATCTGTTTTGGATCATAAGTTATACTGCATCTATTTTTTTCTACATCATACGTTATACTGCATCTGTTTTTTTTCTGCATCATACGTTATATTCCATATGTTTTGTTCTTCATTATACCCTATATAGCATCTGTTCTGTTATTACATTATACTACATCTGTCCTTCATCATACATTATATTCCATATGTTTTGTTCTTCATTATACCCTATATAGCATCTGTTCTGTTATTACATTATACTACATCTGTCCTTCATCATACATTATGTTGCATCTGTTATGCGTCATACGTTATACTTGATCTATTATGTTCTGCATCACAAGTTATACTGCATTTGTTCTATTCATATGTTATACTGCATCTGTTTTGTTATGTATCATACGTTATACTACATTTGTTCTGTTCTACATCATATTTTATCTTACATCTGTTCTGTTACGCATCATATGTTATAATGCATTTGTTCAGCTTCATACGTTATATTGCATCTGTTCTGTTCTACATCATACGTTATACTTTATCTGTTTGGTTCTGCATCAAATGTTTTACTGCATCTGTTTTGTTCTCCATCACACAATATACTGCATTTTTTCTATTCATACGTTATACTGCATATGTTATATTCATGTTATACTGCATCGGTTCTACTTCATACGTTATGTTCCATGTTTTCTGTTCTGCATCATATGTTATACTGCATGTGTTCTGCATCGTACATTATACTTGATTTGTTATGTCCTGCATAGTAAGTTATGTTGCATCTGTGCTGTTCATCTGTTATACTGCATCTGTTTTGTTATTCATCATACATTATACTACAACTGTTCTGTTCTGCATCATATGTTATACTGCACCAGTTCTGTTCTGCATCATACGTTATAATACACCTGTTCTATTTTGCATCATATGTTATACTGCATCTATTATTTTCTGCATAATATGTTATACTGCATCTGTTCTGTTCAGAATCATACGTTATAATGCATCTGTTCAGCTTCATATGCTATATTGCATCTGTTCTTTTCACATGTTATACTACATTTGTTCTGCATCATACGTAATATCACATCTGTTCTGTTCTGCATCACACGTTATATTGTATCTGTTCAATTCTGCATTATACTTTATACTACATTTGTTATGCATCATATGTTATACTTCCTATGTTATGTTCTGTACCATACGTTGTACTGCATCTCTTCTGTTCTGCATCATACGTTATACTGCATTTGTTTTGCATCATATAATGTACTGCATCTGTTTTGTTCTGCATCATACGTTATACTACAATTTGTTTGTTCATACGTTATACTGCATTTGTTCTGCACCATATGTTATATTGCGCATGTTCTCTTCTGCATCAAACGTTATATCTCTTCTGCTCTGTTCTGCATCACACATTATATTGCATCTATTCTAATTAAACGTTATACTGTTCTACATCATACGTTATACAACATTTGTTCTATTTTACATAATAGGTATACTACATCTGTTCTGCATCAAAAGTTATACTGCATCTGTTCAGCTTCATACGTTACACTGGATCTGTTCTTTTCATATGTTATACTACATTTGTTCTGCTTCATATGTAATATTGCATCTGTTCTGTTCTGTATCACACGTTATACTTTATCTGTTCAATTCTGCATCTTACGTTATACTGCATTTGTTTTGCATCATATGTTATACTGCATATGTTTTGTTCTGCGTCATACGTTGTAATGCATCTCTTCTGTTCTGCATCATACGTTATACTGCATTTGTTTTGCAGCATGCGTTGTACTGCATCTGTTTTGTTCTGCATCATATGTTACTGCATTTGTTTGTTTATACGTTATACTGAACTTGTTCTGCATCATACGTTATACTACATCTATTCTGTTCTGCATCATACGTTATACTACATCTGTTCTGTTCTGCATCATACGTTATAATGCATCTGTTCAGCTTCATACGTTACACTGCATTTGTTCTTCTCATATGTTATACTACATTTGTTCTGCTTCATACGTAATATGGCATGTGTTCTGTTCTGCAACACACATTATACTGCATCTGTTCAATTCTGCATTATCCATTATACTGCATTTGTTCTGTATCATATGTTATACTGCATATGTTATGTTCTGCGTCATACGTTGTACTACATCTATTCTGTTCTGCATCATACGTTATACTGCATTTGTTTTGCAGCATACGTTGTACTGCATCTATTTTGTTTTACATCATACGTTATACTGCAATTGTTTGTTTATACGTTATACTGCATTTGTTCTGTATCGTATGTTATGTTGCATATGTTCTTTTCTGCATCAAACGTTATACTGCATTTGTTCTGTTCTGCATCATAATTTATAATGCATCTGTTCGGCTTCATACGTTATACTGCATATGTTCTTTTCATAAGTTATATTACATCTGTTCTTTATCATACGTAATATTGCATCTGTTCTGTTCTGCATCACACGTTATACTACATCTGTTCAACTCTGCATCATACGTTATACTGCATCTGTTCTGTTCTGCATCATACGTTATAATGCATATGTTCAGCTTCATATGTTACACTGCATTTGTTCTTTTCATATGTTATACTACATTTCTTCTGCTTCATACGTAATTTTGCATGAGTTCTGTTATGCAACACACATTATACTGCATCTGTTCAATTCTGCATTATCCATTATACTGCATTTGTTTTGCATCATATGTTATACTGCATATGTTATGTTCTGCGTCATACTTTGTACTGCATCTATTCTGTTCTGCATCATACGTTATACGACATTTATTTTGCAGCATACGTTGTACTGCATCTATTTTGTTCTGCATCATACGTTATACTGCAATTGTTTGTTTATACGTTATGCTGCATTTGTTCTGTATCGTATATTATATTGAATTTGTTCTGTTCTGCAACAAACGTTATACTACATCTGCTCTATTCTGTATCATACATTATATTGCATCTGTTCTAATCATACGTTATACAGTTTTGCATCATACGTTATACTGCATTTGTTTGTTCATACGTTATACTGTATTTGTTCTGCACCATATGTTATATTGCATATGTTCTCTTTTGCATCAAATGTTATATTTGTTCTGCTCTGTTCTACATCACACACTATAATGCGTCTGTTATAATCAAACGTTATATTGTTCTGCATCATATGTTATACTTCATCTGTTTTGTTCTCCATCATACGTTATACAACATTTGTTCAATTTTACATAATATGTATACTACATCTGTTCTTGCATCATAAGTTACTACATCTGTTTTTTTCTACATCATACATTATACTGCATCTATTTTTTTCTGCATCATACGTTATACTGCATATGTTTTGTTCTTCATCACATACCCTATATAGCATCTGTTTTGTCCTAACATTATACTACATCTATTCTGCATCATACATTATGTTGCATCTGTTATGTTCTCCATCATACGTTATACAACATTTGTTCTATTTTACATAATATGTATGCTACATCTGTTCTGCATCATTAGTTATGCTGCATCTGTTCTGTTCATATGTTATACTGCATCTGTTTTGTTATGCATCATACGTTATACTACATCTGCATCTGTTCTGCATCATACGTTATACTACATCAGTTCTGTTCTGCATCATACGTTATAATGCATCTGTTCAGCTTCATACATTACACTGCATCTGTTCTTTTCATATGCTATACTACATTTGTTTTGCTTCGTTTGTAATATTGCATCTGTTCTGTTCTGCATCACACATTATACTGCATCTGTTCAATTTGGCATTATACATTATACTGCATTTGTTCTGCATCATATGTTATGTTCTGCGTCATACGTTGTACTGCATCTCTTCTGTTCTGCATCATACGTTATAATGCATTTGTTTTGCAGCATACGTTGTACTGCATCTGTTTTGTTCTGCATCATACGTTATACTGCATTTGTTTTGTATCGTATGTTATATTGCGTATGTTCTGTTCTACATCAATCGTTATACTACATCTGCTCTATTATGCATCATACATTATATTGCGTATGTTCTCTTCTGTATCAAACGTTATATCTGTTCTGCTCTGTTCTGCATCACACGTTATACTTCGTCTATTCTAACCATACGTAATATTGTTCTGCATCATACGTTATACTCCATCTGTTTTGTTCTCCATCATACGTTATACAACATTTGTTCTATTTTACATAATATGTATACTACTTCTGTTCTGCATCATAAGTTATACTGCATCTATTTTTTTGTACATCATACGTTATACTGCATCTGTTTTTTTCTGCATCATATGTTATACTGCATATGTTTTGTTCTTCATCATACCCCATATAACATTTGTTCTGTTGATACATTATACTACATCTGTTCTGCATAATACATTATGTTGCATTTGTTCTATTCAGAATCATATTGATGAGGACATCAAGACCTAAGAGTATGAGGCCCATTATGAGAAGAATCAAAATCAAGACCCAATCCATGAAATGATTGGACCCATGACTAGGAGCAGATTCAGAAAGGCCCAAGAAGCATTACAACTCAAGGTGGCCCATGTGCTTGAGACTGAATTGTTAGCGGCCCAACAAACGCGGAAGCTGATAACATGTATAGCCTGCCTGGTGGACTAGGAGGCCCATTTATTTTGTAATAGACTTTAAAATAAATAATTTCGTACAAGGCCCATTTACTTATAGGCCCATTTCGTATTAGGTAAACCTAATTAGTATTAAACTTATAGGAATTGAGAACGGAGGCAGATCATTATTCAATTTGATATTTTTGTGAGCTTAAGCTCTGCTAGGGTTCTTCCTTACATCCTCGATCTTAACAGGAATTCTTCGATTCTTGTGTGGCGATCATCCTTGGCTTATCAAACATTCTTGTTTGTGTGATGCCTTCCTTTTCATATCTATCTTTATTTGTTATTTTGCATTTTTATTATATAAAAGAGTTCTCAAATTTCAGCCGTCTTCAAACCCTAATTCTCAAACGTCAAGTATTCTATTAATTCTGGGTTAGGATCATATCAAGAACACATGTTCAATTTTGAGCTCCCACTCCAAATATCCCTCTGGATCACTCCTACCCTTGAAAGGTGGTACATTCAACTTAACTCCTTCTATTCTTGCTTCATTCCTATTCGGTCCCACTCCTCCTCCTCCAGGTGGTCTTCTATTCTCCAATTGGTCTATCCTCTCATGGAAATCATCATGTTGTTGTTTCATCAATCTCTCCAAATGTTGAGATATTGCAGTCATTTCCAGTCGAAGGTCGTTGTTATTATGTTCTGGATAACGCTTGCATCCTCTGTCTTACCGCGGCTGCTGGCACAGAGTTAGCCGATGCTTATTCCCCGGATACCGTCATTGCTTCTTCTCCGAGAAAAGAAGTTCATGACCCGTAGGCCTTCTACCTCCACGCGGCATTGCTCCGTCAGGCTTTCGCCCATTGCGGAAAATTCCCTACTGCTGCCTCCCGTAGGAGTCTGGGCCGTGTCTCAGTCCCAGTGTGGCTGATCATCCTCTCGGACCAGCTACTGATCATCGCCTTGGTAAGCTATTGCCTCACCAACTAGCTAATCAGCTGCCATTGACAAACAAACAAATCAAAGGTAACAAGAAAATAATAAAATTACTGTTTGTTGAACCTTACCCACTCAAGTGTTTGCACACAATTAGGCTTTTTTCTATAATAATCACTCTTGCCTTTTTCCACTCGTTCTCTGACTCAAGGTTCTTACAAGAATCCAAACAATCTACTATCAAGAATCACCTTCGAAAATAATAATCAGAAAGATTTATGTTTTTTTTTTTTGGAAACTGAACAAAAAGTAGCAAAGAACAATTTTCCTACCAACAGAAAAACAAGGTAAGCACAAATGGTAAGGGAAGACAAACAATTACCACTTAGAAATATTGTCAAACAAATAATTTGCACTATATTTAAACAAGAAAAACTAAGAATATATATTTTGTTTGATCAATTTTGTTTTCGCTTTTTTTTTCGGCAGCTTTATTTTTTTCGTTTTTTTTTTGCTTTCTTTTCGTTTTTTTAAATAAAATAAGATGAAGAGATAGTACCAGTGAATAGTAACGCGCGATGAACAGTAACACAGGATGAATCCTACCGATGAAACCGTGCTAGAATACTCGACGTTTGAGAATTAGGGTTTGAAGACGGCTGAAATTTGAGAACTATTTCATATAATAAAAATGCAAAATAACAAATAAAGATAGATATGAAAAGGAAGGCGTCACACAAACAAGAATGTTTGATAAGCCAAGGATGATCGCCACACAAGAATCGAAGAATTCCTGATAAGATCGAGGATGCAAGGAAGAACCCTAGCAGAGCTTAAGCTCACAAAAATATCAAATTGAATAATGATCTGCCTCCGTTCTCAATTCCTATAAGTTTAATACTAATTAGGTTTACCTAATACGAAATGGGCCTATAAGTAGATGGGCCTTGTACGAAATTATTTATTTTAAAGTCTATTACAAAATAATTGGGCCTCCTAGTCCACCAGGCAGGCTATACATGTTATCAGCTTCCGCGTTTGTTGTGCCGCTAACAATTCAGTCTCAAGCACATGGGCCACCTTGAGTTGTAATGCTTCTTGGGCCTTTCTGAATCTGCTCCTAGTCATGGGTCCAATCATTTCATGGATTGGGTCTTGATTTTGATTCTTCTCATCATCGGCCTCATACTCTTGGGTCTTGATGTCCTCATCATCTGTTCTGTTATGTATTATACGTTATACTACATCTGTTCTGTTATGCATCATATGCTATAATGCATCTGTTCAACTTCATACATTATACTGCATCTGTTCTGTTCTGCATCATATGTTATACTACATCTGTTTGGTTCGCATCAAATGTTTTACTTGCATCTGTTTTGTTCTCCATCACACAATATGCTCAATTTGTTCTATACTTACGTTATACTGCATATGTTATGTTCATATGTTATACTGCATCTGCTCTGCTTCATACGTTATGTTCCATGTGTTTTGTTCTGCATCATATGTTATACTGCACGTGTTCTGCATCATACATTATACTTGATTTGTTATGTTCTGCATCATAAGTTATGTTGCATCTGTTCTGTTCATATGTTATACTGCATCTGTTTTGTTATGCATCATACGTTATACTACACTTGTTCTGTTCTGCATCATACATTATACTGCATCTATTTTGTTCTGCATCATACGTTATACTACATCTGTTCTGTTCTGCATCATACGTTATAATGCATCTGTTCAGTTTCATACGTTACACTGCATCTGTTCATTTCATATGTTATACTACAATTTTTTGCTTCATACGTAATATTGCATGTGTGTTGTTCTGCATCACACATTATACTGCATCTGTTCAATTCTGCATTATATGTAATACTGCATATGTTATGTTCTGCGTCATACGTTGTACTACATCTCTTTTTTCTGCACCATACGTTATACTACATTTGTTTTGCAGCATACGTTGTACTGCATCTGTTTTGTTCTGCATCATACATTATACTACAATTGTTTGTTTATACGTTATACTGCATTTGTTCTGTATCGTATGTTATATTGCATCTGTTCGGCTTCATACGTTATACTGCATATGTTCTTTACATATGTTATATTACATCTATTCTGCATCATACGTAATATTGCATCTGTTCTGTTCTGCATCACACGTTATACTACATCTGTTCAATTCTGCATTATACTTTATACTACATTTGTTCTGCATCATGTTTTATACATCCTATGTTATGTTTTGCGTCATGCGTTGTACTGCATCTCTTCTATTTTGCATCATACGTTATACTACATTTGTTTTGCAGCATATGTTGTACTTTGCATCTGTTTTGTTCTGCATCATACGTTATACTGCAATTGCTTGTTTATACGTTATACTGCATTTGTTCTGTATCGTATGTTATATTGTGTATGTTCTTTTCTGCATCAAATGTTATATTGCATCTGCTCTATTCTGCATCATATATTATATTGCATCTGTTCTAATCATACGTTATATAGTTCTGCATCATACGTTATACTGCATTTGTGTGTTCATATGTTATACTGTATTTATTCTGCACCATACGTTATATTGCGTATGTTATCTTCTGCATCATACATTATCTGTTCTACATTTGTTCTAATCATACGTTATACTGTTCTGTATCATACATTATACTCCATCTGTTCTGTTCTCCATCATACGTTATACAACATTTGTTCTATTTTACATATAATGTATACTATCTATTCTGCATCATAAGTTATACTGCATTTGTTTTTTTCTACATCATACGTTATATTGCATCTGTTTTTTTCTGCATCATATGTTATACTGCATATGTTTTGTTCTTCATCATACCCTATATAGCATCTGTTCTGTTCATACATTATACTACATCTGTTCTGCATTATACGTTATACTTATGATGCAGAACAGATGTAGTATAACGTATGATGGAGAACAGAACAGATGGAGTATAACGTATGATGTAGAATAGTATAATGTATCATGCAGAACATAACATATGCAGTATAACATACGATGCAGAACAAATCCAGTATAATGTTTAATGCAAAAATGAACAGAAGCAGTATAACCTGTGATAAAGAACAGAACAGATGCAATATTACGTATGATGCAGAACAGATGTAGTATAACATGAAAAGAACAGATGCAGTATAACGAATGAAGTTGAACAGATGCATTATAACGTATGATGCAGAACAAAATAGATGCAGTATAACGTATGATGCAGAACAGAACAGATGCAATATAACATATGATGCAGTATAATGTATGATGCATAACAAAATAGATGCAGTATAACATGTGTACAGAACAAATGCAGCATAACTTATGATGCAGAACATAACAATTCAAGTATAACGTATGATGCAGAACACATGCAGTATAACATATGATGCAAAACAGAACACATGGAGCATAACGTATGAACCAGAACAGATGCAGTATAACATATGAACAAAACATATGCAGTATAATGTAGGAATAGAACAAATGCAGCATAATGTGTGATGGAGAACAAAACAGATGCAGTAAAATGTTTGATGCAGAACCAAACAAATGTAGTATAACGTATGATATAGAACAGATTAGATACAGTATAACATTTGAGGCTGAAAAAAAAACAGTAATTTATGATGTAGTATACATATTATGTAAAATGGAACAAATGTTGTATGTCGTATGATGGAGAACATAACAGATGGAGTATAACGTATGATGCAGAACAGTATAACGTATGATTAGAACAGGTTGAGTATAACGTGTGATGCAGAAGAGAGCAGAACAAATATATCATTTGATGCAGAGCAGAACATACGCAATATAACATATGATACAGAACAAATGCAGTATGAACAAACAAATGTAGTATAACGTATGATGTAGAACTGTATAACGTATGATTAGAACAGATGCAGTATAATGTATGATTCAGAATAGAGTAGATGCAGTATAACGTTTGACGCAGAACAGAACATACGCAATATAACATGCAGTATAATGTATAAACAAACAAATGTAGTATAACGTATGATGCAGAACAAAACAGATGCAGTACAACGTATGACGCAGAACATAACATATGCAATATAACATATGATGCAGAACAAATGCAATATAACATATGATGCAGAACAAATGCAATATAACGTATAATGCAGAATTGAACAGATGCATTATAACGTGTGATGCAGAACAGAACACATGCAATATTACATATGATGTAGAACAGATGTAGTATAACATATGAAAAGAACAGATGCAATATAACGTATGAAGCTAAACAAATGCATTATAACGTATGATGCAGAACATAACAGATGCAGTATAACGTATGTTGAAAAACCAAACAGATGCAGTATAATGTATGATGTAGAACAGAATAGATGTAGTATAACGTATGATGCGTAGCAAAACGGATGCAGTATAACATATGAATAGAACAGATGTAGCATAACTTATGATGAGAATCTAACAGATCAAGTATAACTTATCACGGAAAACACATGCAGTATAACATAAGATGCAAAACAGAACACATGGAACATAACGTATGAAGCAGAACAGATGCAATATAACATTTGAACATAAAAGATGCAGTATAATGTAAGAATAGTAGAGATGCAGTATTAAGTATGATGGAGAACAAAACAGATGCAGTAAAACGTTTGATGCAGAACCAAACAGATGTAGTATAATGTATGATGCAGAACAGAACAGATGGAGTATAACGTTTGAAGCTGAACAGATGCATTATAACATATGATGCATAACAGAACAGATGTAGTATAATGTATGATGCAGAACAGAACAAATGTAGTATAACGTATGATGCATAACAAAACAGATGCAGTATAACATATGAACAGAACAAATGCAGTATAACTTGTGATGCAGAACATAACAGATCAAGTATAATGTATGACACAGAACAGATGCAGTATATAATATGATGCAGAACAGAACAAATGCAACATAACGTATGATGCAGAACAGATGTAGTATAACGTATGAACAGAACAGATGCTATATAGCGTATGATGAAGAACAAAACATATGCAGTATAACGTATGATGCATAAAGAAATAGATGCAGGATAATGTATGATGCAGAACAGATGTAGTATACATATGATGTAGGACAGAACAAATGAAGTATAATGTATAATGCAGAAAGATGCAGTATAACATACGAACATAACTGATGCCATAAAACGTATGAGACAGAACAGAACATATGCAGTACAATGTATGATGCAGAACAAATGTAGTATAATAGACGAACAGAACAGATGCAGTATAGCGTATGATGCAGAACAGAATAGATGTAGTATAATGTATGATGTAGATACAAATAGATGTAGTAAACATATTATGTAAAACAGAACAAATGTTGTATAACATATGATGGAGAACAGAACAGATGGAGTATAACTTATAATGCAGAACAGTATAATGTATGATTAGAACAGATGCAATATAACATGTGATGCAGAATAGAAAAGATGCAGTAAAACGTTTGATGAAGAACCAAATAGATGTAGTATAACGTATGATGCAGAATAGAATAGATGCAGTATAACGTATGAAGCTGAACAGATGCATTATAACTTATGATGCAGAACAAAACAAATGCAGTATAACGTATGATACAAAATAAAACAGATGTAGTACAACGTATGCTGCAAAACAAATGTAGTATAATGTATGATGTAGAACAGAAGAGATGCAGTACAACGTATGAAGCAGAACATAACATATGCAATATAACATATGATGCAGAAAAAATGCAGTATAACATATATTGCAGAAATGAACAGATGCAGTATAACCTGTGATGCAGAACATAACAGATGCAATATTATGTATGATGCAGAACAGATGTAGTACATATGAAAAAAACAGATGTAGTATAACATATGAAGCTTAACAGATGCAATATAACATATGATGTAGTATAACGTATGATGCAGAACAGATTTATTATAACGTATGATGCAGAACAGAACAGATGTAGTATAACGTATGATGCATAACAAAATAGATGCAGTATAACTTATAATATAGAACATAACAGATCAAGTATAACATATGACGCAGAACATATGCAGTATAACATGATGCAGAACAGAACAGATGCAATATAACGTATGAAGCAGAACAGATGTAGTATAACGTATGAACAGAACAGATGCTATGTAGCGTATGATGAAGAACAGAACATATGCAGTATAACGTATGATGCAGAAAAAACAGATGTAATATAACGTATGATGCAGAACTGACGCGTTCGCGGAAGGGGACCGTCTTGATTATTCATATTTTTTTTTGGAAGGATATTGACGCCACACTAAGGAAAGGGATGAGAAGGTGAGTGATAAGTCATGGGTTTGATCGCCACACAATTAAAAGATTGATAAGTTCATATTACTCAGATCACCATAGAATCAAAAGATTGATAAAGATCATATTTAGTTCTTGTCACAAGAACTAAAGAAAACTATCATAATGGAGAAAAACTCATTTTTTTATTCAAATTGACTCTCCCTCGAAATACAAAAAGTAACCATTTATAGGCTGTATGAGATGCATATACATTGAACTTAGCCTACAAATGCAGGTACATTGAACTTAGCCTACATATGCAGGTACATTGAACTTAGTCTACAAATACAGATACATTGAACTTAGCCTATAAATCTTTATGAAAATAATAAAATAATAGATTCATAAAAACCCTATTAGAGACACATTAAATTACTTATTAAAACAAATTAATTGTAACCTAAAAATCTGCACGAAATAACAGAGAAGGATTTTTGGTTCACATCATACTTTCTCTCTTCGAGGAGATTCGTCCTCAAATCTTAGTTCATTCTTCTAATGCATCTTCGCACACATTCATGACCACTTATTCCAGTTATATAAAAATCAAGAGTCGAAGTTCTTATACCAAATGATGCGTTTGCGGAAGGGGACCGTCTTGATTATTCATATTTTTTTATCAATTTTTTTTTGGAAGGATATTGACGCTACACTCAGGAAAGGGATGAGAAGGTAAGTGATAAGTCATGGGTTTGATCGCCACATAATTAAAAGATTGATAAGATCATATTACTCAGATCGCCACAGAATCAAAAGATTGATAAAGATCATATTTAGTTCTTGTCACAAGAACTAAAGAAAACTCTCATAACAGAGAAAAAACTCATTTTTTTATTCAAATTGACTCTCCCTCGAAGTACAAAAAGTAACCATTTATAGGTTGTATGAGATGCAGATACATTGAACTTAGCCTACAAATGCAGGTACATTGAACTTAGCCTACATTGAACTTAGCCTACAAATGCAGATACATTGAAAAGTTGTATGCAAATCTGAAAAAGTGTTCCTTTTGCATGAGTAAAATTGTTTTCCTTGGCTATGTTGTAAGTGCACAAGGAATAGAGGTGGATGAAGAAAAGGTAAAAGCGATAAGAGAATGGCCAATGCCAACTAGCGTTACTGAGGTATGAAGCTTTCATGACTTAGCTAATTTTTATAGACGATTTGTGAAAGACTTCAGTACCATTGCTGCACCGTTAACTAAGGTTGTTAAGAAATCTGTTGTTTTAAATGGGAAGAAGAACAAAACAATGGATTTCTAGAACTTAAAAATAAATTTTGTTCTTCACCTGTGTTATCATTTCCAGATTTTAACAAAACATTTGAAATAGAATGTGATGCATCCGGTATAGGTATAGGGGCTGTTTTGATGCAGGAAGGGAGACCAATTGCTTACTTTAGTGAGAAATTGAATGGGGCAGCTCTATAATACCCAACCTATGACAAGGAGCTTTATGCACTTGTGAGGGCTCTGGAGAATTGGCAGCACTACCTTTGGCCGAAACAATTTGTGATTCACACTGATCATCAATCCTTAAAGCATATAAAGTGTTAAAGCAAGCTGAACAAGAGGCATGCCAAGTGGATGGAATTCATTGAACTTTTTCCATATGTAATCAAATATAAGAAAGGTAAGGAAAATATTGTTACTGATGCCTTATCCAGAAGGTATGCTATACTTACTTCTCTTGATGCAAAGTTAATTGGTTTTGAATACGTAAAGGAATTGTATGAACATGATTCTGACTTTGCACAAATATTTGCTGCATGTGAAAAAAGGGGCATTCAAGAATTTTCATAGAGTTGACGGCTACTTATTCAAAGAAAACAAATTGTGTGTACCGCAATCTTCTATGAGAGAATTGTTGGTGAGGGAGGCCCATGGAGGAGGATTAATGAGACATTTTGGGGTGAAAAGAACTTTAGACATTCTGCACGAATAATCTTTTGGCCTAAAATGAAGCATGATGTTGAGAAAATTTGTAATAGATACCTTACCTATATGAAAGCTAAATCAAAAGTATTACCACATGGATTGTATACACCCTTGCCAGTACCTAACGAACCTTGGGTAGAAATATCTATGGATTTTGTTTTGGGGTTGCCTAGGTCAAAAGGGGGAAAAGATTCGATTTTTGTAGTTGTGGATAGGTTTTCAAAAATGGCACATTTTATTCCTTGTCACAAAACTGATGATGCTGTTTATGTTGCAGAATTGTTTTTCAAAGAAATTGTGAGACTTCATGGAGTGCCAAGAAGTATTGTATCTGACAGGGACACAAGGTTTCTCAGTCATTTTTGGAAGGTTTTGTGGGGCAAACTTGGAACAAAGTTATCTACTTCACATCACCCACAAACCGATGGTCAAACTGAAGTTATCAATAGAACATTATCTCAATTGCTTAGAACAATTGTTCAAATGAATTTGAAAAATTGGAAAGATTGTTTGTCATATGTTGAATTTGCATATAATAGAATTGTACATTCATCTAGTAACTTTTCTCCTTTTGAAGTAGTGTATGGTTTTAATCCGTTAACACTGATGGATTTGATACCTTTATCTATCGATGAATGAATCAACATTGATGGGAAAAAGAAAGCTGAGATGGTGAAGAAGCTGCATGAGCAAGTTAAGCAGCAAATTGAAAAGAAAAATGAGCAATATGCATCTCATGCCAACAAAGGAAGGAAGTAAGTCACTTTTGAACTAGGAGATTGGGTTTGGGTGCACATGAGAAAAGAAAGATTTCCAGCCCAAAGAAAATCCAAACTGGCTCCTAGGGGGGGAAATGGACCATTTTAAGTCATTCACAGAATAAATGACAATGCTTACAAAATTGATCTTCCAGGTAAGTATAGTGTCAGTGATACTTTTAATGTCGCTGATTTATCTCCTTATGATACAGGTGAAGATTCGTGGTCGAATCCTTTTGAGGAGAGATGGGATGATAAGAACCAAGATGTGAAGTTTAACCAGCCTCAAGCACCTGCACAAATAAACAATCCAGAGGTTTCTTTGGAAATTCCAAGTGGACCAATCACAAGGTCAAGGGCCCGAAAACTAAAAGAGACATTGATTGGGCTGGTTAAAAACATTTTGACCAAACAGACAAAGTCTAAGATTAAATTTAAGCTTGGTCACGTTCTTAATTTGATATGGGTTGGAGAAAGATTAAATGAAGGAGATTTAGGCCAAAAACAAGTCAATTGAAGTGAAGGGCCCATAGACAAAGCACCACTAGAGTTAATTTAAGCCTCTACGAATCTAAATGAATTTAATTTATGTTTTTTTAATTTGTTTAATTTTCCTTAGAGTAATGAGTATTAATGCTTAGGAAGTTATGTATTTTCGTTTTCCCATGGTTGTAACCAATTAAGTCTGTTGAAGGGATACCAAAAGTTGTTGTTAGCATTAATTAGTAGGCTTAATGGAGTCCAAGTCAGTTTTTTTTTTGTTAAGGTCTATTTAAGTTCATATTGCATTTGTAACCAGACAGTTTTTGATGAAATACAATTTTAATCTGAAATTATTCAGAAGTGAGAGTTCTCTCTTGAGTTCTTCATTGAACTTGCAAACTTATCAAGGGCTGATCATCCTTGTGGCGTTTTTCAAAACTTTAGGGTCTTTGCTGCATATTCTCAAGACAAGGGTTCTGGGTAGATCATTCTAAACCTGAATACTTAGGAATCTTGGGGCGTTCATTACTTCTTGTGGGTTTAAGGGATATTCCTTACTGGGTTTATATCAATAATGCAGAACAAATGCAGTATAACATATGAACATAACTGATGCAATATAACGTGTAATGCAGAACAGAGCAGATGCAGTAAAACGTATGATACATAACAGAACATATGCAGTATAATGTATGATGCAGAACAAATGTAGTATAACGTATGAACAGAACAAATGCAATATAGCATATGATGCAGAACAAAATAGATGCAGTATAACATATGATGTAGAAAAAAAATGCAAAACAGATGTAGTACACATATTATGTAGAACAGAACAAATGCAGTATAACGTATGATGGATAACAGAACAGATGTTGTACAACATATGATGCAAAACAGATTCAATATAACGTACGATGCAAAACAAAACAAATGCAATAAACGTATGATGCAGAACAAATGCAATATAATGTGTGATGCAGAACAGAACAAATGCACTATTTTACGTATGATGCAGAACAGATGTAGTATACATATGAAAAGAACAGATGCAGTATAACATATGATGCAGAACAGATACAATATAACATATGAACAAAACAGATGCAATATAACGTATGATGCTTCACAGAACAGATGCAATATAACGTATAATGCAAAACAAAACAGATGCAGTATAATCTATGGTGCAGAACAGGACAAATGCAATATAACGTATTATGGATAACAGAACAGATGTTTTACAACATATGATGCAAAACAGATTCAATATAACGTACGATGCAAAACAAAACAAATGCAATATAACATATGATGCAGAACAAATGCAATATAATGTGTGATGCAGAACAGAACAAATGCACTATTTTGCGTATGATGCAGAACAGATGTAGTATACATATGAAAAGAACAGATGCAGTATAACATATGATGCAGAACAGATGCAGTATAACATATGAACAAAACAGATGCAATATAACGTATGATGCTTCATAGAACAGATGCAATATAACGTATGATGCAAAACAAAACAGATGCAGTATAATCTATAGTGCAGAACAGGACAAATGCAGTATAATGTATGGTGCAGAACAGAACAGATGCAGTATAATCTATAGTGCAGAACAGGACAAATGCAGTATAATGTATGGTGCAGAACAGAACAGATGTAGTATAAATGTATGGTGCAGAATAGAACAGATGCAGTATAAATGTATGGTGCTGAACAGGACAGATGCAATATAATGTATGGTGCAGAACAGGACAGATGCAATATAACTTATAATGTAGAACATAACAGATGCAGTATAAATGTATGTAGTAAAACAGAACAGATGTAGTATAATGTATGATGCAGAATAGATGCAGTATAACGTATGAATAGAATAGATGCAATATAACGTATGATGCAAAACATAACAAATATAGTGTAAAATAACAAATATAGTGTAACATATGATGTAAAACAGAAGAGATGCAGTATAACAACGTATGATGCAGAACTGATACAATATAACGTATAAACAGAACAGATGCAATGTAACATATGATGCTGAACAAAATAGATGCAGTATAAAATAAGATGCAGAACAAAACAGATGCAGTATAACGTCTGATGCAGAACAAATTCAGTATAACGTCTGATACGAAATTACTCGTTCGCGGAAGGGGATCGTCTTGATTATTCATATTTTTTTTATCAATTTTTTTTTGGAAGGATATTGACGCCACACTCAGGAAAGGGATGAGAAGGTGAGTGATAAGTCATGGGTTTGATCGCCACACAATCAAAAGATTGATAAGATCATATTACTCAGATCGCCACACAATCAAAAGATTGATAAGATCATGTTCTTCTCACAAGAACTAGAAAACAATTCACATAATAGAGAAGAACTCGCTTTTTTTATTCAAATTGACTCTCCCTCGAAATACAAAAAGTAACCATTTATAGGCTGTATGAGATGCAGATACATTGAACTTAGCACAAATGCATGTATATTGAATTTGGCCTACATATGCAGGTACATTGAACTTAGTCTATAAATGCAGATACATTAAACTTAGCCTATAAATCTTTATGAAAATAATAAAACAAAAATAATAAAATAATAGAGCCATAAAAACCCTATTAGAGACACATTAAATTACTTATTAAAACAAATTAATTGTAACCTAAAAATCTGCACGAAATAACAGAGAAGGATTTTTGGTTCACATCATACTATCTCTCTTCGAGGAGATTCGTCGTCGAATCTAGGTTCATTCTTCCATTGCATCTTCGCACACATTCATGACCACTTATTCCAGTCATATGAAAATCAAGAGTCGAAGCTCTGATACCAAATTACTCGTTCGCGGAAGGGGATCATCGTCTTGATTATTCATATTTTTTTTATCAATTTTTTTTTGGAAGGATATTGACGCCACACTCAGGAAAGGGATGAGAAGGTGAGTGATAAGTCATGGGTTTGATCGCCACACAATCAAAAGATTGATAAAATCATATTACTCAGATCGCCACACAATCAAAAGATTGATAAGATCATGTTCTTCTCACAAGAACTAGAAAACAATTCACATAATAGAGAAGAACTCGCTTTTTTTATTCAAATTGACTCTCCCTCGAAATACAAAAAGTAACCATTTATAGGCTGTATGAGATGCAGATACATTGAACTTAGCACAAATGCATGTATATTGAATTTGGCCTACATATGCAGGTACATTGAACTTAGTCTATAAATGCAGATACATTAAACTTAGCCTATAAATCTTTATGAAAATAATAAAACAAAAATAATAAAATAATAGAGCCATAAAAACCCTATTAGAGACACATTAAATTACTTATTAAAACAAATTAATTGTAACCTAAAAATCTGCACGAAATAACAGAGAAGGATTTTTGGTTCACATCATACTATCTCTCTTCGAGGAGATTCGTCGTCGAATCTAAGTTCATTCTTCCATTGCATCTTCGCACACATTCATGACCACTTATTCCAGTCATATGAAAATCAAGAGTCGAAGCTCTGATACCAAATTACTCGTTCGCGGAAGGGGATCATCGTCTTGATTATTCATATTTTTTTTATCAATTTTTTTTTGGAAGGATATTGACGCCACACTCAGGAAAGGGATGAGAAGGTGAGTGATATAAGTCATGGGTTTGATCGCCACATAATCAAAAGATTGATAAGATCATATTACTCAGATCGTCACACAATCAAAAGATTGATAAAGATCATATTTAGTTCTTGTGAGAAAACTCTCATAACGGAGAAAAACTCATTTTTTTATTCAAATTAACTCTCCCTCGAAATACAAAAAGCAACCATTTATAGGCTGTATGAGATGAAGATACATTGAACTTAGCCTACAAATGCAGGTACATTGAACTTAGCCTACATATGCAGGTACATTGAACTTAGTCTACAAATACAGATACATTGAACTTAGCCTATAAATCTTTATGAAAATAATAAAATAATAGAGTCATAAAAACCCTATTAGAGACACATTAAATTACTTATTAAAACATATTAATTGTAGCCTAAAAATCTGCATGAAATAACAGAGAAGGATTTTCGTTTCACATCATACTCTCTCTCTTCGAGGAGATTTGTCCTTGAATCTTAGTTCATTCTTTCACTGCATCTTCGCACACATTCATGACCACTTATTCCAGTCATATGAAAATCAAAAGCCGAAACTCTGATACCAAATGACGCGTTCGCGGAAGGGGACCGTCGTGATTATTCATATTTTTTTATCAATTTTTTTTGGGAAGGATATTGACGCCACACTCAGGAAAGGGATGAGAAGGTGAGTGATAAGTCATGGGTTTGATCGCCACCCAATCAAAAGATTGATAAAATCATATTACTCAGATCGCCACACAATCAAGAGATTGATAAGATCATATTTAGTTCTTCTTACAAGAACTAGAAAAGATTTCTCATAATAGAGAAAAACTCATTTTTTTTATTCAAATTTACTCTCCCTCGAAATACAAAATGTATCTATTTATAAGCTCAATGAGATGCAGATACATTGAACTTAGCCTACAAATGTAGGTACATTAAACTTAGCCTACATATGCAGGTACATTGAACTTACCCTACAAATGTAGATACATTGAACTTAGCCTACATATACAGGTACATTGAACATAGCCTACAAATGCAGGTACATTGAACTTAGCCTACAAATGCAGATACATTGAACTTAGCCTATAAATCTTTATGAAAATAATAAAATAATAGTCATAAAAACCCTATTAGAGACACATTAAATTACTTATTAAAACAAATTAATTGTAGCCTAAAAATCTGTACGAAATAACAGAGTAGGATTTTCGATTCACATCAAGAACAGATGCAATATAACGTATGAACAGAATAGATGTAGTAGAACGTACGGACAGAACATATGCAGTGTAACTTATGATGCATAACAAAACAAACGCAATATAACGTATAAACAGAACAGATGCAATATAACAGATGAATAGAACACATGAAGTATACCGTATGATGCGGAACAGATCAGATGCAGTATAATGTATGGTGCAGAACAGATGCAGTATAACGTATGATGTAGAACAGAACAGAGGTTGTATAATGTATGATGCAGAACAGAACAGATGTAGTATAACGTATGTTGCAGAACGTATGTAGTATAACGTTGAAATGAACAGATGGAAACGTATGTAGTATAACGTTGAAATGAACAGATGGAATATAATATATGGTGCAGAACAGAACAGATGAAATACAAGGTATGATGTAGAACAGACGTAGTATAACACATGACGCAGAACAGAACAGATGGAGTATAACGTATGATGCATAATAGAATAGACGCAATATAATATGTGATGTAGAACAGATGCAGTATAACGTATGAAGTAGAAGAGAACAAATGCAATATTACATTTGATGCAAAATCGAACAGATGCATTATAACGTATGATGCAAAACAGATGTAGTATAATTGAGAAAAGAATAGATGTAGTATAATGTATGATGCAGAACAGAACAGTTGCAATGTAACGCATGATGCCAAACAAAACAGACAACAGTATAACATATGGTGTAGAGCAGATGTAATATAATGAATGAACAGAACAAATGCAGTGTAACGTATAATGCAAAACAGAACAGATGCAATATAACGAATGATGTAAAAAAGAACAGATGCAGTACAACATATGGTGAAAAATAGATGCAGTATAACGTGTGATGCAGAACAAATGTAGTATTACGTATGATGCAGAATAGAACAAATGCAATGTTACGTATGATGCAAAACAGATGTAGTATAACGTACGAAAAGAACATATGCAGTATAATGTATGATGCACACCTGATGCAATATAATGAATGAACAGAACAAATGCAGTATAACGTATGCAGAACAAATGCAAACAGATGCAGTATAACATATGATGCAGAATAAATGTAGTATAATGTATGCAGTATAACGTATAATGCAAACAGATGCAGTATAACGTATGATGCAGAACAAATGCAGTACAACGTATGATGCAAAACAGATGCAGTATAACGTATGATGCAAAACAGATGCAGTATAACATATGAACAGAACATATGCAATATAATGTATGATGCTTCACATAACAGATGTAATATAACGTATGATGCAGAACAAAACAGATGCAGTATAATGTATGGTGCAGAACAGGACAAATGCAGTATAATGTATGGTGCAGAACAGAATAGATTCAGTATAAATGTATGGTGCAGAACAAAACAGATGCAGTATAAATGTATGGTGCAGAACAGGACAGATGCAATATAATGTATGGTGTAGAACAAGACAGATGCAGTATAACTTATGATGCAGAACAGAACAGATGCAGTATAAATGTATGTAGTAAAACAGATCAGATGTAGTATAACGTATGATGCAGAACAGATGCAGTATAACGTATGAATAGAACAGATGCAATATAACGTATGATGCAAAACATAACAAATATAGTATAACATATGATGTAAAACAGAAGAGATGCAGTATAACAACGTATGATGCATAACTAATGCAATATAACGTATAAAGAGAACAGATGCAATGTAACATATGATGTTGAACAAAACAGATGCAGTATAAAATAAGATGCAGAACAAAACATATGCAGTATAACGTCTGATGCAGAACAAATTCAGTATAACATATGATGCTAAACAGAACAGATGCAATATAACATATGATGCAGAACATATGCAGTACAACGTATGAAGAGAACAAATGCAATATAACGTATTTAAGGATGAACTGAACATATCCAATTATATTTTTGTATGTTTGTGTAGGTATTTAAGGATGCAACTATTTGTGTTTACATTTTTTAATGAGTTTTGTTTTGGACAGTCTAATTAAGTTTGTATTTGTATACCCCTTAAACGGTGTTCGTGTTTGACATATAATATTTTTACAATTATGTTTGTGTTTGTCGAATTTTGATTTTGAATTTATCTCAACATGTATTTATGTTTGTTTGTTAACTAAGTTTTTTATGTAATTATTGTGTAAGCTTGTTAAATTGTATGATTATACATATCATTGTAGACATGTTTGTACATTCCCCATCTTTGAATTTGTGCGTGTATGTGTGTGTTTTTTGGGGTCTTTGTCCAATAAAATATATTTTGTATCTGTACAATTGTGTTATTATTGGATTTTTTTAGTGGGTGTCTAACTGTATTGGTTAGTTTTGGTTTTTCTATGTCTCAATGGGTGTGCATTTGGATGTATCCAAACGTGTAAGAGTTTGTGTGTTGATGTGTGGCCTGTGTGTAACATTTATGTCTCTGATTATGCCTTTTTCTATTCCTATATGTCTTTTTATATTGATCAACTTAGAGTATATCTTTATTTGTTTTAGTACAATTTTTTTTTGTATATGTGACTATCCAACTGTGTTTTTGGTTTAATGAATTTGTTTCTCCAACTACGTGTGTGTATTAGTATAATTCTGCATTTGTATTTTTGTAAATGTGTGTGTATGTTTGTGTTTATCACCATTTTTGTGTCTTTCTATTTGTAACCGTGTTTGTTTATTTACTTGCTAATTTACTTAAATATTGTGTGTGATTATTCAAATATGTGTGTGGATGCAATTGTTGATGTATCTGTATTTTGTTCAATCATGCTTGTGTCAGCAATTGAGATTTGTATAAGTTTGTTCAATTGTGTTTATGTGTTTATTGATTTATTTGTCTTTGTTTTTGTCCAACTGTATGTTTTTGTCGAGTTTTATTTTATTGTGTGTCTAATTGTGTTTGTGTCAACCTATATTTTTGTGTGTTTATGTAGGTATTTATGTGTGCAACTATTTGTGTTTTTGTGTTTATATACATTTTATTTTGTCCTGTCTAATTAAGTATGTATTTGTATATCTCTTGAACTATGTTTCTGTTTATCTGATTATATTTGTTCGATTATGTTTATGTTTCCGATTTCTAATTTTATGTATGAATTTATCCCATTGTGTATTTATGTGTTTGTATTTTGTTTGTTAACTCTTTTATATATCAAATTATTGTGTATGCTTGTTCTATTCTTGGTATGTGTATTATTTTTTATATTTTATATAATAAAATGCAAAATAATAACAAAGAAAGATAGATATGAAAAGGAAGGCGTCACAAAAACAAGAATGTTTGATAAGTCAAGGATGATTGCCACACAAGAATTGAATAATTATTGATAAGATCGAGGATGCAAAGAAGAACCCTAGTAGAGCTTAAACTCACAAATATCAAATTGAATGTCTGCCTCCTTTCTCAATTCCCAGAAGTTTAATACAAATTAGGTTTGTCTCATTCAGAAGTAAATGAGCTTTCTATGAAATTATATATTTTTAACGTCTATTACAAAATAAATGGGCCTCCTAGCCCTCCAAGCAGGCTATAAATGTTATCAGCGTTTGTTGGGCCACTAGCAATTCGGTCTCAAGCACATGGGCCACCTTGAGTTGTAACGTTTCTTGGGCCTTTCTGAATCTGCTCCTAGTCATGAGTCCACTCATATCATGGATTGAGTCTTGATTTTGATTCTTCTCATCATAGGCCTCATACTATTGGGTCTTGGTGTCCTCACCACTCCCTCCTTCTCGAGAAGGATTTGACCTCAAATCCAAAACTTCATCATCTGCATTGAAAGGGGACAAGTCAGATACGTTAAAAGTAGTACTAATATTGTAGTCACCAGGTAGATCTATTATATATGCATTATCATTAATCTTCTCTAACACTTGGAATGGACCATCTCCCATCGGTTGAAGTTTTGACTTTCTTTGTTCTGGGAACCTTTCCTTCCTCATGTTTACCCAAACCCAATCACCAGGTTCGAATACCACCTTTTTTTCTTCCTTTGTTAGCTTGTCTAGCATAGCTCTCATTCTTCTTTTCAAGTTGAGCCTTCACTTGCTCATGCAACTTCTTCACATATTTAGCTTTAGCCTGTGCTTCTTGGTGCTTAAACTTAGAAATGTTAGGCATGGGCAGTAAATCAAGAGGTATTAAAGATCAAATCCATACAAAATTTCAAAAGGAGAGCAATTAGTTGTGGTATGGATAGCTCTATTATAAGCAAACTCAACATGAGGTAAACATGCTTCCCAAGACTTAATATTTTTCCTTAAAGTAGTTCTAAGCAATGTTCCTAAGGTCCTATTGACTACCTCAGTTTGACCATCTGTTTGTGGGTGACAAGTAGTAGAAAATAACAATTTAGTACCAATCTTACCCCACAAGGTCCGCCAGAAGTGGCTTAGGAATTTACTATCTCTAACACTTACAATGCTCCTAGGTAGTCCATGGAGTCTCACAATCTCCTTGAAGAACAAGTCAGCCACATGACAAGCCTCATCTATCTTCTTGCAAGGTATGAAATGTGCCATCTTAGAAAACCTGTCAATGACAACAAACACATAATCCTTTCCACTATTTGTTCTAGGCAATCCCAAAACAAATTCCATAGAAATGTCAATCCAAGGAAGTTCGGGAATAGGCAAAGGGGTATACAATCCATGAGGCTTAACTTTAGATTTAGCCCTTTTACAAACAATACAACGATCACAAAAATTTTGTACATCACGCTTCATATGGGCCAGTAAAAATGTTCTTGCAAAATTTCCAAAGTCTTTAGAACCCCAAAATGTCCCATTAAACCCCCTTCATGTGATTCCCTCACAAGCAACTCTCTTATGGAACACCTAAGCACACAATTTATTTGCTTTAAACAAAAATCTGTTATGCCTATAGTAACCATTTTCAGATAATTTTTCACATGCAACAAAAATTTTAGCAAAGTCCACATCTGTCTCATACATATCCCTCAAAGATTCAAGACCAAACAATTTAGTTTCAAGTATAGAAAGTAATGTATGCCTCCTAGAAAGTGCATCAGTCACTACATTCCCTTTCCCCTTTTTATGTTTGATGACATATGGAAATTGCTCTAGGAATTCTACCCACTTAGCATGTCTCTTATTAAGCTTACCTTGTCCTTTTAAGTACTTTAAGGACTCATGATGACTATGAATGACAAACTCTTTGGGTAAAAGGTAATGTTGCTAAATCTTTAAAGCTCTAACCAGAGAATATAATTCTTTATCATAGATTGAATAGCTAAGGGCAGCCCCACTTAGTTTTTCACTAAAATACGCAATTGGATGTCCTTCTTGCAATAAAAACAGCCCCAATACCCACATTGGATGCATTACACTCGACCTCAAATGATTTTGAAAAATTAGGCATAGCAAGAATGGGTGCATTAGTCAATTCATGCTTAAGAGCAACAAATGGCTCTTCTTGTTTTCACCCCACTTGAATCCTACGTTTTTCTTAGTAACTTCATTTAAATGTGCAACCAAGGTACTAAAATCTTTAACAAATCTCCTATAGAAACTTGCTAGCTGATATGATCCTAACCCATAATTAATAGAATACTCGACGTTTGAGAATTAGGGTTTGAAGATGGCTGAAATTTGATAACTATTTTATATAATAAAAATGCAAAATAACAAATAAAGATAGATATGAAAAGGAAGGCGTCACACAAACAAGAATGTTTGATAAGCCAAGGATGATCGCCACACAAGAATCGAAGAATTCCTGATAAGATCGAGGATGCAAGGAAGAACCCTAGCGGAGAGCTTAAGCTCACAAAAATATCAAATTGAATAATGATCTGCCTTCATTCTCAATTCCTATAAGTTTAATACTAATTAGGTTTACTTAATACTAAATGGGCCTATAAGTAAATGGGCCTTGTACGAAATTATTTATTTTAAAGTCTATTACAAAATAAATGGGCCTCCTAGTCCACCAGGGCGAGGCTATACATGTTATCAGCTTTCGCGTTTGTTGGGCTGCTAACAATTCGTCTCAAGCACATGGGCCACCTTGAGTTGTAATGCTTCTTGGGCCTTTTCTCGAATCTGCTCCTAGTCATGGGTCCAATCATTTCATGGATTGGGTCTTGATTTTGATTCTTCTCATCATGAGCCTCATACTCTTGGGTCTTGATGTCCTCATCACTCCCTCCTTCTTGAGAAGGATTTGACCTCAAATCCAGAACTTTATCATCTGCACTGAAAGGGGACAAGTCAGATACATTAAAAGTAGTACTAATATTGTACTCACCGGGTATATCTATTATATATGCATTGTCATTGATCTTCTCTAACACTTGGAATGGACCATCTCCCCTCGGTTGAAGTTTTGACTTTCTTTGTTCGAGAACCTTTCCTTCCTCATGTGTACCCAAACCCAATCACCAGGTTCAAATACCACCTTTTTTCTTCCTTTGTTAGCTTGTCTAGCATAGCTCTCATTCTTCTTTTCAAGTTGAGCCTTCACTTGCTCATGCAACTTCTTCACATATTTAGCTTTGGCTTGTGCTTCTTGGTGTTTAAACTTAGAAATGTTAGGCATGGGCAGTAAATCAAGAGGTATTAAAGGATCAAATCCATACACAATTTCAAAAGGAGAGCAATTAGTTGTGGTATGGATAGCTATATTATAAGCAAACTCAACATGAGGTAAACATGCTTCCCAAGACTTAATATTTTTCTTTAAAGTAGTTCTAAGCAATGTTCCTAAGGTCCTATTAACTACCTCAGTTTGACCGTCTAATTGTGGGTGACAAGTAGTAGAAAATAACAATTTAGTACCAATCTTACCCCACAAGGTCCGCTAGAAGTGGCTTAGGAATTTACTATCTCTAACACTTACAATGCTCCTAGGTAGTCCATGGAGTCTCACAATCTCCTTGAAGAACAAGTCAGCCACATGACAAGCCTCATCTATCTTCTTGCAAGGTATGAAATGTGCCATCTTAGAAAACCTGTCAATGACAACAAACACATAATCCTTTCCACTATTTGTTCTAGGCAATCCCAAAACAAATTCCATAGAAATGTCAATCCAAGGAAGTTCGGGAATAGGCAAAGGGGTATACAATCCATGAGGCTTAACTTTAGATTTAGCCCTTTTACAAACAATACAACGATCACAAAAATTTTGTACATCACGCTTCATATGGGCCAGTAAAAATGTTCTTGCAAAATTTCCAAAGTCTTTAGAACCCCAAAAATGTCCCATTAAACCCCTTCATGTGATTCCCTCACAAGCAACTCTCTTATGGAACACCTAAGCACACAATTTATTTGCTTTAAACAAAAATCTGTTATGCCTATAGTAACCATTTTCAGATAATTTTTCACATGCAACAAAAATTTTAGCAAAGTCCACATCTGTCTCATACATATCCCTCAAAGATTCAAGACCAAACAATTTAGTTTCAAGTATAGAAAGTAATGTATGCCTCCTAGAAAGTGCATCGGTCACTACATTCCCTTTCCCCTTTTTATGTTTGATGACATATGGAAATTGCTCTAGGAATTCTACCCACTTAGCATGTCTCTTATTAAGCTTACCTTGTCCTTTTAAGTACTTTAAGGACTCATGATGACTATGAATGACAAACTCTTTGGGTAAAAGGTAATGTTGCTAAATCTTTAAAGCTCTAACCAGAGAATATAATTCTTTATCATAGATTGAATAGCTAAGGGCAGCCCCACTTAGTTTTTCACTAAAATACGCAATTGGATGTCCTTCTTGCAATAAAACAGCCCCAATACCCACATTGGATGCATTACACTCGACCTCAAATGATTTTGAAAAATTAGGCATAGCAAGAATGGGTGCATTAGTCAATTCATGCTTAAGAGCAACAAATGGCTCTTCTTGTTTTCACCCCACTTGAATCCTACGTTTTTCTTAGTAACTTCATTTAAATGTGCAACCAAGGTACTAAAATCTTTAACAAATCTCCTATAGAAACTTGCTAGCTGATATGATCCTAACCCAGAATTAATAGAATACTCGACGTTTGAGAATTAGGGTTTGAAGATGGCTGAAATTTGATAACTATTTTATATAATAAAAATGCAAAATAACAAATAAAGATAGATATGAAAAGGAAGGCGTCACACAAACAAGAATGTTTGATAAGCCAAGGATGATCGCCACACAAGAATCGAAGAATTCTGATAAGATCGAGGATGCAAGGAAGAACCCTAGCGAGCTTAAGCTCACAAAAATATCAAATTGAATAATGATCTGCCTTCATTCTCAATTCCTATAAGTTTAATACTAATTAGGTTTACTTAATACTAAATGGGCCTATAAGTAAATGGGCCTTGTACGAAATTATTTATTTTAAAGTCTATTACAAAATAAATGGGCCTCCTAGTCCACCAGGCAGGCTATACATGTTATCAGCTTTCGCGTTTGTTGGGCTGCTAACAATTCAGTCTCAAGCACATGGGCCACCTTGAGTTGTAATGCTTCTTGGGCCTTTCTCGAATCTGCTCCTAGTCATGGGTCCAATCATTTCATGGATTGGGTCTTGATTTTGATTCTTCTCATCATGAGCCTCATACTCTTGGGTCTTGATGTCCTCATCACTCCCTCCTTCTTGAGAAGGATTTGACCTCAAATCCAGAACTTTATCATCTCAGACTTGAAAGGGACAAGTCAGATACATTAAAAGTAGTACTAATATTGTACTCACCGGGTATATCTATTATATATGCATTGTCATTGATCTTCTCTAACACTTGGAATGGACCATCTCCCCTCGGTTGAAGTTTTGACTTTCTTTGTTCTGAGAACCTTTCCTTCCTCATGTGTACCCAAACCCAATCACCAGGTTCAAATACCACCTTTTTTCTTCCTTTGTTAGCTTGTCTAGCATAGCTCTCATTCTTCTTTTCAAGTTGAGCCTTCACTTGCTCATGCAACTTCTTCACATATTTAGCTTTGGCTTGTGCTTCTTGGTGTTTAAACTTAGAAATGTTAGGCATGGGCAGTAAATCAAGAGGTATTAAAGGATCAAATCCATACACAATTTCAAAAGGAGAGCAATTAGTTGTGGTATGGATAGCTATATTATAAGCAAACTCAACATGAGGTAAACATGCTTCCCAAGACTTAATATTTTTCTTTAAAGTAGTTCTAAGCAATGTTCCTAAGGTCCTATTAACTACCTCAGTTTGACCGTCTAATTGTGGGTGACAAGTAGTAGAAAATAACAATTTAGTACCAATCTTACCCCACAAGGTCCGCTAGAAGTGGCTTAGGAATTTACTATCTCTAACACTTACAATGCTCCTAGGTAGTCCATGGAGTCTCACAATCTCCTTGAAGAACAAGTCAGCCACATGACAAGCCTCATCTATCTTCTTGCAAGGTATGAAATGTGCCATCTTAGAAAACCTGTCAATGACAACAAACACATAATCCTTTCCACTATTTGTTCTAGGCAATCCCAAAACAAATTCCATAGAAATGTCAATCCAAGGAAGTTCGGGAATAGGCAAAGGGGTATACAATCCATGAGGCTTAACTTTAGATTTAGCCCTTTTACAAACAATACAACGATCACAAAAATTTTGTACATCACGCTTCATATGGGCCAGTAAAAATGTTCTTGCAAAATTTCCAAAGTCTTTAGAACCCCAAAATGTCCCATTAAACCCCCTTCATGTGATTCCCTCACAAGCAACTCTCTTATGGAACACCTAAGCACACAATTTATTTGCTTTAAACAAAAATCTGTTATGCCTATAGTAACCATTTTCAGATAATTTTTCACATGCAACAAAAATTTTAGCAAAGTCCACATCTGTCTCATACATATCCCTCAAAGATTCAAGACCAAACAATTTAGTTTCAAGTATAGAAAGTAATGTATGCCTCCTAGAAAGTGCATCAGTCACTACATTCCCTTTCCCCTTTTTATGTTTGATGACATATGGAAATTGCTCTAGGAATTCTACCCACTTAGCATGTCTCTTATTAAGCTTACCTTGTCCTTTTAAGTACTTTAAGGACTCATGATGACTATGAATGACAAACTCTTTGGGTAAAAGGTAATGTTGCTAAATCTTTAAAGCTCTAACCAGAGAATATAATTCTTTATCATAGATTGAATAGCTAAGGGCAGCCCCACTTAGTTTTTCACTAAAATACGCAATTGGATGTCCTTCTTGCAATAAAACAGCCCCAATACCCACATTGGATGCATTACACTCGACCTCAAATGATTTTGAAAAATTAGGCATAGCAAGAATGGGTGCATTAGTCAATTCATGCTTAAGAGCAACAAATGGCTCTTCTTGTTTTCACCCCACTTGAATCCTACGTTTTTCTTAGTAACTTCATTTAAATGTGCAACCAAGGTACTAAAATCTTTAACAAATCTCCTATAGAAACTTGCTAGCTGATATGATCCTAACCCAGAATTAATAGAATACTCGACGTTTGAGAATTAGGGTTTGAAGATGGCTGAAATTTGATAACTATTTTATATAATAAAAATGCAAAATAACAAATAAAGATAGATATGAAAAGGAAGGCGTCACACAAACAAGAATGTTTGATAAGCCAAGGATGATCGCCACACAAGAATCGAAGAATTCCTGATAAGATCGAGGATGCAAGGAAGAACCCTAGCGGAGCTTAAGCTCACAAAAATATCAAATTGAATAATGATCTGCCTTCATTCTCAATTCCTATAAGTTTAATACTAATTAGGTTTACTTAATACTAAATGGGCCTATAAGTAAATGGGCCTTGTACGAAATTATTTATTTTAAAGTCTATTACAAAATAAATGGGCCTCCTAGTCCACCAGGCAGGCTATACATGTTATCAGCTTTCGCGTTTGTTGGGCTGCTAACAATTCAGTCTCAAGCACATGGGCCACCTTGAGTTGTAATGCTTCTTGGGCCTTTCTGAATCTGCTCCTAGTCATGGGTCCAATCATTTCATGGATTGGGTCTTGATTTTGATTCTTCTCATCATGAGCCTCATACTCTTGGGTCTTGATGTCCTCATCACTCCCTCCTTCTTGAGAAGGATTTGACCTCAAATCCAGAACTTTATCATCTGCACTGAAAGGGGACAAGTCAGATACATTAAAAGTAGTACTAATATTGTACTCACCGGGTATATCTATTATATATGCATTGTCATTGATCTTCTCTAACACTTGGAATGGACCATCTCCCCTCGGTTGAAGTTTTGACTTTCTTTGTTCTGAGAACCTTTCCTTCCTCATGTGTACCCAAACCCAATCACCAGGTTCAAATACCACCTTTTTTCTTCCTTTGTTAGCTTGTCTAGCATAGCTCTCATTCTTCTTTTCAAGTTGAGCCTTCACTTGCTCATGCAACTTCTTCACATATTTAGCTTTGGCTTGTGCTTCTTGGTGTTTAAACTTAGAAATGTTAGGCATGGGCAGTAAATCAAGAGGTATTAAAGGATCAAATCCATACACAATTTCAAAAGGAGAGCAATTAGTTGTGGTATGGATAGCTATATTATAAGCAAACTCAACATGAGGTAAACATGCTTCCCAAGACTTAATATTTTTCTTTAAAGTAGTTCTAAGCAATGTTCCTAAGGTCCTATTAACTACCTCAGTTTGACCGTCTAATTGTGGGTGACAAGTAGTAGAAAATAACAATTTAGTACCAATCTTACCCCACAAGGTCCGCTAGAAGTGGCTTAGGAATTTACTATCTCTAACACTTACAATGCTCCTAGGTAGTCCATGGAGTCTCACAATCTCCTTGAAGAACAAGTCAGCCACATGACAAGCCTCATCTATCTTCTTGCAAGGTATGAAATGTGCCATCTTAGAAAACCTGTCAATGACAACAAACACATAATCCTTTCCACTATTTGTTCTAGGCAATCCCAAAACAAAGTCCATAGAAATGTCAATCCAAGGTTGTTCGGGAATAGGCAAAGGGGTATACAATCCATGAGGCTTAACTTTAGATTTAGCCCTTTTACAAACAATACAACGATCACAAAAATTTTGTACATCACACTTCATATGGGCCAGTAAAAATGTTCTTGCAAAATTTCCAAAGTCTTTAGAACCCCAAAATGTCCCATTAAACCCCCTTCATGTGATTCCCTCACAAGCAACTCTCTTATGGAACACCTAAGCACACAATTTATTTGCTTTAAACAAAAATCTGTTATGCCTATAGTAACCATTTTCAGATAATTTTTCACATGCAACAAAAAATTTTAGCAAAGTCCACATCTGTCTCATACATATCCCTCAAAGATTCAAGACCAAACAATTTAGTTTCAAGTATAGAAAGTAATGTATACCTCCTAGAAAGTGTATCAGTCACTACATTCCCTTTCCACTTTTTATGTTTGATGACATATGGAAATTGCTCTAGGAATTCTACCCACTTAGCATGTCTCTTATTAAGCTTACCTTGTCCTTTTAAGTACTTTAAGGACTCATGATGACTATGAATGACAAACTCTTTGGGTAAAAGGTAATGTTGCTAAATCTTTAAAGCTCTAACCAGATAATATAATTCTTTATCATAGGTTGAATAGCTAAGGGCAGCCCCACTTAGTTTTTCACTAAAATACGCAATTGGATGTCCTTCTTGCAATTAAACAGCCCCAATACCCACATTGGATGCATTACACTCAACCTCAAATGATTTTGAAAAATTAGGCATAGCAAGAATGGGTGCATTAGTCAATTCATGCTTAAGAGCAACAAATGGCTCTTCTTGTTTTCACCCCACTTGAATCCTACGTTTTTCTTAGTAACTTCATTTAAATGTGCAACCAAGGTACTAAAATCTTTAACAAATCTCCTATAGAAACTTGCTAGCTGATATGATCCTAACCCAGAATTAATAGAATACTCGACGTTTGAGAATTAGGGTTTGAAGACGGTTGAAATTTGATAACTATTTTATATAATAAAAATGCAAAATAACAAATAAAGATAGATATGAAAAGGAAGGCGTCACACAAACAAGAATGTTTGATAAGCCAAGGATGATCGCCACACAAGAATCGAAGAATTCCTGATAAGATCGAGGATGCAAGGAAGAACCCTAGCAGAGCTTAAGCTCACAAAAATACCAAATTGAATAATGATCTGGCTCTGTTCTCAATTCCTATAAGTTTAATACTAATTAGGTTTACTTAATACGAAATGGGCCTATAAGTAAATGGGCCTTGTACGAAATTATTTATTTTAAAGTCTATTACAAATTAAATGGGCCTCCTAGTCCACCAGGCAGGCTATACATATTATTAGCTTTCGCGTTTGTTGGGCCGCTAACAATTCAGTCTCAAGCACATGGGCCACCTTGAGTTGTAATGCTTCTTGGGCCTTTCTGAATCTGCTCCTAGTCATGGGTCCAATCATTTCATGGATTGGGTCTTGATTTTGATTCTTCTCATCATGGGCCTCATACTTTTGGGTCTTGATGTCTTCATCACTCCCTCCTTCTTGAGAAGAATTTGACCTCAAATCTAGAACTTTATCATCTGTATTGAAAGGGGACAAGTCAGATACATTAAAAGTAGTACTAATATTGTACTCACCGGGTATATCTATTATTTATGCATTGTCATTGATCTTCTCTAACACTTGGAATGGACCATCTCCCATCGGTTGAAGTTTTGACTTTCTTTGTTCTGGGAACCTTTTCTTCCTCATGTGTACCCAAACCCAATCACCAGGTTCAAATACCACCTTTTTTCTTCCTTTTGTTAGCTTGTCTAGCATAGCTCTCATTCTTCTTTTCAAGTTGAGCCTTCACTTGCTCATACAACTTCTTCACATATTTAGCTTTGGCCTGTGCTTCTTGGTGCTTAAACTTAGAAATGTTAGGCATGGGCAGTAAATCAAGAGGAGTTAGAGGATTAAATCCATACACAATTTCAAAAGGAGAGCAATTAGTTGTGGTATGGATAGCTCTATTATAAGAAAACTCAACATGAGGTAAACATGCTTCCCAAGACTTAATATTTTTCTTTAAAGTAGTTATAAGCAATGTTCCTAAAGTCCTATTGACTACCTCAGTTTGACCATCTGTTTGTGGGTGACAAGTAGTAGAAAATAACAATTTAGTACCAATCTTACCCCACAAGGTCCGCCAAAAGTGGCTTAGAATTCTTCGTCTCTGTTACTTACAATGCTCCTAGGCAGTCCATGGAGTCTCACAATCTCCTTGAAGAACAAGTCAGCCACGTGACAAGCATCATCTACCTTCTTGCAAGGTAGGAAATGTGCCATCTTAGAAAACCTGTCAACAACAACAAACACAGAATCCTTTCCACTCTTTGTTCTAGGCAATCCCAAAACAAAGTCCATAGAAATGTCAATCCAAGGATGTTCGGGAATAGGCAAAGGGATATATAATCCATGAGGCTTAACTTTGGATTTAGCCTTTTTTCAAACAATACAACGATCACAAAATTTTTGCACATCACGCTTCATATGTGGCCAATAAAAATGTTCTTGCAAAATTTCCAAAGTCTTTAGAACCCCAAAATGTCCCATTAAACCCCCTTCATGTGATTCACTCACAAGCAACTCTCTTATGGAACACCTAGGCACACACAATTTATTTGCTTTAAACAAAAATCCATTATGCCTATAGTAACCATTTTCAGATAATTTTTCACATGCAGCAAAAATTTTAGCAAAGTCCACATTGTCTCATACATATACCTCAAAGATTCAAGACCAAATAATTTAGTTTCAAGTACAGAAAGTAATGTATGCCTCCTAGAAAGTGCATCAGCCACTACATTCCCTTTCCCCTTTTTATGTTTGATGACATATGGAAATTGCTCTAGAAATTCTACCCACTTAGCATGTCTTTTATTAAGCTTACCCTGTCCTTTTAAGTACTTTAAGGACTCATATCACTATGAATGACAAACTCTTTGGGTAAAAGGTAATGTTGCCAAGTCTTTAAAGCTCTAACCAAAGAATATAATTCTTTATCATAGGTTGAATAGCTAAGGGCAGCCCCACTTAGTTTTTCACTAAAATATGGAATTGGATGTCCTTCTTGCAATAAAACAGCCCCAATACCCACATTGAATGCATCACACTCAACCTCAAATGATTTTGAAAAATTAGGCATAACAAGAATGGGTGCATTAGTTAATTCATGCTTGAGAGCAACAAATGCCTCTTCTTGTTTTTCACCCCACTTGAATCCTACGTTTTTCTTAGTAACTTCATTTAAAGGTGCAGCCAAGGTACTAAAATCTTTAACAAATCTCCTATAGAAACTTGCTAGCCCGTGAAATCCCCTCACCTCACTCACAGTCTTAGGTGTTGGCCATTCTTGGATGGCCTTAACCTTTTCCACATCTACTTGTACCCCTTTAGCGCTAATAACATATGCAAGGAATACCACATGATCAGAATAAAAGATGCATTTTTCCAGATTAGCATACAATTGCTCTTTTCTAAGCACATTCAAAACAGATTGCAAATGCTCAACATGTATATCAAGACTAGCGCTATATATAAGAATATCATCAAAGTATACCACAACAAACTTGCCAATAAACTCCCTAAGAACATGGTTCATCAATCTCATGAAGGTACTAGGTGCATTTGTAACACCCCCTTGTAACACCCCTCTTATTTACTTACTTATTTTTAATTAGTAATTTAAAGTGGTTAATGATGTAGTAAATAAAAGAGAGATTTAGGAAACAACACTTTTATTACATGAGATTTAAAGTTCATTACAACTAGCTTGCATAACTTTGTCATTTTATTATTTTACATAACTACCTTTCTACTACCTTAGAACATCTACCCAACACTTCTACACGCAAAACATAGCAAGCACCTTCACACAAGATAGTAGCAACAACCAGTGACAACTTCTTAACCCTGCAAATTTGCTCCCCCGAACGTTGTTCGAGATCATCACAGGTGTTAAAAACACAAAGTGCAAGGGTGAGCTTTCCTTAACCATAATTATAAAAAAATTGATTGTAGTTCAAGGAAAACCTTTTCTTTTATAAATTTAGAAATTTCATAGAAATTATCATTTTTAGAATAATACTTCCATACATATCCATGATCATCAAAATATCAATCACATAGTAAGGCAATCAACAACCAAATCAAACAAACCATCAATCACAATCAATGATTCAGGCATGAATTCCATTTAATCAAACACACCATTATTAATGTATGCTCCTAAGCCTACATGATGCATGCACCTTCACCATGCATTTTCACTCTTCACTCGAAATGCAATGTGGCGCCCTCCACTGAAAATAGCCTGGGGCATCTGATTCTCACACTCAATCATACCCACTAGAGGTAGACACTCCGTAATTTGTCGAGTTCCCTCAGTGTCCGGCAGGGCAATTTCCCCACCAAGAGAACCCCCCAGTCCACGGCATTCCACTCACTCAGACGGGAATCCGTGACTTACGGACTTGGTCTACTACTATCCAGTCATCAATGCAACATGTTCTAGGACCTTGAATTGTATAATGACCTTCATTATATTTCAGATATTGACCTTTCCACCAGGTCATCTTTATCTCACCTCATTCTAAGTATTGCCCATTCACTAAGCAATCTTAGAATGTTGCCTCTCCACTAGGCATTTCCAATCGGTCATTAAACAATTCAAGTCCATCCTCATTTCAATGCAATCATGCATTTCACTACTTACTCACATCCAATTCACCAAGTAATTTCATATCAATCATAAAACCGGTCATCAAACAACAATATTGCTATCATCAATATGTGTTTATGACATATACTTTTTAGTATGTTAATATTCAAAGAAGTTTGATCAAAGAAGGAAAATAACTTTAAATTAATTATTCAAAGGATAAAGAAAATACCAACTTAAAGAATTAAAAAGAGTGTAAGAAAGATGAAGAAAAGAAACACTAAGTGTAACACCCCCCTCTTATTTACTTATTTTACTTATATTTTGTAATTTAAAGTGGTTAATGATATAGTAGATAAAACAGAGGTTTAGAAAACAACACTTTTATTACATAGGTTTTAAAGTTCATTACAACCAGATTACATAATTTTGTCCTATTATTATTTTACATAACTACCTTTCTACTACCTTAGAACATTTACTCAACACTTCTACATGCAAAACATAGCAAGCATCTTCACAACAAGATTGTAGCAACAACCATTGCAAAACAGTGACAACTTCTCAATCCTGCAAATCTGCTCCCCCGAACGTTGTTCGAGATCATCACAGGTGTTAAAAACACAAAGTGCAAGGGTGAGCTTTCCTTAAACAATAATCATAAACAATAATTTTAACTATAGTAAAACTTTTGAAATTAAGTGAAAATATTCATAAAACAATCTAAAATATTCTTCAAGATTTCTTTAAAAATATTAATTTATTATTTTAAAATCTGTGTAAAGACAAACCTTTAGTTTAACTCACAACTTTAGATAACCAACCACAATAAAACGAATAAACCATTTATCGCAATAAATAATTTAAGCATGAATTCCAATCATATATTCAATTAAAACAAACAACCACTATTGTATGCTCCTAGTTCTATATGATGCATGCACCTCCACCATGCATTTTCACTCTTCACTCGAGATGCAATGTGGCGCCCTCCACTGAAAATAGCCTGGGGCATCTGATTCTCACTCTCAATCAGACCCACCAGAGGTAGACACTCCGTAATTGTCGAGTTCCCTCAGTGTCCGGCAGGACCTCCCCCGCAACATGTGATCATCATGAGCAGGGCAATTTCCCCACCAAGAGAACCCCCTCTAGTCCACGGTATTCCACTCACACAGACGGGAATCCGTAACTTACGGACTTGGTCTACTACTATCCAGTCATCATGCAACATGCTCTAGGACCTTGAATTGTATAATGACCTTTATCACATTTTAAATCTTGACCTCTTTACTAGGTCATATTCATTTCAAAACCTTCCAAGCATTGCCTATTCACCAAGCAATCTTAGAATATTGCCTCTCCACTAGGCATTTCAAATCGGTCATTAAGCAATTCAAGTCCATCACCAATTTCATGCAACCATGCATGTCACCATTTATTCATATCCAACTCAAAACCAGACATATTTCGATATGAAATCAACACCAAGAAACATCAATAAACACCAATAAATCAAGAAACCAAGAAACAAGAAACACCAAGAATTATCAAGGAAACATCAAGAACCAATAAACAGTACCACACTTTTCCTCGTAACAAGAATAATTCTGTTCTGATGTGGAAGATCGGACAAAACCGCAACCACAGAGCATACTAAGAATTATCTTCGCACCTTAGTATCCGAAAAACTAAAGAAATATAATGAAAGTAACAACAAAACAAAGAATAGAAGAGTAGGATAAGGACAGCTCCCCTTACTGGTTTCTCCTAGCTTCCTATCTTCTTACGTGCTTCTTCCTTGGTTAGAGATTTCTTCCTAAGGTGGAGAAAGTATAGAAAGGTTTTTTGTAGAGAAGATAGTTTGAGAGAATGTAGGAGTATTCTTTGGTTTGTATCTTCATTTGAAACCTCTAAGCCCTATTTATAACCTTTCTAAGGCAAGTCTACTGATAATTTCGAGCATACGATAATTTCGGGCAGCTACGGTAATGTCGGTCAACTACGATGTCTTGTCGGCGGCTACAAAGATATGGCGGTTTGCTACAGTAATGGCGGTTGCTACAGTACTGTCGGCAGCTACAGTGATTTGCTACAGTATTTCGAAAATTCAAAATTTTTAAATCATTTTTAAATTTCTTGAATGTTACAAAAAAACCTCTCTTGAACTATATTTAAATTTTTGGAATGTTACAATACTCCCCTCCTTTTTAAAAAATTTCGTCCTCGAAATTTACCTTTATTGGAATAATTCAGGGTAGCTGCTTTTCACTTGATCTTCCAATTCCCATGTAACCTCTTCACTTGCTCCGTTTTTCCAAATAACCTTGACCAAGGGAATTTCTCTTCCTCTCAGGAACTTGATCCTCTTATCCTCGATCTTTAAAGGTCGTGTTTCAAACGTGAGGTTTTCCTTTACTTGAACATCGTCAAGTTCCACCACATGTGAAGGATCATGGATATACTTTTTCAATTGAGATACATGAAAGACATTATGAAGATTTGACAGAGTAGGTGGTAATGCAATTTGATAGGCTACGGGTCCAACCTTTTTGAGAATTTGGAAAGGTCCTATGAAACGAGGTGTGAGTTTGCGGGATTTGAGAGCCCTGCCAACTCCAGTCCAAGGTGTTACTTTTACGAATACATGATCCCCCTCTTCGAACTCAAGGTCCTTCCTTCGATTATCATAGTAGCATTTTTGCCTATTTTGTGCTGCTCTCATCTTCTCTTGAATTAGTTTAATCTTTTCAGTAGTTTGTTGTATTATTTCTGGTCCTAAGGTTATGTGATCTTCTGGCTCTACCCAGCATAGAGGTGTCCTACATCTTCTTCCATATAATGCCTCATATGGGGCCATTCCAATTGAAGAGTGGTAACTATTATTATATGTGAATTCTATTAAGGGTAGATGGCTATCCCAATTTCCTTTATATTCCAAAATACATGCCCTTAATAAATCTTCTAGGGATTGAATAGTTCTTTCAGTTTGTCCATCTGTTTGAGGGTGATAGGCAGAACTTAGTTTTAGCCTTGTTCCTAATGCTTCCTGCAAACTTTCCCAAAATCTAGAAGTGAATCTAGGATCTCTATCTGAAACTATGCTTGTGGGTACACCATGTAATCGTACTATTTCACTTATATATAAATTGGCTAGTTTTTCTAATGAATACCTTACATTAACTGGGATAAAATGGGCGGATTTGGTTAACCTATCTATTATTACCCAAATAGAATCTGTTCCTTTTGAAGTTCTTGGTAATCCTACTACAAAATCCATAGAGATACTATCCCACTTCCATTGCGGTATTTCTAAGGGTTGCAGCATTCCTGAAGGTTTTTGGTGTTCGATTTTAGCCTTTTGACATACCAAGCATGCATATACAAATTCGTTCACTTCTTTCTTCATTTTAGGCCACCAAAACAGGGTCTTCAGGTCCTTATACATCTTGGTGGCACCAGGGTGAATACTAAGCTTACTTTTATGTCCTTCCTCTAAGATTACCTTCTTAAGTTCCAATATATTAGGTATGCATATTCTATTTTGAAATCTTAAAATTCCATCAACTCCAATATTGAAGTTACTATTTTCTCCTTTTCTTATGGCTTCAATCTGATTATTAAGAAAAGGATCCATTTCTTGTTTAAATCTTATTTCATTCATAAATTCATTAGTTATTCTTAAGGCTTCTAACTTAATACTAACAGAGTAAACTCACATGCAAGGTTGAAGTTCCTAAATTGATCTATTAAATCCATCTCTTTGACCATTAAACTTGATATTGCTATGGTCTTTCTACTTAATGCATCAGCTACTACATTTGCTTTGCACTGGTGGTACTTAAGATCAAAATCATAATCTTTTAAAAATTCCATCCACCTTCTTTGTCTCATGTTTAACTCCTTTTGGCTAAATAAATACTTAAGGCTTTTGTGATCACTAAATACCTCAAATCTTGTTCCAAAAAGATAGTGTCGCCATATTTTAAGCGTAAATACTACTGCAGCTAGTTCTAGGTCATGGGTTGGGTAGTTCCTTTCATGGTTTTTCAATTGTCTTGATGCATAGGCTACCACTTTTCCTCCTTGCATTAGCACTCCTCCTAAACCTAGTTTAGAGGCATCACAATAGACTTCAAACGATTGAGTTGGGTTTGGTAGGGTCAAAACGGAGAGCGATAGTTAGTTTTTCTTAAGGGTTTGGAAACTTTGTTCACAGATCGTTATTCCATACAAAAGCTTGGCCTTTTCTAGTTAAGGTTGTGAGAGGCAAAGCTATCTTGGAGAAATCTTTTATAAATCTTCTATAATATCCAGCTAATCCTAGAAAACTCTTTATTTCTCACACATTTTTTGGTCTTTCCCATTTTAGAACTAAATCTCTACTTTATGTGGATCTACTGCAATTCCTCCTTGTGATATTACATGTCCTAGGAAACTAACTTCTTCTAACCAAAATTCACATTTTGACCATTTCGCATATAACTGTTGATCTTTCAAAATTTGTAATACCACTTTAAGATGTTTAGCATGTTCCTCTTTGGTTCTTGAATATACCAAAATGTCATCTATAAATACTACCACAAATTTATCCAAGTATGGTTGAAATATCCTATTCATGTAATCCATAAATACCGCGGGTGCATTAGTTACGCCAAAGGGCATAACCATGTACTCATAGTGTCCATATCGGGTACTGAAAGCCGTTTTAGGGATATCTTCAGCTTTTACCCTTATTTGGTGATATCCAGATCTTAGATCAATCTTACTAAATACACAAGCTCCTACTAGTTGGTCCATAAGATCATCTATCCTTGGTAAGGGGTACTTATTCTTAATGGTTACTTTATTTAGTTGTCTATAATCTACACAAAGTCTCATAGTTCCGTCTTTCTTCTTTACTAGAAGTA
The DNA here is from genome assembly GCA_026586105.1 of Hylodesmum podocarpum. Classification (NCBI taxonomy): domain Eukaryota; kingdom Viridiplantae; phylum Streptophyta; class Magnoliopsida; order Fabales; family Fabaceae; genus Hylodesmum; species Hylodesmum podocarpum. The sequence continues at coordinate 129,517 of JALJEV010000303.1, read as the reverse complement.
CGGGTGCTCCCCAAGGTGATACACTAGGTCTAATAAACTGTTTCTTCAATAGTTCTTCTATTTGTTTCTTTAGCTCCACTAATTCTAAGGGTGACATCCTATAGGGTGCAATAGAAATTGGTCCAGTCCCGGGTATCAGGTCTATAGAAAATTCAACTTCCCTTTCAGGTGGTAGTTGGTTTACTTCTTCAGAAAATACCTCAGAGAAATTCTGTACTATCGGTATATTATCGAATGTGACCTTTCGTTCCACTTCTAGGTTAGAAAGGATCATGTACACGTCATTATTTTTCTTTAAGTCCCTTTTTACTTGGTTGGCAGAGATTATCTCCATATCCCTACTTGCTTCAGGGTCAGAAAAGATTAAGGTTTTATCGAAGCAGTTTATAAGGACATGGTTGGAAGATAACCAGTCCATTCCAAGAATAATATCAATTTGTTTTAGTGGTAGACAAACCAAGTTGACTAGGAAGGTTTTGTTATTTAGTTCTATTTGACAATCTAAACAGATGTAAGTAGTTGTAACTGACTCATTGGTAGGGGTAGTTATTATTAAATCAATGTTTAAAAGGGATAGTGGAAGTTGTAACCTTTTAGCACATCAAGATATAAAGGAATGAGTGGCTCCAGAGTCAAATAGTACAAGTAAAGGAATTCCACGTATGGAACACGTACCTTGTACAAGATCATTGGCATTCGAGGCCTCGGCTCCATTGAGGGTGAATACTCTTCCCACAGCCTTTGGTTTCCCTTGTTGATTGTTATTAGTGCCTTTAGCGCTTCCATTAGTTTCTTCTTTTAGTTGTGGGCAGTTCCTTTGGATGTGTCCTTTTTGGTTGCATTTGTAGCAGGTAATGTCCGATTTGGGGCATTGAGGGGAGATATGCCCAGACTCCCCACATTTGAAACATTTGGTTGGGGCTGGAAAGTTGCCACTTCCTCTTACTTTGTTATCCATTTTCATTTTAGGATGGGTATATGGCTTTCCTCTCTGTCCTTGTTCCTTGTTTCTTATGGGTCCTCCATTATTCTTGCCTTTATAATAAGCTGTTTTAGCTCTAGAGTCTTCATCATATATTCTACACATATTTACTAAAATAGGGTATTGTCTAATACCCTGGTAGTTGATAGCTTGCTTGATCTCAGGTCGAAGTCCATTAAGAAATTTGACACATTTGGAGCTTTCCCCCTGCCTTCCTTGGTAATGTGGGAAATATCGTACCAATTCCTCAAACTTGATCGTATTCAACCACGTCATATTCCCTTGTTTAAGTTCCAAGAACTCCATTTCTTTTTTTATTCTTAATGTCTTCGGGGAAGTATTTCTCCGGGAACACTTTTTTGAAGATTTCCCAAGTTATGACTTGTCCATTAGTTTCTAAATACTGACGGGTGTTTTCCCACCAATATTCAGCTTCTTCTGTCAGCATATAAGTTCCAAATGCTAGTTTTTGTTCTTCTGGACAAGTCGTAACTCGAAATATCTTTTCTATTTCCCTTATCCAACTTTGAGCACCATCTGGGTTGTAACCCCCATTAAAAGATGGTGGATTGTTCTTCAGGAAGTGATTCAGCCCTTGGTACTCTGCCCTTCCTCCGTTATTTCCTCGATTCTGATTTTCTATAACTCGAGCCAGAGCTTGTAAAGCTTCTACTATAACTCTATCATTTCTTACCGCCATAACTTTTCTAATAAAAGTAGGGCATAGAATATCATAGAGTTAGTCTACATTCTATTCTAGACTAGGTGACTATTCAATCAATCAAAGCACACCGAATAATCAAACAAACACTCAAGCAAACAAACAATCATTCACACACGGTAAAAGCATAGCAAGCACATAACTCACAAGTCGAACTGGTTCGACCTGCTCTGATACCACTAATGTAACACCCCCCTCTTATTTACTTATTTTACTTATATTTTGTAATTTAAAGTGGTTAATGATATAGTAGATAAAAGAGAGGTTTAGAAAACAACACTTTTAAAGTTCATTACAAATAGATTTCATAACTTTGTCCTTTTATTATTTTACATAACTACCTTTCTACTACCTTAGAACATTTACTCAACACTTCTACATGCAAAACATAGCAAGCATCTTCACAACAAGATTGTAGCAACAACCATTGCAAAACAGTGACAACTTCTCAATCCTGCAAATCTGCTCCCCCGAACGTTGTTCGAGATCATCACAGGTGTTAAAAACACAAAGTGCAAGGGTGAGCTTTCCTTAAACAATAATCATAAACAATAATTTTAACTATAGTAAAACTTTTGAAATTAAGTGAAAATATTCATAAAACAATCTAAAATATTCTTCAAGATTTCTTTAAAAATATTAATTTATTATTTTAAAATCTGTGTAAAGACAAACCTTTAGTTTAACTCACAACTTTAGATAACCAACCACAATAAAACGAATAAACCATTTATCGCAATAAATAATTTAAGCATGAATTCCAATCATATATTCAATTAAAACAAACAACCACTATTGTATGCTCCTAGTTCTATATGATGCATGCACCTCCACCATGCATTTTCACTCTTCACTCGAGATGCAATGTGGCGCCCTCCACTGAAAATAGCCTGGGGCATCTGATTCTCACTCTCAATCAGACCCACCAGAGGTAGACACTCCGTAATTGTCGAGTTCCCTCAGTGTCCGGCAGGACCTCCCCCGCAACATGTGATCATCATGAGCAGGGCAATTTCCCCACCAAGAGAACCCCTCTAGTCCACGGTATTCCACTCACACGAGACGGAATCCGTAACTTACGGACTTGGTCTACTACTATCCAGTCATCATGCAACATGCTCTAGGACCTTGAATTGTATAATGACCTTTATCACATTTTAAATCTTGACCTCTTTACTAGGTCATATTCATTTCAAAACCTTCTAAGCATTGTCTATTCACCAAGCAATCTTAGAATGTTGCCTCTCCACTAGGCATTTCAAATCGGTCATTAAGCAATTCAAGTCCATCACCAATTTCATGCAACCATGCATGTCACCATTTATTCATATCCAACTCAAAACCAGACATATTTCGATATGAAATCAACACCAAGAAACATCAATAAACACCAATAAATCAAGAAACCAAGAAACAAGAAACACCAAGAATTATCAAGGAAACATCAAGAACCAATAAACAGTACCACACTTTTCCTCGTAACAAGAATAATTCTGTTCTGATGTGGAAGATCGGACAAAACCGCAACCACAGAGCATACTAAGAATTATCTTCGCACCTTAGTATCCGAAAAACTAAAGAAATATAATGAAAGTAACAACAAAACAAAGAATAGAAGAGTAGGATAAGGACAGCTCCCCTTACTGGTTTCTCCTAGCTTCCTATCTTCTTACGTGCTTCTTCCTTGGTTAGAGAGATTTCTTCCTAAGGTGGAGAAAGTATAGAAAGGTTTTTTGTAGAGAAGATAGTTTGAGAGAATGTAGGAGTATTCTTTGGTTTGTATCTTCATTTGAAACCTCTAAGCCCTATTTATAACCTTTCTAAGGCGGTGCTACAGTAATTTCGGGCAGCTACAGTAATTTCGGGCAGCTACAGTAATTTCGGGCAGCTACAGTAATGTCGGTCAGCTACAGTACTGTCGGCAGCTACAGTATGGCGGTTTGCTACAGTAATGGCGGTTGCTACAGTACTGTCGGCAGCTACAGTGATTTGCTACAGTATTTCGAAAATTCAAAATTTTTAAATCATTTTTAAATTTCTTGAATGTTACAAAAAAACCTCTCTTGAACTATATTTAAATTTTTGGAATGTTACACTAAGAATTCAAAGAAAGATAATGGAAGAACCAAAGAAAGAGAGTGGAAGGAAACAAAGAATAGAAAAGGAAGATAAGGAAAGATCTCCTTACTGCAAGAAACTAAAGAAAGATAATGAAAGTACCAACAAAACAAAGGATAGAAAAGAAGGATAAGGAAAGGTCCCCTTACTGCAAGAAACTAAAGAAAGATAATGAAAGTACCAACAAAACAAAGGATAGAAAAGAAGGATAAGGAAAGGTCCCCTTACTGCAAGAAACTAAAGAAAGATAATGAAAGTACCAACAAAACAAAGGATAGAAAAGAAGGATAAGGAAAGGTCCCCTTACTGGTTTCTCCTAGCTTCCTATATTCTTCCTCTACTTACGTGCTCCTTCCTTGGTTGGAGAGATTTCTTCCTAAGGTGGAGAAAGTATAGAAAGGTTTTTTGTAGAGAAGATAGTTTGAGAGAATGTAGGAGTATTCTTTGGGTTGTATCTTCATTTGAAACCTCTAAGCCCTATTTATAACCTTCCTAAGGCGGTGCTACAGTAATTTCGGGCAGCTACAGTTATTTCGGGCAACTACAGTAATGTCGGTAAGCTACAGTACTGTCGGCAGCTACAATATGGCGGTTTGCTACAGTAATGGCGGTTGCTACAGTAATGTCGGCAGCTACAGTGATTTGCTACAGTAATTTCAAAAATTCATAACTTTTTAATTATTTTTAAATTTCTTGAATGTTACAAAAAAACCTCTCTTGAACTATATTTAAATTTTTGGGATGTTACAGCATTAGTCAAACAAACCAAAAGGCATAACTAACCACTCATACAAACCATACTTTGTTTTAAATGCAGTCTTCCATTCATCTCCTTCTCTAATTCTAATTTGGTTATATCCACTTTTCAAATCAATTTTAGAGAACACACATGAACCATACAGTTCATCAAGAAGATCATCTAACCTGGGAATTGGATGCCTATACTTGATGGTGATGTTGTTTATAGCCCTACAATCCGAACACATTCTCTATGAGCCATCCTTCTTGGGTACTAGGATGACTGGTACAGCACATGGACTCATGCTATTTCTCACCCAACCTTTGTTCATGAGTTCAGCCACCTGTCTTTCAATCTCCTTAGTCTCTTGTGGGTTGCTTCTATATGCGGGCCTATTGGGTAAAGAAGCTCCTGGAATGAGATCAATGTGATGCTCAATCCCCCTCAATGGTGGCAAGCCATCCGGTATACTTGCTGGAAAAATATCTTGATAATCCTGCAAAAGAGACTTAAATACAAGAAGACAATTCAGACTTATCAAATTGGTTAGCATACAAAATTTGACTTTAACAAAACATTAAATAGAGGGGTTGCCTTGCGCAAAGCACCCTCTTTACCTCCTTTTCTCTTACTAAACAAAAGTGTTTGCCCTCAAGTGCTTCACTCTTTTCTGTTTCATTCTTTCTTTTTTCACTCTTTCTTCTCTCAAGTGTTTCACTCTTCCTCTCTACTGCTATTTTTTCTCTCATTCTCAGTTGATCCTCACACACCTCTTTAGGGCTCAATGGTTTGAGTATAATTTTTTTTATCTTGGTGCATAAAAGAGATCTTGTTGGAATAGCCATCATGAATGGCTCTAGTATCAAATTGCCAAGGCCTCCCCAAAAGTATGTGGCTGGCCTCCATTGGAACTACATCACATAACACCTTATCCTTGTATTTCCCAATTGCAATATCCACTTCTACTTGCTGCCTTACTTGTACCTCACCATCTTCACTAAGCCATTGAAGTTTGTATGGTCTAGGATGTGTTTTAGTGGCTAAATTTAGCTTTGACACTAACCTAGCACTAGCCACATTGGTGCAACTCCCTCCATCAATAATCACCATGCATACCTTCCCGTCGATAGAACATCTAGTGTGGAAAATGTTCTCTCTTTGACTCTCATCCAAAGGCTTTAATTGACTAGCCAGCAACCTCCTAATCATTAACAAGTCTCCCTCCGTAGCCTCCAACTCTTCTCCACTTTCAAATTCTTCCTCTTCCTCACTAGCTTCAGATTGACTTGTGTACTCTCCATTATCTTTGAAAAGAATTGTCTTCTTTGTAGGACATTCATAGGCATAATGACCCATGCCCAAACACTTGAAACACTTCACTTCCCTAGTTCTCTTTGATGGATGATCAGCTTGTTTTTGAGGTGCTTTTCTCCGGTTAGAAAATGAAGCATTGCTAGAGGAGGTATCCCCTTCTTTGTTGATTCTATCCTTCCAATTTGGAGGGTTATAGCTAGTAGAACTCTTCCTCACTGTACTTCTTCTTTTTAGTTGTTGTTCTACTTGAACTGCCTTGTGCAAAAGATCTTCCATCTCTACAAATTCCTGCAACTCTACTACATCTCTAATGTTATTATTTAAACCATTAAGAAAGCGAGCCATAGTTACCTCAGCATCTTCTTCAATTTTGGCTTGGATGATTAACACTTCCATCTCCTTGTAATACTCTTCCACCCCCTTGCTTCCTTGATACAATTTCTGCAGTTTGAGTTTCAAGTCTCTTTGAAAGCTAGATGGTACATATCGCTTCCTTATGATTCCCTTCATTTCAGCCCAAGTGTCCACCATAGGCTCTTCGTTTCTTATTCTCTCCCTCTGCAACTTATTCCACCATATGAGTGCATAGTTAGAAAATTCAGCAGCAGTAAGTCTTACCTTTTGGTCCTCACTATAATTATTACAAGAGAACACATGTTCAATTTTGAGCTCCCACTCCAAAAATGCCTCTGGATCACTCCTACCCTTGAAAGGTGGTACATTCAACTTGATTCCTTCTATTCTTGCCTCATTCCTATTCGGTCCCACTCCTCCTCCTCCAGGTGGTCTTCTATTTTCCAATTGGTCTATCCTCTCATGGAATTCATCATGTTGTTGTTTCATCAATCTCTCCAAATGTTGAGATATTGCAGTCATTTGCATCCGAAGGTCGTTGTTATTATTTTCTGCTGCCATTGACAAACAAACAAATCAAAGGTAACAAGAAAATAATATAATTACTGTTTGTTGAACCTTACCCACTCAAGTGTTTGCACACAATTAGGCTTTTTTCTATAATAATTACTCTTGCCTTTTTTCCACTCGTTCTCTGACTCAAGGATCTTACAAGAATCCAAACAATCTATTATCAAGAATCACCTTCGAAAATAATAATCAGAAAGATTTATGTTTTATTTTTTTTGGAAACTGAACAGAAAGTAGCAAAGAACAATTTTCCTACCAATAGAAAAACAAGGTAAGCACGAATGGTAAGGGAAGACAAACAATTACAACTTAGAAATATTGTCAAACAAATAATTTGCACTGGATCTAAACAAGAACAACTAAGAATATATATTTTGTTTGATCAATTTCGTTTTCGCTTTTTTTTTGGCAGCTTTCATTTTTTTTGGCAGCTTTCTTTTTTTTCAGATTTTATTTTTCGTTTTTTTTTTGCTTTTTTTTCGTTTTTTTTTAAATAAAATAAGATGAATAGATAGTACCAGTGAACAGTAAGGCGTGATGAACAGTAACACAGGATGAATCCTATTGATGAAACCGTGCTATGAATACCAGATGATATGATCCTAACCCAGAATTAATAGAATACTCGACGTTTGAGAATTAGGGTTTGAAGACGGCTGAAATTTGAGAACTATTTTATATAATAAAAATGCAAAATAACAAATAAAGATAGATATGAAAAGGAAGGAGTCACACAAACAAGAATGTTTGATAAGCCAAGGATGATCGCCACACAAGAATTGAAGAATTTCTGATAAGATCGAGGATGCAAGGAAGAACCCTAGCAGAGCTTAAGCTTACAAAAATATCAAATTGAATAATGATCTGCCTCCGTTATCAATTCCTATAAGTTTAATACTAATTAGGTTTACTTAATACGAAATGGGCCTATAAGTAAATGGGCCTTGTACGAAATTATTTATTTTAAAGTCTATTACAAAATAAATGGGCCTCCTAGTCCACCAGGCAGGCTATACATGTTATCAGCTTTCGCGTTTGTTGGGCCGCTAACAATTCAGTCTCAAGCACATGGGCCACCTTGAGTTGTAATGCTTCTTGGGCCTTTCTGAATCTGCTCCTAGTCATGGGTCCAATCATTTCATGGATTGGGTCTTGATTTTGATTCTTCTCATCATGGGCCTCATACTCTTGGGTCTTGATGTCCTCATCACTAGCCCATGAAATCCCCTCACCTCACTCACAGTCTTAGGTGTTGGGCATTCTTGGATGGCCTTAACCTTTTCCACATCTACTTGTACCCCTTTAGCACTAATAACATATCCAAGGAATACCACATGATCAGAATAAAAGATGCATTTTTTCCATATTGGCATACAATTGCTCTTTTCTAAGCACATTCAAAATAGATTGCAAATCAAGACTAGTGTTATATATAAGAATATCATCAAAGTATACCACAACAAACTTGCCAATAAATTCCCTACGAATATGGTTCATCAATCTCATGAAGGTATTAGGTGCATTAGTCAAACCAAAGGGCATAACTAACCACTCATACAAACCATACTTTGTTTTAAATGCAGTCTTCCATTCATCTTCTTCTCTAATTCTAATTTGATTATAGTCACTTTTCAAATCAATTTTAGAAAACACACATGCTGATGAGGACATCAAGACCCAAGAGTATGAGGCCCATGATGAGAAGAATCAAAATCAAGACCCAATCCATGAAATGATTGGACTATGACTAGGAGCAGATTTGGAAAGGCCCAAGAAGCATTACAACTCAAGGTGGCCCATGTGCTTGAGACTGAATTGTTAGCAGCCCAACAAACGCAGAAGCTTATAACATATATAACCTACCTGGTGGACTAGGAGGCCCATTTATTTTGTAATAGACTTTAAAATAAATAATTTCATACAAAGCCCATTTACTTATAGGCTCATTTCGTATTAGGTAAACCTAATTAGTATTAAACTTATAGGAATTGAGAACGGAGGCAGATTATTATTCAATTTGATATTTTGTGAGCTTAAGCTCTGCTAGGGTTCTTCCTTGCATCCTCGATCTTATCAGGAATTCTTCGATTCTTGTGTGGCGATCATCCTTGGCTTATCAAACATTCTTGTTTGTGTGACGCCTTCCTTTTCATATCTATCTTTATTTGTTATTTTTCATTTTTATTATATAAAATAATTCTCAAATTTCAGCCGTCTTCAAACCCTAATTCCCAAACGTCAAGTATTCTATTAATTCTGAGTTAGGATCATATCATCTGGTATTCAGAGCACGGTTTCATCGCTAGGATTCATCCTACGTTACTGTTCATCGCTCTTTACTGTTCACTGGTACTATCTATTCATCTTATTTTATTTTAAAAAAACGAAAAAAAAGCAAAAAAAACGAAAAAAAAATCTAAAAAAAAAGAAAGCTGCTGAAAAAAAAGTAATTTGCACTGGATTTAAATAAGAACAACTAAGAATATATATTTTGTTTAATCAATTTCGTTTTCTCTATTTTTTTTTCTTCTTTTTTTTCGGCAGCTTTTTTTTTCAGATTTTTTTTTAGTTTTTTTTTTCTTTCTTTCTTGTCTTTTTTTTAAATAAAATAAGATGAATAGATAGTACCAGTGAACAGTAACGCGTGATGAACAGTAACACAGGATGAACCCTAGTGATGAAACCTTGCTCTGATTACTAGATGATATGATCCTAACCCAGAATTAATAGAATACTCGACGTTTGAGAATTAGGGTTTGAAGACGGCTGAAATTTGAGAATCATTTTATATAATAAAATACAAAATAATAACAAAGAAAGATAGATATGAAAAGGAATGCTTCACACAAACAAGAATGCTTGATAAGTCAAGGATGATCGCCACACAAGAATTGAAGAATTCTTGATAAGATCGAGGATGCAAGGAAGAACCCTAACAGATTTTAAACTCACAAATATCAAATTGAATGTCTGCCTCCTTTCTCAATTCCTAGAAGTTTAATACTAATTAGGTTTGCCTTATTTAGAAGTAAATGAGCTTTCTACGAAATTATTTATTTTTAACGTCTATTACAAAATAAATGGGCCTCCTAGCCCTCCAAGCAGGCTATACATGTTATTAGCTTCTGCGTTTGTTGGGCCACTAACAATTCAGTCTTAAGCACATTGGCCACCTTGAGTTGTAACGCTTCTTGGGCCTTTCTGAATCTGCTCCTTGTCATGGGTCCACACATATCTTGGATTGGGTCTTGATTTTGATTTTTCTCGTCATGGGCCTCATACTCTTGGGTCTTGATGTCCTCATCACTCAAACACATAAACTCACACGCCAAACATAAACACACAAACACTTACATATTTGGATATATCCTGAAGCACACTCACAAATACATAGACAAACAAACACACACAATCTGATGTAAACCGAAAATCCTACTCTATTATTTCGTGCAAATTTTTAGGCTACAATTAATTTGTTTTAATAAGTCATTTAATGTGTCTCTAATAGGGTTTTTGTTACTCTATTATTTTATTATTTTCATAAAGATTTATATAGGCTAAGTTCAATGTATCTGCATTTGTAGGCTAAGTTCAATGTACCTGTATATGTAGGCTAAGTTCAATGTACCGACATTTGTAGGCTAAGATCAATGTATATGCATCTCATTCAGCCTATAAATGGACACTTTTTGTATTTCGAGGGAGAGTCAATTTGAATAAAATGAGTTTTTATCTATTATGAGAGTTTCTTTTAGTTCTTGTGAGAAGAACTAAATATGATCTTTATCAATCTCTTGATTGTGTGGCAATCTGAGTAATATGATCTTATCAATCTTTTGATTGTATGACGATCAAACCCATGACATATCACCCACCTTCTCATCCCTTTCCTGAGTATGGCGTCAATATCCTTCTAAAAAAAATTGATAAAAAATATGAATAATCAAGACGGTCCCCTTCCGCGAACGCGTCATTTGATTGTGTGACAATCAAACTCATGACTTATCATTCACCTTCTCATCATTTTCCTGAGTGTGGCGTCAATATCCTTCCCCAAAAAAATGGTAAAAAAAATATGAAAAATCAAAACGATCCCCTTCCGCGAACGTGTCATAAATACATATGTAGTTGAGCAATTACAAAAACACACATATAAACACATAAACATCAAAATAGAAAAATATACATACATATCAACAATAATACACATACAAAGAATAGAACAAGCATACACAATAATTGGATATATAAAAGAGTTAACAAACAAATACAAACACATAAATACACAATGGGATAAATTCATACATAAAATTAGAAATCGGAAACATAAACATAATCGAACAAATATAATCAGATAAACATAAACACAGTTCAAGAGATATACAAGTACATACTTAATTAGACAAGCCAAAATAAAATGTATATAAAAACACAAACTCAAATAGTTGCACACATAAATACCTACATAAACACACAAAAAATATAGGTTGACATAGACACAGTTAGACACACAATAAAAATTAGACAAACACAAAGACAAATACATCTATAAACACATAATTATTGTTGAACAAACATATACAAATCTCAATTGCTGACACATGCATGATTGAACAAGATATAGATACATCGACTCTGGCATCCACACACAAAATTGAATAATCATACACAATATTTAAGTAAATTAGCAAGTAAATAAACAAACACAGTTACAAACACAAATACACAAAAATCGTGATAAACACAAACATACACACACATTTACTAAAATATAAATACAGAATTATACTAATACACACACGTAGTTGGAGAAATAAAATCATAAAATCAAAAACACAGTTAGATAGACACATTAGCACAAAACAAGTCGTACTAACACAAATAAATATATACTTTAAGTTGGACAATAAAGACAAACATATAGGAAAAGACAGAGGCATAACTAGAGACATACGTGTTACATTCAGGCCACACATCAACACAAAAATGCTAACACATTTGGACACATCTAAAAGCACACCCATTGAGACATAGAAAAACCAATATTAACAAATACAGTTAGACACCCACTGAAACAATCCAACAATAACACAATTGTACAGATACAAACGTAGATTCTATTTGACAAAAACACCAAAAAAACAAACACATAAGCACACAAATACAAAGATTGACGAATATACAAACATGTCTACATTGATGTATATAATCATACAATTAAACAAGTTTACACGATAATTTCATAAGTAATTTAGTTAACTAACAAACATAAATACATGTTGGGATAATTAATACATAAAATTTGACAAACACAAACATAATTGTAAAAATATTATCTGACAAGCAGGAACACCATTTAAGAGGTATACAAATACAAACTTAATTAGATTGTTCAAAACAAAATTCATACAAAAATGTAAATACAAATAGTTGCATTTCTTAAATACCTACACAAACATACAAAAATAAAATTTGACAAAGACACAAACACATAAACCAACATAACACACATAAACACACGAACACTTACATATTTGGATACATCTTGAAATACACTCACAAAGACAGACAAAATAAGACACACAAACACTGATAGACCAATTAAACAATTCCACAATAACACAACTTTACAAACATAAACACATATGCAGTTAGACAAATACAAAAACAAACACATATATAAACACACAAACATCAAGATAAAAAATATACACATATATCAACAATAATACACATACAAATAATAGAACAAGCATACACAAATATAAACATTATTGGAAAAATAATATTTGACAAACACAAACACTATTTACGGGGTATACAAATACGAATTTAATTAGATTGTCCAAAACAAAACTCATAAAAAAAATGTAAATACAAACAGTTGCAAACTTAAATACCTAAACAAACATACAAAAATATAATTGCACATAGACACAAACATATAAACCCATACGCCACACATAAACACACAAACACTTACATATTTGGATACATCCAGAAATGTACTCATCAAGACAGGGACAAACAAACACACACAAACAATGTTAGACACCCACTGAAACAATTCAACAATAACACAATTTTACCGACATAAACACATACAGTTGAGCAAATACAAAAACAAACACATATATAAACATAATAATATCAAGATAGGAAAATATACGCACATATCAACAATAATACATACAAAGAATAGAACAAACATACACAATAATTGGATATATAAAAGAGTTAACAAACAAATACAAACACATAAATACACAATTGGATAAATTCATACAAAAAATTAGAAATCGAAAACATAAACATAATTGAACAAATATATTCAGATAAACACAAACACAATTCAAGAGATATACAAGACATGCCAAAATAAAATGTATATAAACACACAAACACAAATAGTTGCACACAGAATTACCTGCATGAAAACACAAAAATATAAGTTGACACAGACACTGTTAGACACACAATTAAATAAATTTCGACAAAAACATACAGCTGGACAAAAACAAAGACAAATACATCAATAAACACATAAACACTGGTAAACAAACATATACAAATACATAAACCATGACATCTACACAGACAATTGAATGATCACACACAGTATTTAACTAAATTAGCAAGTAAATAAACAAACACAGTTACAAACATAAACTCATACAAATCGCGATAAACACAAACATACACACACATTTACAAAAATACAAATACAAAATTATACTAATACACACATGTAGTTGGAGAAACAAAATCATAAAACCAAAAACTGAGTTGGATAAACACATTAACACAAAAAAGACGTACTGACACAAATAAAGATATACTTTAAGTTGAAATAATTCAACAATGACACAAACACATATGCAGATGGACAAATACAAAAACAAACACAGATTTAAACACACAAACATCAAGATAAAAAAATATACACACATATCAATAATAATACACATACAAACAATAGAACTATCATACACAAACATAAACATAATTGACAAAATTATATTTGACAAACACAAACATCGTTTAAGGGGTACACAAATACAAATTTAAATAGATTGTCCAAAAAAAACTCATTAAAAAAATGTAAACTCAAACATAAATACAAACAATTGTTAACATCGTTTAAGGGGAACACAAATATGGCTTTAATTAGATTGTCCAAAAGAAAACTCAAAAAAATGTAAATACAAATAGTTTCAAACTTAAATACCTTTGGACACAAACATACAAATACAGAATTATACTAATACAAATACGTAGTTGGAGAAAACAAAATCATAAAATCAAAACCACAGTTGGATAGACACATTAGCACAAAAAAAGTTGTACTAACACAAATAAGATATATTTTAAGTTGGATAATATACACAAACATATAGGAAAAGACCGGCATAATTAGATACATACATGTTACACACAGGCCACACATCAACACATAAACGCTTACACGTTTGGACACATCCAAAAGTACACCCATTGAGACATAGAAAAACCAATATTAACAAATACAGTTAGACACCCACTAATACAATCCAAAAATAACACAATTGTACAAATACAAACGTAGATTCTTTTGAATAAAAACACCAAAAAACAAACACATAAACACACAAATAGAAAGATGGACGAATATACAAACATGTTTCCAATGATGTGTATAATCATACAATTATACAAGCTTACACAATATTTACATAAATAATTTTGTTAGCAAACAAACATAAATACATGTTAGGATAAATTCATACATAAAATTTGACAAACAAACGTAATTGTAAAAATATTATATAACAAACACGAACACCATTTAAGGGGTATACAAAAATATAAATACAAATAGTTGCATTGTTAAATACCTACACAAGCAAACAAAAATATAGTTAAACATATACACAAACACATAAACTCACACGTCACACATAAACACAAGCACTTACATATTTGGATACATCCAAAGGCACACTCACAAAGACATAGACAAACAAACACACACAAAGTTAGACACCGACTAAATAATTTAACAATAACACAATTTTACAGACATAAACACGTGCAGTTGGACAAATACAAAAACAAACACATATATAAACACACGAACATCAAGATAAAAATTATACACACATACCACCAACAATAATACACATATAAATAATAGAACAAGCGTACATAATAATATTTAAATACACAAACATCAAGATAGAAAAATATGCACGCATATCAACAATAATACACATACAAATAATTGAATAAGCATACACAATAATTGGATAAATAAAAAAGTTAACAAACACATAAAAATACAATGAGATAAATTCATACACAAAATTAGAAATCAGAAACATAAACATAATCGAACAAATGTAATCATACAAACACAAACACACTTTAGGAAATACACAAGTACAAACTTAATTAGACAAGCCAAAATAAAACGTATATATACAAACACAAATAGTAGCACACATAAATACCTACATAAACATACAAAAATATAGGTTGACACAGACGCAAAATAACAAAAACATACATAAACACATAAACATAGTTGAACAAATATACACAAATCTCAACCGCTAACACAAGTATGATTGAACAAAATACAACTAGATAAAGGATGGCATCCACAGACACAATTTAATAATCATACACAATATTTAAATAAATTAACAAGTACATAAACAAACACAGTTACAAACACAAACACACAAAAATCGGGATAAACACATACATACACTCACATTTACATAAATACAAATACAGAATCAGACTAATATCGACAAACAAAATAACAAATCCGAAAACTAAGTTTGATAGAGACATTAGCACAAAATAAGTCGTATTAACACAAATAAAGATATACTTCAAGTTGGACAAAATAGAGGAAAGACAGAGACATAATCAAAGATATACATATTACATGCAGGCCACACAAATACACAAACGCTTACACATTTGGACACATTCACAAGCACACCTATAAATACATGGAAAAACCAGCACTAACAAATACAGTTAGACACCCACTGAAACAATCCTATAATAACACAATTGTACAGTTACAAACTTAGTTCCTACTGGACAAACATACCAAAAAACGTATACATAAACAAACAAATACAAACACAGATGGATATACAAACATATATATGATTATGTGTATAATCATACAATTAAACAAACTTATACAATAATTAGATAAATAATTAAGTTTACAAACAAACATAAACACATAAATATAGTTGGAAAAATATTATTTGACAAACACAAAACACAGTTTAAGGGGTATACAAATACAGACTTAATTAGATTGTCCAAAACAAAACTCATAAAAAATTGTAAATACAAACAGTTACATACTTAAATAGTACTTACACAAACATACAAAAATACAATTGAACACATACACAACCACATAAACCCACAAGCCACATATAATTACACAAATACTTACATATTTGGGTACATCCGAAAACACACTCACAAAGACATAGATAAACAAACACTTACAAATACAGTTAGACACCCACCGAAACAATTCAATAATAACACACATACACAGTTTAAAAGGTATATGTATTCAGACTTATTAGATTGTCCAAAAAAAAATCATAAAAGAACATAAAAAAATACAGCTGCAAACTTTAATACCTCAACAAACATACAAAAATATAGGTTGACATACATATAGAAACTCACAAATTAAACTTGAAAAAAACATACAATTGGGCAAACACACACAAACACAAATACTTGCACGCCACATATAAACACAAACAATTACATAGTTGTACACATCTACAAGCACACCCACATAGACATAAACACAAACACACAAATACAACTAGACACTCACAAAACAATTCAACAATAACACATTTTTACACATGTAAACACATTTACAGTTGGATAAATACATAAATAAACAGATATAAACACACAAACAACAAGATTGAAAAGTGTACATGCATAACAACAATAGTACACATATACAAATAATATAACAAGGATACGAAATAATTGAATAAATAATAAAGTTAATAAACAAATACAAACACATATGATGAGATAAATTCATAGATAAAATTAGAAAACAAAAACATAAACATAATTGAACAAATATAATTAGTCAAAAACAAATACAGTTGAAAAGATACACAAATACAAAATTAATTGACTGTCCAAAACAAAATGTATATAAACACATAAACAAATATTTGCATACATAAATACCAATGTAAACACACAAAAATATAGCTAGACACAAACAAACACAATTAGACACAAATAAACACAGTTGAACAAACATGTACTAAATAAATAAACACAGTCGAACAAACATACACTAGACAAATAAACACAGTTGAACAAACATACACTAATTAAACAAATAATAACACAAAAAAAATTGTCATATAAAAATGTTTTTCCTGTAAAATACACAAAAACACATCTAAACACACAGATATACAAACACATTGATTAAATTCAATGAATACACAAAGTTGAACAAACACAAACACAAACGCTACACATAAACACAAAAACAGTTATACATTTAGATACATTAACAAGCACACACATAGAGACATAGAAAAACCAACACTCTCAAACACTTGTACGTATATCAACAATGATACGTATAATCAAATAATTAAACAAGCTTACACAATAATTAAATAAATAATAAAGATAACGAACAAACACCAGCGCATAAAGAACATAAACACAAACAGTTGCATACTTAAATACCTACACAAACAAACAAAAATATAGGTTAACATACACACAAACATGGTTAGAAATATACAAATTTAAATTGAAAAAAACATACAATTGGACAAACACACACAAACACAAATACCCACACGCCACATATAAACACAAACAATTACATATTTGTACACATTGACAAGCACACTCACAAAGACAGAAAAAACAAACACACAAATAGAGTTAGAGACCCACTGAAACAATTCAACAATACCACAATTTTATAGACATAAACACATGCAGTTAGACAAATACACAAACACTAAGATATAAAAATATACACACATAATAAACAATAGTACACATATACAAATAATAGAACAAACATACACATTAACTAGATAAATAATAAAGTTAATAAACAAGTACAAACACATGATGGGATAAATTCATACAAAAAATTAGAAAATAGAAACATAAACATAATTGAACGAATATAATTAGACAAACACAGACACAGTTCAAGAGATATACAAATACAGACTTAATTGGCTGGCCAAAACAATGCATATATAAACACAAACAAAAATAGTTGTATACATAAATACCTACGTAAATACACAAAATGTAAACACACAAAAATACAACTAGACGCAAATAAACACAGTTCGACACAAATAAAACTCAACAAAAACATACAGTTAGACAAATACATACATAAACATATTAACACAGTTATACAAACTTACACCAATCCACAATGGCTGACACATGCATGACTAAACAAAAAACATACATATCCACGATAGCATCCACAAAGACAATTGAATAATCATTCACAATATTTGAATAAATAAACAAGTAGATAAACAAACAAAGTTACGAACACAAACACAACGCATACATAAATACACCTTTAGTTCAATATCAATATAGAATTAGACTTATACGTGTACACTTAGTTAGATAAAAAAAAACATAAAACCAAAGACAAGAGACATTAACACAAAATAAGTCATACTAACACAAATATAGATGCACTTCATTTGGACAATATAGACAAACCTACAGAGAAAAACACAAACATGACAGAGTTTTACATGTTAGCAAAACCAAATTACAAACTCTAAGTAACAAACAAAAACTCAATTAGTGTACCTCGCACACACGTAATAGAACAATTACAAACACTTGTTATTTAGAAAACATAGAATCACATACACATAGTTAAAAACTCATACAATTGAACAAACACACAATTAAACAAATAATAATACAAAAGTTTGACATACAAAAATATTTTTCCTGTAAAATACACAAAAACATATGTAAACACACAGATATACAAGTACATTGATTAAATTTAATGAATACACACAGTTGGACACACGCATAGAGACATAGAAAAATCAACATTAAAAAAAAGGATAGACATCCATTGAAACAATTCTACAATAACACAATTGTACAAATACAAATATAGATACTATTGGACAAACACACCAAAAAACACTCACATAAACACACAAATACAAAGATGGGCAATATACAAACATATCTACAAATGTAAAGATACAAACAAAGATATTATCAGACAAACACATCAAAAAAACATTCATAAACATAAAAATACAAATATTGACAAATATACATACATATCAACAATGGTACATATAATCAAATAATTAAACAAGCTTGCAAAATAATTAGATTAATAATAAAGGTAACAAACAAACACCAACACAAAAATTCATGTTGGGATGAATTCATACACAATATTAGACAAACACAAACATAAACATAATTGGACAAATATTATTTAACAATCACAAACACAGTTTAAGAAGTATAAAAATACCGCCTTAATTAGATTGTCCAAAATAAAATTCATAAAAGAACATAAGCACAAACAAGTGGATTCTTAAATACATACACAAACATACAAAAATATAATTGGACATACAAACACAGTTAAAAACATATAAATTAAACTCGACAAAAGCATACAATTGGACAAACATACCCAAACACATATAAACCCGCATGCCACACATAAATACACAAGCACTTACATATTTTGAAACTTTCAAATGCACACTCACAAAGACTTAAGCAAACAAACAAACACAAACACAATTAGACACTTACTGAAACAATTCAACAATAACAATATTTTACAAACATAAATATATAGTCATAGTTGGACAAACCAACACACATGACACAAACGCTTCAATATTTTCACACAAATACAAGCATACTCAAAGAGTCCTAGATAAACAAACACGATTAGTAATGCGCTAAAACATTTAAAAATAAAACCAATTATACAAACACATATACAAAAACACAAATCTAAACAAAGAAGAATAATTATACACATATGAACAATGGTACAAATAAAACAAAATTAAAATAAACATACACAACAATTAAATAAATAATTATATTAACAAGCAAGAACTAACACATAAATATATGTTTTCATACATAAAATTAGACAAACACAGATATAAGCATAATTGAACAAATGTAATTAGACAAAAAGAAACACAGTTTAAAGATACATTACGGACTCAAAGGCAAACACATAAAAACACATAAACACAAATCGTTGCTTACATAAATATAAAAACAAACACACAAAAATATAGTTGGACACATACCAAAAAATTAAGCTCCACAAAAGCACACTGTTGGACAGACACACATACATAAAAACTCAAAAATTGTTGAACAAATTATACATAAATCTACAATGGTTTGCACAAGTATCATTGAATAAAGTACAAACATATCCAACATGGCATCCACAAACACAGTTGAATAACTGCACATAATTTTTGAATAAATAAACAAGTAAATAAACAAACACAATTACAAACACAAACATACAAAAATCTGAATCAATGCATTCATATATACACATTGAGTAACACATACATTTAGTTAGACAAACATAATCATAAAATCAAAAACACATGTAAACACACAGATATACAATTACTTTGAATAAATTAAATGAATACACACAGTTGGACAAACACATGCTACACACAAACACAAACATAAACATAATTGGACAAATATTATTTAACAAACACAAACATAGTTTAAGAAGTGTACAAATACTGCCTTAATTAGATTGTCCAAAACAAAATTCATAAAAGAATATAAACACAAACAGGTGCATATTTAAATACCTACACAAACATACAAAAATATTGTTGGTCATACAAACATAGTTAGAAACACACGAATTAAACTCGACAAAAGCATACAATTGGACAAACACACACAAACACATAAAAACCCACATGCCACACATAAATACACAAACACTTACATATTTGGACACATTCAAATGCACACTCACAAAGACATGAGCAAACAAACAAAAACAAACATCATTAGACACCTACTGAAACAATTCAACAATAGTTGGACAAACCCACACGCATGACACTGATTCTTCAATATTTGGACACAAACACAAGCACACTCAAAGAGACACAGACAAACAAACACACAAACACAATTAGCATTGCACTAAAACATTTTTAAAAAAAACCAATTTACAAACACAAATACAAAAGCACATATCTAAACAAAGAAGTACAAAGATAAATATTTATATATATATTGTAACACCCCCTCTTATTTACTTATTTTACTTATATTTTGTAATTTAAAGTGGTTAATGATATAGTAGATAAAAGAGAGATTTAGAAAACAACACTTTTATTACATAGGTTTTAAAGTTCATTACAACCAGATTACATAACTTTGTCCTATTATTATGTTACATAACTACCTTTCTACTACCTTAGAACATTTACTCAACACTTCTACATGCAAAACATAGCAAGCATCTTCAACAAAATAGTAACAACAACCATTGCGAAACAGTGACAACTTCTCAATCCTGCAAATCTGTAAAAATAGAATTGCAAGGGTGAGCTTTCCTTAACCATAATTATAAAAAATTGATTGAAGTTCAAGGAAAACCTTTTCTTTTATAAATTTAGAAAGTTCATCGAAAATATCATTTTTAGAATAATACTTCCATACATATCCATGATCATCAAAATATCAATCACATAGTAAGGCAATCAACACCCATAAACCAAATCAAACAAACCATCAATCACAATCAATGATTCAAGCATGAATTCCATACAATCACTAATGTATGCTCCTGAGACTACATGATGCATGCACCTTTACCATGCATTTTCACTCTTCACTCGAAATGCAATGTGGCGCCTCCATTGAAAATAGCACGGGGCATCTGATTCTCACTCTCAATCGGACCCACCGGAGGTAGACACTCCGTAATTGTCGAGTTCCCTCAGTGTCCGGCAGGACCTCCCCCGCAACATGTGATCATCATGAGCAGGGCAATTTCCCCACCAAGAGAACCCCCCAGTCCACGGCATTCCACTCACTCAGACGGGAATCCGTGACTTACGGACTTGGTCTACTACTATCCAGTCACAATGCAACATGTTCTAGGACCTTGAATTGTATAATGACCTTCATCATATCTCAAATATCGACCTTTCCACCAGGTCATCTTTATCTCACCTCATTCTAAGCATTGCCCATTCACCAAGCAATCTTAGAATGTTGTCTCTCCACTAGGCATTTCCAATCGGTCATTAAGCAATTCAAGTCCATCACCAATTTCATGCAACCATGCATGTCACCACTTATTCATATCCAACTCAAAATCAGACATATTTCGATATGAAATCAACACCAAGAAACACCAATAAACACCAATAAATCAAGAAACCAAGAAACAAGAAACACCAAGAATTATCAAGGAAACATCAAGAACCAATAAACAGTAACACACTTTTCCTCGTAACAAGAATAATTCTGTTCTGATGTGGAAGATCGGACAAAACCGCAACCACAGAGCATACTAAGAATTATCTTCGCACCTTAGTATCCGAAAAACTAAAGAAATATAATGAAAGTAACAACAAAACAAAGAATAGAAGAGTAGGATAAGGACAACTCCCTTACTTGTTTTTCCCAAACTTTCTATACTCTTCCTCTACTTACTTGCTCCTCTTTTAGAGATATTTCTTCCTAAGAGAGCTTGAGAGAATATAGAAATGTTCTTTGGTTTGTTTTCTCATCTAAGCCCTATTTTAAAGGCCCTATTTATAGAATTCCCAAGTCTTATTTGCTTCTGAGAATATTCTACTAATATTCCACGAATGTTCTACAGAATATTCTACGAAATATTCTAGAATATTCCACGAATATTCCACGAATATTCTACTACGATAATTTTACTATTTACCTTAGTGATTTTACTATTTACTACAGTAATTTTACTATTTACCACAGTAATTTTATCACAGTAAATTTACTATTTACCATAGTAATTTTACTATTTACCACAGTAATTTTATTATTTACCACAGTAATTTACTATTTGTACAGTAATTTTACTATTTGCACAGTAATTTACTATTTGCACAGTAATTAACTATTTGCACAGTAATTTACTATTTACACAGTAATTTACTATTTACTACAGTAATTTCAAAAATTCATAATTTTTAATTATTTTTATATTTCTCTCCTTTATAAAAACCTCTCTTAAACTATATTTAAATTTTTTGGGATGTTACAATACTCCCCTCCTTTTTAAAAAATTTCGTCCTCGAAATTTCCATTCTTGTTACATATCTTATTCTTCTATTCTACTTTCCCAAAGTTTCTTTACTTTCAACTACTTCCTCTTATAATTTTACCTTATGTTTTGAAATCTAATTGTTACCCTCAACCTTGCTATCCTTATATGCGAGACTATGATTTCCTCTTTTCCCTCTTATAAATCTTCCTCATTTGTTTTCATTAATATTTTTCTTTTCTTAATTCTTAAGAATAGGATCCATTTCTTGTTTCTATCTTATTTCATTCATAAATACATTTATTCTCAAGGCTCCTAACTTATCCTAACTCACACGCAAGGTTGAAGTTCCTAAAATGCTCTATTAAATCCATCTCTTTGATTATTAAACTTGACATTGCTATGGTCTTCCTACTTAAGGTGCCAACCACTACATTTTCTTTGCACTTAAGATTGAAACCATGATCTCTTAGAAATGTTTTCCACCTTCCTTGCCTCATTTGGCTAAATAAACAC
Organism: Hylodesmum podocarpum; assembly: GCA_026586105.1. NCBI lineage: Eukaryota > Viridiplantae > Streptophyta > Magnoliopsida > Fabales > Fabaceae > Hylodesmum > Hylodesmum podocarpum. Next base: position 105,822 of record JALJEV010000303.1, on the reverse strand, counting down.
TTAAAGACTATTGTGGTTACTAAATACCTCAAATCTTGTTCCAAGATAGGGTCACCATATTTTAAGCGCAAATACTACTGCAGCTAGTTCTAGGTCATGGGTTGGGTAGTTCCTTTCATGGGTTTTCAATTGTCTTGATGCATAGGCTACCACTTTTCCTCCTTGTATTAGTACTCCTCCTAAACCTAGTTTAGAGGCATCACAATAAACTTCAAACGATTCAGTTGGGGTTGATAAGGTCAAAACAGAAGCAATAGTTAGTTTTTTTCTTCAGGGTTTGGAAACTTTGTTCACAGTCGTTATTCCATACAAAAGCTTGTCCTTTTCTAGTTAAGGTTGTGAGAGGCAAAGCTATCTTGGAGAAATCTTTTATAAATCTTCTATAATATCCAGCTAATCCTAGAAAATGCTTTATTTCTGTCACATCTTTTGGTCTTTCCTATTTTAGAACTGCGTCTACTTTATGTGGATCTACTGCAATTCCTCCTTGTGATATTACATGTCCTAGGAAACTAACTTCTTCTAACCAAAATTCACATTTGGACCATTTCGCATATAACTGTTGATCTTTCAAGATTTGTAATACCACTCTAAGATGTTTAACATGATCCTCTTTGGTTCTTGAGTATACCAAAATATCATCAATAAACACTACCACAAATTTATCCAAATATAGTTGGAAAATCCTATTCATGTAATCCATAAATACTGCTGGTGCATTAGTTACACCAAAGGGCATAACCATGTACTCATAGTGTCCATATCGGGTACTAAAAGCCGTTTTAGGGATATCTTCAGCTCTTACCCTTATTTGGTGATATCCAGACCTTAGATCAATCTTGCTAAATACACAAGCTCCTACTAGTTGGTCCATAAGATCATCTATCCTTGGTAAGGGGTTCTTATTCTTAATGGTTACCTTATTTAGTTGTCTATAATCTACACAAAGTCTTATAGTTCCATCTTTCTTCTTTACTAGGAGTACGGGTGCTCCCCAAGGTGATACACTAGGTCTAATAAACTGTTTCTTCAATAGTTCTTCTAATTGTTTCTTTAGCTCTGCTAGTTCTAAGGGTGACATCCTATAAGGTGCAACAGAGATTGCTCCAGTCCCGGGTAGGTCTATCAAAAATTTGATTTCCCTTGTAGATGGTAGTTGGTTTACCTCTTTAGAGAATACTTCAGAGAAATCCTGTACTACAGGTATATTATCGAAGGTGACCTTTTGTTCCACTTCTAGGTTAGAAAGGATCATATATACCTAATTGTGTTTTCTTCATGTCCTATTTCACTTGGTTAGTAGAAATTATCTCCATATCCTTTCTTATTTAAATTCGAAAAAGATTAAGGTTTTATCGAAGCATTTTATAAGGACATGTTTAGAAGATAACCAGTCCATTCCAAGGATAATATTAATTTGGTTTAAAGGTAGGCAAACTAGGTTAACTATAAAGGTTTTGTTACTTAGTTTTATAGGACAATCTAAACAGATATGGGTGGTTGAAACAAACTCATGGGTAGAGGTAATTATTATTAAATCAATGTCTAGAAAAATAGTGGAAGTTGTAACCTTTTAGCACAATCTATAGATATAAAGGAATGAATGGCACCAGAGTCAGATAGTACAAGTAAAGAAATTCCACGTACGTACCTTGTACTAGATCACTGATATTTGAGACCTTAACTCCATCAAGGGTGAATATTCTTCCTACAACCTTTGATTTCCCTAGTTGATATTGTTGGTGCCTCTTTAAAACTATTGGTCATGCTTATACAAAACTTAGTCTTCTCAAGTCAAGGTGGTTAATCCTTTAACATTAGGTAATCTTCCTAAGCGTATCGACTTTAATTCCTCCTTGGGTTACTACTTATTCCTCCTTTAACTAAACTCTTTCTTCCTTAAAAATACTAGTTACTCTCTCGGATTTCGAATCCTTCTAGCTTCTTTAAGGTTTCTTTAACCATCAAAATGCATCAACCATTATTGTATCATCCTAGTATATCTTCTAAATGCATCTTAGTGTTGTCAAAAGGTTTGTATTAGGATAAGAGCTAGGTAGTTACTAATCATTTCCTATAAAGTTATCTTAAGGACTTTTAACTTTGGTGATATTCTTAGGTTTTTCCTATTCCTTAGTACGACTTCTCCTTTGAAGGGATCATTTCCTAAAATTGGCTTCTTTTAGGATTCACTTTCGATCCTCTTTATTTGATTTGCTACTTTTTAAGGAGAACTTCATATATTAATCTTAGTTCTAAAAATTTCTATCTTTTTCTCTTCTAAGGGAGTTCTCTTTTATGGTAATACTCTTAAAAGGGTAATTTTCTCCTTAAATCTTTAGTCTTAGTTGGTAGGAACATCCTTTATAAGTTCAACAACAACTCCTTTTCCTAAACTCTTCGTTTTTTTTTTTAGCCTACTCTGCTTATCAAAAACTTAGGTAAGAACTTATAGGGCTTTAACTACAATTCTATAACTTCTTTCAACCACTACTTTCTATTCCTATCTAATCCTAAGCCATGTCACTAACCCTAAAACTAATTTTTCATTAAGTGATCCAAGAAGCAATCAAGTAAACACTAATTAATCAATTTACTCACTAAAGCATACCAAATAATCAAACAAGCACACAAAGCACACAAGCAAACAATCATTCTCACACAACAAAAACATAGCAGACACATAACTCACAAGTCGAACTGGTTCAACCAGGCTCTGATACCACTAATGTAACACCCCCTCTTATTTACTTATTTTACTTATATTTTGTAATTTAAAGTGGTTAATGATATAGTAGATAAAAGAGAGATTTAGAAAACAACACTTTTATTACATAGGTTTTAAAGTTCATTACAACCAGTTACATAACTTTGTCCTATTATTATGTTACATAACTACCTTTCTACTACCTTAGAACATTTACTCAACACTTCTACATGCAAAACATAGCAAGCATCTTCAACAAAATAGTAACAACAACCATTGCGAAACAGTGACAACTTCTCAATCCTGCAAATCTGTAAAAATAGAATTGCAAGGGTGAGCTTTCCTTAACCATAATTATAAAAAATTGATTGAAGTTCAAGGAAAACCTTTTCTTTTATAAATTTAGAAAGTTCATCGAAAATATCATTTTTAGAATAATACTTCCATACATATCCATGATCATCAAAATATCAATCACATAGTAAGGCAATCAACACCCATAAACCAAATCAAACAAACCATCAATCACAATCAATGATTCAAGCATGAATTCCATACAATCACTAATGTATGCTCCTGAGACTACATGATGCATGCACCTTTACCATGCATTTTCACTCTTCACTCGAAATGCAATGTGGCGCCCTCCACTTTGAAAATAGCACAGGGGCATCGATTCTCACTCTCAATCGGACCCACCGTGAGGTAGACACTCCGTAATTGTCGAGTTCCCTCGGTGTCCTGCGGGACCTCCCCGCAACATGTGATCATCATGAGCGGGGCAATTTCCCCACCAAGAGAACCCCAGGTCCACGGCATTCCACTCACTCGGACGGGAATCGCGTGACTTACGGACTTGGTCTACTACTATCCGATCACAATGCAACATGTTCTAGGACCTTGAATTGTATAATGACCTTCATCATATCTCAAATATCGACCTTTCCACCAGGTCATCTTTATCTCACCTCATTCTAAGCATTGCCCATTCACCAAGCAATCTTAGAATGTTGCCTCTCCACTAGGCATTTCCAATCGGTCATTAAGCAATTCAAGTCCATCACCAATTTCATGCAACCATGCATGTCACCACTTATTCATATCCAACTCAAAACCAGACATATTTCGATATGAAATCAACACCAAGAAACACCAATAAACACCAATAAATCAAGAAACCAAGAAACAAGAAACACCAAGAATTATCAAGGAAACATCAAGAACCAATAAACAGTAACACACTTTTCCTCGTAACAAGAATAATTCTGTTTACGATGTGGAAGATCGGACAAAACCGCAACCACAGAGCATACTAAGAATTATCTTCGCACCTTAGTATCCGAAAAACTAAAGAAATATAATGAAAGTAACAACAAAACAAAGAATAGAAGAGTAGGATAAGGACAGCTCCCCTTACTTGTTTTTCCCAGCTTTCTATACTCTTCCTCTACTTACTTGCTCCTCTTTTAGAGATATTTCTTCCTAAGAGAGAGCTTGAGAGAATATAGAAATGTTCTTTGGTTTGTTTTCTCATCTGAAACCCCTAGGCCCTATTTATAGAATTCCCAAGTCTTATTATTTCTACGAATATTCTACAGAATATTCCACAGAATGTTCTACAGAATATTCTACAGAATATTCCACAGAATATTCCACAGAATATTCTACTACAGTAATTTTACTATTTACCTTAGTGATTTTACTATTTACCTCGGTGATTTTATTATTTACTACAGTAATTTTACTATTTACCACAGTAATTTTATCACAGTAAATTTACTATTTACCATAGTAATTTTACTATTTACCACAGTAATTTTATTATTTACCACAGTAATTTACTATTTGTACAGTAATTTTACTATTTGCACAGTCATTTACTATTTGCACAGTAATTAACTTTTGATAATTTACTATTTACACGATAATTTACTATTTACTACAGTAATTTCAAAAATTCATAATTTTTAATTATTTTTATATTTCTCTCTGTTATAAAAACCTCTCTTAAACTATATTTAAATTTTTGGGATGTTACAATACTCCCCTCCTTTTTAAAAAATTTCGTCCTCGAAATTTCCATTCTTGTTACATATCTTATTCTTCTATTCTACTTTCCCAAAGTTTCTTTACTTTCAACTACTTCCTCTTATAATTTTACCTTATGTTTTGAAATCTAATTGTTACCCTCAACCTTGCTATCCTTATATGCGAGACTATGATTTCCTCTTTTCCCTCTTATAAATCTTCCTCATTTGTTTTCATTAATATTTTTCTTTTCTTAATTCTTAAGAATAGGATCCATTTCTTGTTTCTATCTTATTTCATTCATAAATACATTTATTCTCAAGGCTCCTAACTTATCCTAACTCACACGCAAGGTTGAAGTTCCTAAAATGCTCTATTAAATCCATCTCTTTGATTATTAAACTTGACATTGCTATGGTCTTCCTACTTAAGGTGCCAACCACTACATTTTCTTTGCACTTAAGATTGAAACCATGATCTCTTAGAAATGTTTTCCACCTTCCTTGCCTCATTTGGCTAAATAAACACTTAAAGACTATTGTGGTTACTAAATACCTCAAATCTTGTTCCAAGATAGGGTCACCATATTTTAAGCGCAAATACTACTTTTGCAAACTAGTTCTAGGTCATGGGTTGGGTAGTTCCTTTCATGGGTTTTCAATTGTCTTGATGCATAGGCTACCACTTTTCCTCCTTGTATTAGTACTCCTCCTAAACCTAGTTTAGAGGCATCACAATAAACTTCAAACGATTCAGTTGGGGTTGATAAGGTCAAAACAGGAGCAATAGTTAGTTTTTTTCTTAAGGGTTTGGAAACTTTGTTTACAGTCGTTATTCCATACAAAAGCTTGTCCTTTTCTAGTTAAGGTTGTGAGAGGCAAAGCTATCTTGGAGAAATCTTTTATAAATCTTCTATAATATCCAGCTAATCCTAGAAAATGCTTTATTTCTGTCACATCTTTTGGTCTTTCCTATTTTAGAACTGCGTCTACTTTATGTGGATCTACTGCAATTCCTCCTTGTGATATTACATGTCCTAGGAAACTAACTTCTTCTAACCAAAATTCACATTTGGACCATTTCGCATATATAACACATCTTTCAAGATTTGTAATACCACTCTAAGATGTTTAACATGATCCTCTTTGGTTCTTGAGTATACCAAAATATCATCAATAAACACTACCACAAATTTATCCAAATATAGTTGGAAAATCCTATTCATGTAATCCATAAATACTGCTGGTGCATTAGTTACACCAAAGGGCATAACCATGTACTCATAGTGTCCATATCGGGTACTAAAAGCCGTTTTAGGGATATCTTGACTCTTTACCCTTATTTGGTGATATCCAGACCTTAGATCAATCTTGCTAAATACACAAGCTCCTAAGTTGGTCCATAAGATCATCTATCCTTGGTAAGGGTTCTTATTCTTAATGGTTACCTTATTTAGTTGTCTATAATCTACACAAAGTCTTATAGTTCCATCTTTCTTCTTTACTAGGAGTACGGGTGCTCCCCAAGGTGATACACTAGGTCTAATAAACTGTTTCTTCAATAGTTCTTCTAATTGTTTCTTTAGCTCTGCTAGTTCTAAGGGTGACATCCTATAAGGTGCAACAGAGATTGCTCCAGTCCCGGGTAGGTCTATCAAAAATTTGATTTCCCTTGTAGATGGTAGTTGGTTTACCTCTTTAGAGAATACTTGAGAAATCCTGTACTACAGGTATATTATCGAAGGTGACCTTTTGTTCCACTTCTAGGTTAGAAAGGATCATATATACCTAATTGTGTTTTCTTCATGTCCTATTTCACTTGGTTAGTAGAAATTATCTCCATATCCTTTCTTATTTAAATTCGAAAAAGATTAAGGTTTTATCGAAGCATTTTATAAGGACATGGTTAGAAGATAACCAGTCCATTCCAAGGATAATATTAATTTGGTTTAAAGGTAGGCAAACTAGGTTAACTATAAAGGTTTTGTTACTTAGTTTTATAGGACAATCTAAACAGATATGGGTGGTTGAAACAAACTCATGGGTAGAGGTAATTATTATTAAATCAATGTCTAGAAAAATAGTGGAAGTTGTAACCTTTTAGCACAATCTATAGATATAAAGGAATGAATGGCACCAGAGTCAGATAGTACAAGTAAAGAAATTCCACGTACGTACCTTGTACTAGATCACTGATATTTGAGACCTTAACTCCATCAAGGGTGAATATTCTTCCTACAACCTTTGATTTCCCTAGTTGATATTGTTGGTGCCTCTTTAAACTATTGGTCATGCTTATACAAAACTTAGTCTTCTCAAGTCAAGGTGGTTAATCCTTTAACATTAGGTAATCTTCCTAAGCGTATCGACTTTAATTCCTCCTTGGGTTACTACTTATTCCTCCTTTAACTAAACTCTTTCTTCCTTAAAAATACTAGTTACTCTCTCGGATTTGAATCCTTCTAGCTTCTTTAAGGTTTCTTTAACCATCAAAATGCATCAACCATTATTGTATCATCCTAGTATATCTTCTAAATGCATCTTAGTGTTGTCAAAAGGTTTGTATTAGGATAAGAGCTAGGTAGTTACTAATCATTTCCTATAAAGTTATCTTAAGGACTTTTAACTTTGGTGATATTCTTAGGTTTTTCCTATTCCTTAGTACGACTTCTCCTTTGAAGGGATCATTTCCTAAAATTGGCTTCTTTTAGGATTCACTTTCGATCCTCTTTATTTGATTTGCTACTTTTTAAGGAGAACTTCATATATTAATCTTAGTTCTAAAAATTTCTATCTTTTTCTCTTCTAAGGGAGTTCTCTTTTATGGTAATACTCTTAAAAGGGTAATTTTCTCCTTAAATCTTTAGTCTTAGTTGGTAGGAACATCCTTTATAAGTTCAACAACAACTCCTTTTCCTAAACTCTTCGTTTTTTTTTTTTTAGCCTACTCTGCTTATCAAAAACTTAGGTAAGAACTTATAGGGCTTTAACTACAATTCTATAACTTCTTTCAACCACTACTTTCTATTCCTATCTAATCCTAAGCCATGTCACTAACCCTAAAACTAATTTTTCATTAAGTGATCCAAGAAGCAATCAAGTAAACACTAATTAATCAATTTACTCACTAAAGCATACCAAATAATCAAACAAGCACACAAAGCACACAAGCAAACAATCATTCTCACACAACAAAAACATAGCAGACACATAACTCACAAGTCGAACTGGTTCAACCAGGCTCTGATACCACTAATGTAACACCCCCTCTTATTTACTTATTTTACTTATATTTTGTAATTTAAAGTGGTTAATGATATAGTAGATAAAAGAGAGATTTAGAAAACAACACTTTTATTACATAGGTTTTAAAGTTCATTACAACCAGATTACATAACTTTGTCCTATTATTATGTTACATAACTACCTTTCTACTACCTTAGAACATTTACTCAACACTTCTACATGCAAAACATAGCAAGCATCTTCAACAAAATAGTAACAACAACCATTGCGAAACAAAGACAACTTCTCAATCCCGCAAATCTGTAAAAATAGAATTGCAAGGGTGAGCTTTCCTTAACCATAATTATAAAAAATTGATTGAAGTTCAAGGAAAACCTTTTCTTTTATAAATTTAGAAAGTTCATCGAAAATATCATTTTTAGAATAATACTTCCATACATATCCATGATCATCAAAATATCAATCACATAGTAAGGCAATCAACACCCATAAACCAAATCAAACAAACCATCAATCACAATCAATGATTCAAGCATGAATTCCATACAATCACTAATGTATGCTCCTGAGACTACATGATGCATGCACCTTTACCATGCATTTTCACTCTTCACTCGAAATGCAATGTGGCGCCCTCCACTGAAAATAGCCTGGGGCATCTGATTCTCACTCTCAATCAGACCCACCAGAGGTAGACACTCCGTAATTGTCGAGTTCCCTCAGTGTCCGGCAGGACCTCCCCCGCAACATGTGATCATCATGAGCAGGGCAATTTCCCCACCAAGAGAACCCCCCAGTCCACGGCATTCCACTCACTCCACGGAATCGTGACTTACGGACTTGGTCTACTACTATCCAGTCACAATGCAACATGTTCTAGGACCTTGAATTGTATAATGACCTTCATCATATCTCAAATATCGACCTTTCCACCAGGTCATCTTTATCTCACCTCATTCTAAGCATTGCCCATTCACCAAGCAATCTTAGAATGTTGCCTCTCCACTAGGCATTTCCAATCGGTCATTAAGCAATTCAAGTCCATCACCAATTTCATGCAACCATGCATGTCACCACTTATTCATATCCAACTCAAAACCAGACATATTTCGATATGAAATCAACACCAAGAAACACCAATAAACACCAATAAATCAAGAAACCAAGAAACAAGAAACACCAAGAATTATCAAGGAAACATCAAGAACCAATAAACAAGAAACACACTTTTCCTCGTAACAAGAATAATTCATTCGATGTGGAAGATCGGACAAAACCGCAACCACGAGCATACTAAGAATTATCTTCGCACCTTAGTATCCTAAAAAACTAAAGAAATATAATGAAAGTAACAACAAAAAAAAAGAATAGAAGAGTAGGATAAGGACAAATTTCCCTTACTTGTTTTTCCCCACTTTTCTATACTCTTCCTCTACTTACTTGCTCCTCTTTTAGAGATATTTCTTCCTAAGAGAGAGCTTGAGAGAATATAGAAATGTTCTTTTTTTGTTTCCTCATCCAAACCCCAGGCCCTATTTATAGAATTCCCAAGGTACTATTTGCTACAGAATATCCACAGAATGTTCTACAGAATATTCCACAGAATATTCCACAGAATATTCTACTACAGTAATTTTACTATTTACCTTAGTGATTTTACTATTTACCTCGGTGATTTTATTATTTACTACAGTAATTTTACTATTTACCACAGTAATTTTATCACAGTAAATTTACTATTTACCATAGTAATTTTACTATTTACCACAGTAATTTTATTATTTACCACAGTAATTTACTATTTGTACAGTAATTTTACTATTTGCACAGTAATTTACTATTTGCACAGTAATTAACTATTTGCACAGTAATTTACTATTTACACAGTAATTTACTATTTACTACAGTAATTTCAAAAATTCATAATTTTTAATTATTTTTATATTTCTCTCTGTTATAAAAACCTCTCTTAAACTATATTTAAATTTTTGGGATGTTACATATATCAACAACGGTACAAATAGAAAAAATAAAACAAACATACACAACAATTAAATAAATAATTATATTAACAAGCAAGTACTAACACATAAATACAGGTTTTCATACACAAAATTAGATAAACACAGATATAAGCATAATTAAACAAATGCAATTAGATAAACAGAAACATAGTTTAAGGATACACGGATTCAAAGGCAAACACATAAAAACACACAAACACAAATCGTTGCATACATAAATACCAAAACAAACATACAAAAATACAATTGGACACATACACAAAAATTAAGCTCCACAAAAGCACACAGTTGGACTAACACACACACATAAAAAGAAAAAAAAATGTTGAACAAATATATGTATAACTAAAATAGTTTTCACAACTATCATTGAACAAAGTACAGACATATCCAAGATGACATACACAAACACAGTTGAATAACTACACACATTATTTGAGTAAATAAACAAGTAAATAGACAAACACAATTACAAACACAAACATACAAAAATCGAAATCAATGCGTATATAAATAAACATTTAGACTAACACATACACTTAGTTAGACAAACATAATCATAAAACCAAAAACACATGTAAACACACATATATACAAGTACATTGATTAAATTCAATGAATACACACAGTTGGACAAACACACGCTACACATAAACATAAAAACAGTTACACATTTGAATACATTCACAAACACACGCAAAGAGACATCAAAAAACCAACACTCACAAAAACGGATATACATCCAATGAAACAATTCAACAATAACACAATTATGCAAATACAAACATATATACTATTGAACAAACATACCAAAAAACCCAGACATAAACATACAAATACAAAGATGACAATATACAAACATATCTATAATGACACAAACATAGATATTATCAGACAAACACATTCATAAACATACAAATACAAAGATTGACAAATATACATACATATCAATAATGGTACGTAAAATCAAATAATTAAACAAGCTTGCAAAATAATTAGATTAATAATAAAGGTAGCAAACAAACACCAACACATAAATTCATCATGTTGGGATGAATTCATACACAATATTAGACAAACACAAACATAAACATAATTGGACAAATATTATATAACAAACACAGTTTAAGAAGTATACAAATATTGCCTTATTTAGATTGTCCAAAACAAAATTCATAAAAGAACATATACACAAACAGGTGCATACTTAAATACCTACACAAACATACAAAAATATAGTTGGACATACAAACACAGTTAGAATTACACAAATTAAATTCGACAAAAGCATACAATTGCACAAACACATAAAAACCCACAAGCCACACATAAATACACAAACACTTACATATTTGAACACATTCAAATGCATACTCACAAAGACATAAGCAAACAAACAAACATAAATACCATTAGACACACCTAATGAAACAATTCAACAATAACATAATTTTACAAACATAAACATATAGTCATAGTTGGACAAACCCAGTCACATTACACAGACGCTTCAATATTTGGACGCAAATACAAGCACACTCAAAGAGACACAGATAAACAAACACACAAACAAAATTAGCAATGCACTAAAATATTTCAAAAAAAAAAACCAATTGTACAAACACAAACAGAAAAACCCATACCTAAACAAAGAAGTACAAAGATGAATAATTACACACATATCAACAACGGTACAAATAAACAAACATACCCAACAATTAAAAAAATAATTATATTAATAAGCAACGATTTGTGTTTGTGTGTTTTTATGTGTTTGTGTTTGAGTCTGTAATGTATCTTTAAACTGTGTATCGGTTTGTCTAATTATATTTGTTCAATTAGGCTTATAATCACAAAAATTAAGCTCCACAAATGCACATAGTTGGACAAACACACATACATAAAAAAAATTGAACTAATATACATAAATCTACAATGGTTTGCACAAATATCATTGAACAAAGTACAAACATATCCAAGATGGAATCCACAAACAAAGTTGAATAATTGCACATAATATTTGAATTAATAAACAAGTAAACAGACAAACAAAATTACAAACACAATCATACAAAAAAACATAATCAATGCGTACATAAATACACATTTAGACTAACACAAACACTTAGTTAGAAAAACATAATCATAAAACCAAAAACACATGTAAACACACAGAGATATACAAATACATTGATTAAATTCAATGAATACACACAGTTGGACAAACACACGCTACATATAAACATAAAAGCAGTTACACATTTGATTACGTTCACAAACACACGCAAATAGACATCGAAAAATCAACACTCACAAAAACGGATAGACAACCATTGAAACTATTCAACAATAACACAATTATACAAATACAAACATAGACACTATTGGAGAAACACAACAAAAAACTCACACATAAACACACAAATAAAGATGACAATATACAAACATATCTATAAACTACAAACGTAATGATACAAACATAGATAGTATCAGACAAACACATCAATAAACACATTCATAAACAAACAAAATCCAAAGATTGACAAATATACATACATATCAAAAATGGTACGTATAATCAAATAATTAAACAAGCTTGCATAATAATTAGAATCATAATTAAGGTAACAAACAAACGCCAACACATAAATTCATGTTGGGAAGAATTCATACACAGACAAACACAATCATAAATATAATTGGACAAATATTATTCAACAAACACAAACACAGTTTAAGAAATATACAAATACCGCCTTATTTAGATTGTCCAAAACAAAATTCATAAAAGAACATAAACACAAACAGGTGCATACTTAAATACCTACACAAACACACAAAAATATAGTTGAACATACAAACATAATTAGAATTACACAAATTAAATTCGACAAAAGCATACAATTGCACAAACACATATAAACTCACGTGCCACACATAAATACACAAACAATTACATATTTGGACACATTCAAATGCAGACTCACAAAGACATAAGCAAACAAACACACACAAACACAATTAGACACTGAAACAATTAAACAATAACACAATTTTACAAACATAAAAATATAGTCATAGTTTAGACATAAATACACATTTATACTAACATAATCATAAAACCTAAAACACATGTAAACACACAGATATACAAATACAATGATTAAATTAAATGAATACATAAAGTTGGACAAACACACGCTACATATAAACATATTCATAAACATACAAAATCCTTGACAAATATACATACATATCAACAATGATACGTATAATCAAATAATAAAACAAGCTTGCACAATAATTAGATTAATTAATAATTAAGGTAAAAAACAAACACCAATGGGAAGAATTCATACACAATATTAGATAAACTCAAACATAAATATAATTGGACACAACTAGAAAACACAAATACCGCTTGTCCAAAACAAAATTCATAAAAGAAAACAAATACAAACAAGTGCATACTTAAATACCTAGACAAACATACAAATATATAGTTGTCATACAAACACAACTAGAAACACACAAATTTAACTTGACCTAAGCATACAATTGGCAAATACACACAAACAAATATAAACTCATGCCACACATAAATACACAAACACGTACATATTTGGACAGATTCAAATACATATGCAAACAAACACACACAAACACGATTAGACACCTACTAAATCAATTCAACAATAACACAATTTTACAAACATAATCATATAGTCATAGTTCGACAAACCCACACACATATCACAAACGCTTCAATATTTGAACACAAACACAAGATAAACAAACAAACAAAACACTAAAACATTTCATAAAAAAACACAATTATACAAACACAAAAACAAAAACACCTATGTAAACAAAGAAGTACAAAGATAATTATACACATATCAATAACGGTACAAATAAACAAAAACAAAACAAACATACACAACAATTAAATAAATAATTATTTAACAAGCAAACACTTACACATAAATACACGATTTCGTACACAAGATTTGACAAACAAAAATATAAGCATAATTGAACAAATGTAATTAGACAAGCAGAAATACAGTTTAAAGATAAATTACGGACTCAAAGGCAAACACATAAAAACATACAAACACAAATCGTTGCATTCATAAATACCAACATAAACATAAAAAAATACAGTTGGACATAAACAAAAATTAAGCTCCACAAAAGGACACAGTTGCACAAACACACATACATAAAAACACAAAAAAATTGTTGAACAAATATACATAAAACTACAATAGTTTGCAAATGTATCATTGAACAAATACTGACATATCCAAGATGGCATGCATAAACACAGTTGAATAACTGCACACAATATTTTGAATAAATAAACAAGTAAACAGACAAATACAATTACAAACACAAACATACAAAAATCAGAATCAATGCGTACAAAAATACACATTTATACTAACACATGCACTTAGTTAGACAAACATAGTCAAAAAACCAAAAACACATGTAAACACACAAATATAAAAATACATTGGTTAAATTAAATGAATACACACAGTTGGAAAAACACACGCAAAGAGACATCGAAAAACCAACACTCACAAAAACAAATAGACATCCATTGAAACAATTCAACAATAACACAATTATGTAAATACAAACATAGATACTATTGGACAAGCACACCAAAAAACGCTCACATAAACACATTCATAAACGTACAAAATCCAAAGATCGACAAATATACATACATATCAACAATGATACGTATAATCAAATAATAAAACAAGCTTGCACAATAATTAAATTAATAATTAAGGTAACAAACAAACACCAACACAAAAATTCATGTTATAAAGAATTCATATACAATATTAGACAAACACAGACATAAATATAATTGGACAAATATCACCTTAATTAGATTATCCAAAATAAAATTCATAAAAGAATATAAAAACAAACAAGTGCATACTTAAATACCTACACAAACATACAAAAATATAGTTGTCATACAAACACAGCTAGAAACACACAAATTAAACTCAACCTAAGCATACAATTGGACAAATACACACAAACAAATATAAACCCACATGACACACATAAATACACAAACACGTACATATTTGGACACATTCAAATGGACACTCATATAGACATATGCAAACAAACACACACAAACACAAGTAAACACTTACTAAAACAATTCAACAATAACACAATTTATAAACATATGCATATAGTCATAGTTAGAAAAATCCACACCATGACACAAATGTTTCAATATTTGGACACAAACACAATCAAAGAGACATAGATAAACAAACAACAAAACACTAAAACATTTCATAAAAAAACTCAATTATACACACACAAAAACAAAAACACCTAGGTAAACAAAGAAGTACAAAAATAAATAATTATACACATATCAATAACGGTACAAATAAACAAAAATAAAACAAACATACACAACAATTAAATAAATAATTATTTAACAAGCAAACACTAACAATACACGTTTTCATACACAAAATTTGACAAACAAAAATATAAGCATAATTGAACAAATGTAATTAGACAAGCAGAAACATAGTTTAAAGATACATTACGGACTCAAAGACAAACACATAAAAAGACACAAACACAAATCGTTGCATTCATAAATACCAACATAAACATACAAAAATATAGTTGGACACATAAACAAAAATTAAGCTCCACAAAAGGACACAGTTGGACAAACACACATACATAAAAACACAGAAAAATTGTTGAACGAATATACATAAAACTACAATAGTTTGCACATGTATCATTGAACAAATACAGACATATCCAAGATGGCATGCACAAACACAGTTGAATAAACTGCACACAATATTTTGAATAAATAAACAAGTAAACAGACAAATACAATTACAAACACAAACATACAAAAATCAAAATCAATGCGTACATAAATACAGGTTTAGAATAACACATACAATTAGTTAGACAAACATATTCATAAAACTAAAAACACATGTAAACACACAAATATAAAAATACATTGATTAAATTAAATGAATAAATCAATTAAATGAATACACACAGTTAAACTAACACATGCAACATGTAAACATAAAAACAGTTACACATTTGGATACGTTTATAAATACAATATTAGACAAATACAGACATAAATATAATTGGACAAATATCGCCTTAACTAGATTGTCTAAAACAAAATTCATAAAAGAACATAAAAACAAACAAATGCATACTTAAATACCTACACAAACATACAAAGATATAGTTGTCATACAAACACAGCTAGAAACACACAAATCAAACTCGACCTAAGCATACAATTGGACAAATACACACAAACAAATATAAACCCACATGACACACATAAATACACAAACACGTACATATTTGGACACATTCAAATGCACACTCACATAAACATATGCAAACAAACACACACAAACACAAGTAGACACTTACTAAAACAATTCAACAATAACACAATTTATAAACATAAGCATATAGTCATAGTTAGAAAAATCCACACCATGACACAAATGTTTCAATATTTGGACACAAACACAAGCACACTCATTAAATAAATAATTATTTAACAAGCAAACACTAACACATAAATACACGTTTTCATACACAAAATTTGACAAACAAAAATACAAGCATAATTGAACAAATGTAATTAGACAAGTAGAAACACAATTTAAAGATACATTACGGACTCAAAGGCAAACACATAAAAAGACACAAACACAAATCGTTGCATTCATAAATACCAACATAAACATACAAAAATAAAGTTGGACACATAAACAAAAATTAAACTCCACAAAAGGACACAGTTGGACAAACACACATACATAAAAACACAAAAAAATTGTTGAAAACTATACATAAAACTACAATAGTTTGCACATGTATCATTGAACAAAAATTCATGTTATGAAGAATTCATACACAAGACAAACAAAGACATAAATATAATTTGACAAATATTGCCTTAATTAGATTGTCCAAAACAAAATTCATAAAAGAACATAAACACAAATAAGTGCGTAATTAAATACCTACACAAACATACAAAAATATAGTTGTCATACAAACACATTAGAAACACACAAATTAAACTCGACCTAAGCATACAATTGGATAAATACTCACAAACAAATATAAACCCACATGCTACACATAAATACACAAACACTACATATTTGGACACATTCAAATGCACACTAACATAGATATACAAATAAACACACACAAACATAATTAGACACTTACTAAAACAATTCAATAATAACAAAATTTTACAAACATAAACATATAGTCATAGACAAACTCACACGCATGATACAAACGCTTCAATATTTGGATACTAACACAAACATACTCAAAGAGACATAGATCAACAAACACACAAAACACTAAAAAATTTCATAAAAAACTCAATTATACAAACATAAAAACAAAAATACATATGTAAACAAAGAAGTACAATACACATATCATTAACGGTACAAATAAACAAAAATAAAACAAACATACACCACAATTAAATAAATAATTGTTTAGCAATCAAACACTAACACATAAACATAAAAATATAGTCATAGTTAGTCAAACCCAGTCACATTATACAGACGCTTCAATATTTGGACACAAAAACAATCACACTATCACACTCAAAGAGATTTAGATAAACATTTAAAAAAAAAACCAATTGTTCAAACACAAACACATACCTAAACAAAGAAGTACGAAAGTAAATAATTATACACATATAAATAACGGTACAAATAAATAAAAATAAAATAAACAAACAACAATTAAAAAAATAATTATATTAACAAACAACGATATGTGTTTGTGTGTTTTTATGTGTTTGTCTTTGAGTCCGTAATGTATCTTTAAACTGTGTTTCAGTTTTTAAATTATATTTGTTCAATTATGCTTATAATCACAAAATTTAAGTTCCAACAAACACACATACTAAAAAAAATTGTTAAACTAATATACATAAATCTATAATGATTAGCACAAATATCATTGAACAAAGTACAAACATATCCAAGATGGCATCCAAAAAAAACAAACAATATTTGAATAAATAAACAAGTAAACAGACAAACCAATTTACAAATACAAACATACAAAAATCAAAATCAATGCGTACATAATACACATTTAGACTAACACATACACTTAGTTAGACAAACATAATCATAAAACCATGTAAACACACAGATATACAAATACATTGATTAAATTAAATGAATACATACAGTTGGACAAACACACGCTACATATAAACATAAAAACAGTTACACATTTGAATACATTCACAAATACACGCAAAGAGACATGCAAAAACCAATAGTCACAAAAACGAATAGACATCCATTCAATAAGACAATTATACAAATACAAATATAGATACTATTGGACAAAAACACCCAAAAATGCACACATAAACACATTCATAAACATCTAAAAATTGACCAATATACATACATATTAACAATGATACGTATAATCAAATAATAAAACAAGCTTACACAATAATTAGATTAATAATTAAGGTAACAAACAAACACCAACACATAAATTTATGTTGGGAAGAATTCATACTAGACAAATACAAACATAAACATTATTGGACAAATACCGCCTTAATTAGATTGTACAAAACAAAATTCATAAAAGAACATAAACATAAACAAGTGCATACTTAAATACCTACACAAACATACTAAAATATAGTTGCTATATAAAAACAGCTAGAAACACACAAATTAAACTCGACCTAAGCATACAATTGGACACATACACAAACAAATATAAACCCACACGCTACACATAAATACACAAACACGTACATATTTGGACACATTCAAATGCACACTCACATAGATATACAAATAAACACACACAAACACAATTAAACACTTACTAAAACAATTCAACAATAACAAAATTTTACAAACATAAACATATAGTCATAGACAAACTCACACGCATGATACAAACACTTCAATATTTAGACACAAACACAAACATACTCAAAGAGACATAGATAAACAAACACACAAAACACTAAAACATTACATAAAAAAACTCAATTATACAAACACAGAAACAAAAACACATGTAAACAAAGAAGTACAAAGATGAATAATTATACACATATCAACAACGGTACAAATAAACAAAAATAAAACAAACATACACAACAATTAAATAAATAATTATTTAACAAGCAAACACTAATACATAAGCATAAAAATATTGTCATAGTTACACAAACCCAATCACATTACACAGACGCTTCAATATTTGGACACAATTTAGATAAACAAACACATAAACAAAATTAGTAATGGACTAACATTTCAAGAAAAAAAAAATCAATTGTACAAACACAAACAGAAAAACACATACCTAAATAAAGAAGTACAAAATAAATAATTATACACATATCAATAACAGTACAAATAAATAAAAATAAAACAAACATACACAATAATTAAAAAAATAATTATATTAACAAGCAACAATTTGTGTTTGTCTTTGTGTCTGTAATGTATCTTTAAACTGTGTTTCAGTTTTTAAATTATAGTGGCAAGCGGCAAATAAAAGGACCATATGTAGTATAGAAATTAATAGAAAATGACAAACAAAGCATCAGAAAGAAAAGAAAATTCTATCAGGAACTCTAATACATGTGCCTTTTTATTTATTTGAATATAATTAAATAAGATATTTTCTATCAAAGGCTGTAAAATATAGCAATAGTATGATAATATATTGATAGTGTACATACATTTGTACACTATCACAAATGAAATAAACCATATGCACACTACAATTCACAGTTGAATTGAATTACCAGAAAGTTCTATTACAGAAAGTTCTATTCAATTCTTTCTCTCGATATCTGTTACTCCTGGTCCAAAGTAGGATCTAAGTCTTGATAACATTGGTCATTGTGCTTAGTTTAGCTGAGTTCAATGTATTTTAGGAAGTAGTAATACTTTAATTTTTCTCTAGAAAATAGTAGTAGATTATCTTTCTAATCATTACTATAATAAATAGTCAAACGTTTCACTCTTTTCACAATAGTAATGAAATTAGATTATAAACAAATATTAAGATTAATTTTGTTAAAAAAGAAGAAGAATATAAACAGACAGTGTGATAATGTAAATTTTTTAGAAAATTTAAATTGGTATCTTAAATGACAAAACAGAATGATAGGAGAATCCTTACTTATCACAAATCTAACCCAATGGTTACCAGGCACCATCAGATTACAACAATGAGTGCATGCATTCTGCAAACGAATCATGATAAAATCTTCCTTCATTGGGCAAATGGTTTCACCAAGCTGAAGATAAATCAAAAGCTTAGTATTTCCACATAAGGGAAAAAGTAAGCTCTACAGCACACAACAGACAGGAGTTCTCACTCATTCAATGCTCCATTGCTTGATTCTTCTCTGCTTTTGATTTGCTCAGTCAGTAAAATAGATGCATGATAGTAAAATAAGGATACCAAGACAACTAAAGAAGTATAACAAAACTCTTGAACATACATACCAAAGAGGCATACTTCCACACGTTCAATCTTCTTAAAACAGCAAAACTACCTGGAATGGAAACAAAAAACTCATCACAAGCCGCAATAAATAACTTGATTACAAACATGACTAGCTACAAAGCAACCTTCACCATACCTTGGATTTATAAGGGAACCCTGTAGGGTAATTTTCTTCCTAAAAAATCTCCAAAAACTGCTGCTTAACTTCTAACTTCTTGTCAACAGATGACACAACTCTTATAACAAGAGCTTCAGCTCCTAGGACCTGGTAACATCAGTTAAAAATGTTAAGACATCAGAAAAATTAGTAATGCTACTGTAGCTACAATGCTACATTTTCCAGTGGAAGAAAAAAAGTCACAATCAGTGATATCACTACATCAAAGTCAAGAAAAATCAGAATGCATTTTGATTTTAGGTTGTAACAAATGGATGATAATCCTAGCGTCATTTCCAATCAAAAATAAGGAAATCAATGGTCATTATTGTCAAGTACTAACTCTCCTAGAGGCTATTAGGTGAAGGCTTGTGAATGGTACAGGCCACTAATGCTAAAGTATGTCCTACTCAAAAGTAAGTTTCTCTACAGCACACAACTGACAGGAGTTCTCACTCATTGAATGCTCCATTGCTTCATTCTTCTCTACTTTTGATTTGCTCTGTCACAATAAAATAGATGCATGATTGTAAACTATGGATACCAAGACAACTACAGAAGTATAACGATTACATACCAAGATAATTAAAGAAGTATAATGATGAGATACCAAGAAAATTAAAGAAGCAAAAGCAAGCAGTATATAATTCTTAGACAAACAATTTATATATAAAACCAACATATCCTACCATTTTTAAATAATTGGGTTGATAGGAATGGATTTCAATGTGTTTTACGACTATATAACTCAATAAATTCTATGAAAATTCAAAAGAAATATGAATCTGCATTGTTGCATGCAAACTAAACCTCACAAATATAATGGGAAGTTAAGATGAAAATAAAGTTGAGTGCATTAAGTAAATTAAGCCTCTAGAAGAAGCTTAAAATTATATGCTCATAAACTTGACATAATGTGCAGAGAAGATTCAGATGTTGAAACGAAAAGTTGAAATATTATATGCACAAGAAATCAAAGTACAGTAGATAATGAACAACGCAGGTATTTAGATGCAATAATGACCATTAGAACACCAAGATTTGCACATGCATGATAAGCATAGTTCATCATTTCCAGTTGATGCATTTTTAGTAACTTTGGTATGTTAGGTGAATGATGGGCTTGGAGTTTTTTTTTTTAAACTAGGGTCGGATGCAAGACAAAGGCAGGGCAAGCCCAATGTAGTACCAGGGTTTATAGTTTTTAAATTATAAAAGAACTACTCCATGTTATGATTAAATTAATGGTTACATAGTAATTTTTCCCGGGAAAAAAATTGCACAAGAATAAATAAAGTCTTACTTGGCCAGTCTAAGGCCAGTGATATGTTCTCGACTTGCTCGAGTAAAACGATTACAAAAGGCTGCCTTTATTTTTGGCTTACCGGACTTGGTTCCAGTTTGCTTGTTCGGATGGGTGGGTGACATTGTCTTGCTTATCATGTCCGGTTTCTTTTTCGTTTAATATTTTCTAGCCCGTATAGTAGCGGAGCTCATTATATGTGACAGGCTTACCGGCGGGCCTTTTATCATGTGCATTAGCCTTGTCCATTTTTTTTTTCTCACCAAGATTTTCGGGAATTGCGTGCACCCTGAACTTCGCTTTAACATCGGTAAGCTTCGATTTAGTTGATATAGGCATATCGGCATAGGGATAGGCTTGGCACGAGTATCCTTCGAATCTTGTGATTCACAATTTGGAAGAAACAGATGAACCAGAATTGTCAAATTCGGGATTGATGGATTCGGTGCCTTTGCTAAGTTTTCATTCGTTTTAGACATGGTAGGTCTTCTAAAGTTTCAACAACTAGAGGAGACTTTGAGATCAATTTAGGTGATGGGCCCACCACATTAAAGGATTCACAAGATCAATTCAAAGAAATTGGCAAACATGATTCAGGGATCGGCCCGAATCAGGGCTTAAGTTGAAATGCAAGCCGATACTTTCTTACCAAAACACAAACGACAATGTTGATTCTTGCGGTTTCGAATGATGCGGCAATTTCTTAGTATAATGACCACCAGGATATGGACGGTGAGGTATCTTTGCAACTGTCCATGAGAGTACATAACTTTTGTGCACTAGAACAATGGCGTTCTTGGCATCACCCCATTACAAGGGCGAGAACAGCGCCGAGCATGAAGTAAAAATAAAAGCCACATCCGTTGATCCTGTGTACCTTCTTCACTTGCTTGAGTCAAGGAGCTCAGTTGAGATTCTAGAACCAACAACTTGACCAATAATAGATCTGTCTGATGATAAATTATTACATTGAACTTCGTCTTGCCAAGATATTCTTTGTTGAAAAATCATGGGTAGGTGCTGCTCATGTGACATACCCTCCGGAATGTGGTTTTAATCATGTGATTGAGGCCATCGATTTAGAGGTATGGATTTAGAATGTGACCCAACAGAAAGAGAGCTTAATTATTTTGAGACTCCAAAACCAATTGATGTGAGTCCAACATTTGGTGTGAAATTTGAATTGCCCATGAGGGTGAGTCATGCTGACCAGAAGAGAATGAAAGCTGAAGATAAATCAAAAGCTTGTTATTTCCACATAAGGGAAACCCATATAAATGTTAAATTACAATTAAGTGAGAAGGTTTTTATTTGAAAATCTAGTTAAAAAACGTAACATTCAAAAACATGATTAGCAATGGACTTCATTTTCTAAAACGAATAAATGAATAATAAGATTTTCAAAGATCAAAATGGTAAATTACTTTGTGCATTAGGAGGAGATCTTTAGAGGCATTTCCAGAAAGATCTGAATGACCAGATGCCTATAGAGCCCTTTTTGTTAATAGTCTTCTTAGTTGTTCCTTTTTTATTATGTTTTCTTCCATCTTCCTCTTGGCGTAGCTGATAAATCAAATCCTCTGCAGCCCCAGGCCAGTAGATACCATCAAAATATGGGAGCCTTGCAGCTGTAACCTTAGCCCTACATTCACCAGAAGAAACAAACAAAAGATCACACAAGTTGGTGAGATCAACCACAACATTCTCCTCGGATGCTTTTCTTAACATGGATAGGTACCTGAAAATTTTTGTTTACAAAACTAACGAGAATTAGAGATGAGTAAATTTAGCATTCGGTACATATAAATGAATGAGACAGCTTTACTTTCTCATTTCGTTTATTCTAAAACTTTTAAACTTACCATTCCCAAAGCTTATCAGATTTTGGTGTTTTCTGAATTTCTGGATGACAATATAAAATACAATCTTCACCCTTCAATGGAGGACATGCCCACCTGTAGCAGCTTGTAAAACCACGTTTCTTGCAATACTCAAGGTATCCAATCTAAAAGAAAATTATAACAAACACTACTGAAATATTTATATAGCATAGAAATTACAGAAAGAACATAAATCAGAACTTGAATGTCTCCAAGAATGGGGAAACAAGGCTAAATGATAGACCATATTCTATTCAAGAGGTAAAAATTAGCTCTAAAGTTTACCAGAATTTCATGATAAACAATTGTCCGAAGAGCCTCTCCAGTCACTGCTCTAACCTCAGGCCTAAAATACTTTACAGAGTCAAGATATGAAAGATAAACCCGACGTTGATTTGGAAATCTACATTCAGATCCAAGCTCTTGAACAAACATACCAAAGAGGCATACTTTCACACCTTCAATCTTCTGAAACAACAAAACTACCTGGAATGGAAACAAAAAACTCATCAAAAGCCACAATAAATAACTTGATTACCAACATGACTAGCTACAAAGCAACCTTCCCCTTACCTTGGATTTATATGGGAACTCTGTAGGGTAATTTTCTTCCTGAAAATCTCCAAAACCGCTGCTTAAATTCTAACTTCTTGTCAACAGATGACACTACTCTTATAACAAGAGCTTCAGCTCCTCGCACCTGGCACGTGGTAACATCAATTAAAAATGTTAACACACACACAAACACTAATACAAACTCCAAAACAGTATTTAAGAAAAACAAGATCAATAGAAGGAAATGTTTATTGAATACGAGAAAAGAAACTCAGAATGGACGCAAAGGTCCAATCTGCCCAGAGCTACAGCTCCTCAGAGAAACCAGAAAAGGTTCTCTCCAAAACTTGCAATAATAACCGAATATCCCCCATCAAATCCTACCTCACTGATCCTATAAACAATCCATACCCCCTTTCTCTCTCTCCTCTAACCAACCTACAATTCCTAGGATGCCATGTCACACTTCTTTGGCCTTTTCCTCTCATAGACCCTGCCCCACCTAGCTTTACCATTCTCTTCTTGGATCAAGGGCTCATTGAGCCCACTGGTATTTGGGTCTGTATCAATACCCCCTCCTTGAAGAATCGCCTTGTCCTCAAGGCGCAGCTTCTCGGGAATTGGCTTCAAATGATGGCTTCATCCTCCCAAGTAGCCTCTTCTATAGTTTTCCCGTCCACCGAATAAGCCACCGCAACTTAGTTTCCCCTCGTTTTGTAATCTTTTCCGCGACCAACACAACCGCAGTATCATCACCTCTGCCCTGTCGTCGTCTAAACCCACAGGTAACTCTATTGCAGCCTCATAGTTTCCTACTGCCTTTTTTAACAAGGAAACGTGAAAAACGGGGTGAATCTTCGAATTCTCCGGCAGCTTCAATCGATAAGCCACCTCCCCAATCCTTGCTGTCACTTCAAAAGGCCCATAATATCTTGCACTCAGCTTAGGATTAACCCTGTTCATCACCGAGTGCTGCCTGTTCTGTTTCAGTTTCAAGAATACATAGTCCCCCACACTAAACTGCCTATCCTTACGATGTTTGTTTGCTTGAGCTCGCATTCTGTCTTGAGCCCGAAGCAAATGAGCCTTCAGTTGTCTGAGAACTTCGTCCCTTTCCACCAAATCCTTCTGCACTGCTTCTACTTTCACTTCTCCGGGGACTACTTGCACAATCTTGGGTGGTGACCTGCCGTACACAGCTTCAAAAGGAGTCATCCTTGTTGACTCATGGTAGGTGGAATTAAACCAAAATTCAGCCCAGGGCATCCAAATAACCCATGTCTTGGGTTGATCAGTGATAAAACAACGTAAATACGTTTCAAGACACCTATTTGTCACTTCAGTTTGACCGTCCGTTTGAGGATGGTAAGCTGTGCTTATTTTTAGCTTGGTCCCTTGCAT
The DNA here is from genome assembly GCA_026586105.1 of Hylodesmum podocarpum. Classification (NCBI taxonomy): domain Eukaryota; kingdom Viridiplantae; phylum Streptophyta; class Magnoliopsida; order Fabales; family Fabaceae; genus Hylodesmum; species Hylodesmum podocarpum. The sequence continues at coordinate 79,905 of JALJEV010000303.1, read as the reverse complement.
CTTAAAGAATTCCCTCCAAAATAAGCTCATAAACACCGGGTCCCTATCACTCACAACAGAATTTGGAACCCCATGAAGCCTAACTACTTCTTTAACAAATATCTCAGCAAGAGCCTTAGCAGTGTAAGGGTGGTTCAAAGGTACAAAATGGCAGTACTTTGTCAAACGATCCACAACGACCATTATTGCTTCAAATCCCTTGGATCTCGGAAGACCAGTAATGAAGTCCATACTGAGATCCTCCCAAACTCTCTCCGGAATAGGCAAAGGTTGTATAAGTCCACTGGGGGTTGCAGTGACATATTTCTGTCGTTGGCATGTGTCACAAGCCTGAACAAATCGTTGAACATCATTCTTCATTCCCCTCCAATAAAGGTTAGCTGCTATCCTTCGGTAGGTTCAATAGAAACCTGAATGACCACCTTGGGGAGTGGTATGGAATTCCTCCAAGAACTTCGGAATCCACACTGAATTTTCAGGTATCACCAAACGATCTTTATAAAAAAGAACGCCCTGTTTGTAATTGTACCCTGCAATGACTTTCCCTTCAGCACCTTTCTGAATTTCTTCAATGACCCTCTTCAGCTTTTCATCAGAGTGAACTTCAGTATTAACTTCCTGCGCTAATCCAACCAAACCGGAAAGTAAATCATGTTGTTTAACTCCAATTCATCCCTACTCCTTGACAACGCATCAGCTCCACGATTCTCCTTTCCCGGTTTATAGATTATCTCAAAATTATAACCCAACAACTTTGCCACCCAATTCTGCTGCCCTCCAGTAGTTATTCTCTGCTGTAACAATTGCTTGAGGCTCTTTTGATCCGAGAATACTCAAATTTCCGCCCGAGAAGTAAGGTCTCCAATGTCTTTGTATAGCTAGTGCTACAGCCATTAGTTCCCTCTCGTAAGCTGATTTGGTCGATTCCTTGGCTCAAAGCTTTACTAAAGTATGCCACGTGTTTCTTCTGTTGCATTAAGATAGCCCCTATCCCTGTACCCGAAGCATCACATTCTAAAAAAAATTCCTCATCGAAATTTGGAAGCTGTAGCACTGGAGCTGTAGTGATCTTCCTCTTTAACTCATCAAACGCTGCCTGAGCCGTGTCATTCCATCCAAAACCATCCTTCTTGGTTAACTCAGTAAGAGGCTTGGCTATTTTACCGTAATCTCTAATGAATTTACGATAATAACCATGAGTCCTAGAATCCCCTTACCCCCTTTACGTTTTTGGGACAGCCAGTTCACCACGCTACTCACCTTGGCAGATCCACAAAATGTACCCTTGCGAGGAAATGATATGGCCTAAATATTCCACTCGTTCTTGTCCAAACGAGCATTTTTCCTTGTTAGCGTACAGCACATGGGATCTCAACACATTCAACACTTTTTCCAACAACAACAAGTGCTCCTCCCAATCACGGCTATAAATAAGAATGTCATCGAAAAATACTAAAACTCCTCGCCTCAACAACACACGAAAAACTTCATTCATGAGAGCTTGAAAGGTTGAGGGCGCATTCATAAGGCCGAAAGGCATTACGAGATATTCGTAATGACCCTCATGCGTTCTAAATGCTTTGTTTTGGGGATGTCTTCTTCGCGCATCCTCAGTTGATGATACCCCGAACGTAAATCTAGTTTGGAGAAAAACTTAGCCCCATTTAACTCATCAAGAAGCTCTTCTATGACTGGAATAGGAAATTTATCCGGAATAGTGGCCTTGTTTAAGGCTCTATAATCCACACACATACGCCATTTGTTATTCTTTTTATTCACCAAAATTACGGGACTGGAATAAGCACTCTGGCTATATCGTACATGCCCCACTTCTAACAATTCTCTGACTTGTTTCTCAATTTCATTTTTCTGGTGATAAGCATACCTATATGGTCTGACATTGATGGGTTCTTGCCCCGGTTTAAGAATGATTTTATGCTCGATAGATCGCACAGGAGGAAGGCCTTGAGGTTCAACAAACACATCATTAAAATTTTGCAACATCACCCGCAACATCTTTTGCTTGTGTTAAATTTAAAGTACTCTTTTCACCGTTTGCTTTCTTCCAAGAAGCCACACACCGAAGCAAGCAATGACTTCTCGAGAGGCTCCTCGAAGTACCATCTCCCCATGATTTGTCTTAACTTTCATTATTTGTTTCTTCCAAATCCACCATAGTTTCTCCTAGGGTGATCAACCACGACATACCCAGGATCACATCTATGTCCTCAAGATCAAACAGTATCGCGTCAATTCCCAGTTGCCCTTCTTCCAAATCAATTCTTATCCCACGGCATAGACCCTGTGTTTGAGCTTTACGCTCATCCCCCATCAAGATCCATATTCGCTTTGTTGGTTCCCAGCGCCATCCCAAGGCTTCAACAAGCTTCCTTGAGACAAAATTATGGGTAGCGCCGCTGTCAATCAGTAGCAGTAATGGAATTTCGCCCACCTTACCTTCCAATTTCATCGTGCGAGGCTGACCCTCCTCCTTCTTCAAAAGCACAAATTTAGCGCCAGACACGCACCGTCAGGTTCACCATCGTCTTCGCTGTCGATGTTCACCTCGAATTTCTCCCCATTCTCTTCGCATTCGACACGCAATTCCTCATCAAACATGATAACCCGAAGTTGCTTAACGGGGCATTGATGGAGGGCCCGTACGATCCACCACACTTAAAACACAGCCCCCTTTGTTTTCTATCTAGCAGATCCTGGTATGATAAGTGGCGAATCCCTTTATCTTTGGGTCCAGATCTACTCTTCTCACTCCCTTCATTTTTTCCATTGGGCCTCGGCCCATTACTTCCCCAACTCCCATGATTCTGCTTGGGTCCAGTTTTACCCGACCAACTTGAAACGGGTCGATTCCCCACATGGATCTTTCCTTCTCCACGTTGCTCTGCTACGTCCTGACACCTCCAAGTCAATCGCACGAGCCACGTTCAGCATACGACTCCGAGTCAGCGGATTTGCCGCATGTAGACTTCTTATTTTAGCACGCATCGTAGGCTTCAATCCATGAGTAAAGTACGAGAAGTACTGCTCGTCTTGCATCCGAGGCACCTGAGCAATTAAACATTCGAAGCTTCGAATGTAATCGTCTATGTTCCCCGTGTGTTCCAACGATGCTAGCTGGTCGTAGGCACTTCCTTCTCCCTTGGTTCCATACCTCTCCAGTAACTCTTTTTTTAAATCTTCCCATGTCATATCTTCATACTCATTCAACAGAGAATGGAAAAAATGGATCGTGCCTCCCTCTATACAGAGTTGAGCCAAGTTCACTCTAACCGCCTCTCGCGTCTCTTGCACGTTGAAATAAATCTCCGCGCGAGAAATCCACCCTGCGGGATCTTCGCCATCAAAGGAAGGAAGTTCAATCTTCTTCATAGACTGACGGAACTCCGCCAGATCCTCTCCGTCAAGTTGCTTAAAACTGGATATGACTCCAGTTTTTCCCTTCTTCGTGTTGGATTTCTTGGGTCCAACCGAACCCTGTTCTTCGTCTTCCCCATCATCATCTTTCTTGAGGCTGGAGACTAGGTCAAGCAACTTTGAATGATTATCGGCATTCTCCTTGTACATGCTCTCCATTCGGGCCTGATTCTGCAGGTTCTGATTAACGAGTTCCTCCACAACCGCCTTCAACTTCGTTAGCTCTTCATTCACGCTTTCTACCTTTAATCCTTCGTTCTTCTCCACCACTGGTTCTCCCTGAGCTTGTTGTTTCTTAGTCGGGGCCATGATCTCCAGCGACAGAGATAATCTGGCAGGTCGGACCAGTTAATACAAACTCCAAAACAGTATTTAAGAAAAACAAGATCAATAGAAGGAAATGTTTATTGAATACGAGAAAAGAAACTCAGAATGGACGCAAAGGTCCAATCTGCCCAGAGCTACAGCTCCTCAGAGAAACCAGAAAAGGTTCTCTCCAAAACTTGCAATAATAACCGAATATCCCCCATCAAATCCTACCTCCCTGATCCTATAAACAATCCATACCCCCTTTCTCTCTCTCCTCTAACCAACCTACAATTCCTAGGATGCCACGTCACACTTCTTTGGCCTTTTCCTCTCATAGACCCTGCCCCACCTAGCTTTACCATTCTCTTCTTGGATCAAGGGCTCATTGAGCCCACTGGTATTTGGGTCTGTATCAAACACACAAGTAAAATTTATATCAGAAAAATTAGTAATGCTAAAGTAGCTACAATGCTACATTTTCCAGTGGAAGAAAAAAGTCACAATCAGAGATATCACAACTTCAAAGTCCAGAAAAATCAGAATGCATTTTGATTTTAGGTTGTAACTAATAGATGATAATCCTTGCGTCATTTTCAATCAAAAATAATGAAATCAATGGACATTATTGTCAAGTACTAACTCTCCTAAAGGCTACTAGGTGAAGGCTTGTGAATGGTACATGCCACTAATGCTAAAGTAAGTCCTACTCATAGTTCTAATGCTAAAGTAAGTCCTACTCATAGTTACTAGGTAGAATTAGACGTAGCTATTATTGTAGGCCGATCAATACCAGGCGCTCAACTAACATTAAGAACTTCTCATATTGGCAGAGTATTCACATAAGGTACTGCAGAACGTGTTCAAGCATTTGACGTAAAAATTAAATTGAACAAGGATATATGTAACAATAGAAGTGGTTATATTCTACATCTTATACAAAATGTCACCATTCCACCAACATTATTTTGAAAAACCATAGAATGCAAAAGCCCATTTGACCTTGTGTTGAAATTCAACAAAATTTTTAAAGTTCACATGGATCAAGCTCTAGCCAATTTGATGATATATTTATACCATGCAACGAGTCAACTTTACTTAAAATCTTAAGCCATTAGATGGAAGCTTATGAATGGTTTTATATATAACAATAAAAATCTCTACATACGCAATATATAAAGAAATAAATCACCTCATCATAACTTTTCCCTTGAAGTTGGGCCCAGTCTTGTCTTTCTTGTTTTAGTCGCCTAAATAGTCGTTGCTCTATGTGGTCATTGAGGATTGTTCTTGGTAAATCCTTGGATCCAAGAAAAGCACTTTGGGGTAAAGGCTTGCGCTCACCTCTTTCTACTTCTTGAATATAGCAATTAGGGCAAGTGTATTCAGCTTGTCCACCATCATTTCTTCGACCATTAAATAAGAAACAAATTTGATGTTGCCATGCTTCACAATTATCTCATTGAACCCACTGCAGATAAAAATAGATGTTTATTGATACAAAATAAGCTGTCAATCCATGAACAACACAAGACATGTCATACGCACCCATTCTTTTGTTTCCTCATCATTTTTCTTCTTCTCTAACCTTGACTAAGGAAAGGGTTTCTCCACGAGGCTCATTTAGCATGGAATACAAAACTAATGTCGCGTATCACTAGAACCCACAAGTATAATACATATTATTTCTTTTAATCCGAACACCACACATTGTGCAATAAATAGGGGTGGTTCAAAAGTAAGTTTCTCTACAAAGACACAACCGACAGAGTTCTCACCCATTGAATGCTCCATTGCTTCATTCTTCTCTACTTTTGATTTGCTCTGTCACAATAAAATAGATGCATGTTAGTAAAATAAAGATACCAAGACAACTAAAGAAGTATAACAAAGAGATACCAAGATAATTAAAGAAGTATAATGATGAGATACCAAGACAATTAAAGAAGCAAAAGCAAGCAAGATATAATTCTTAGACAAACAATTTATATAGAAAACCAACATATCCTACCATTTTTAAATAATTGGCTTGATAGGAATGGATTTCAATGTGTTTCACGACTATATAACTCAATAAATTCTATGAAAATTCAAAAGAAATATGTAATGGTTTATCAATCTGCATTGTTGCAAGCAAACTAAACCTCACAAATATAATGAGAAGTTAAGATGAAAAAAAAAAAAGCTGAGTGCATTCAGTAAATTAAGCCCCTAGAAGAAGCATAAGAAATTATATCCTCATAAACTTGACAAAATGTGCAGAAGAGATTCAGATGTTGAAACGAAAAGAAGAAATATTATATGCATAAAAAATCAAAGTACAGAGATCATGAATAACACAGGTATTTAGAAGCAATAATGAGCATTAGAACATCAAGTTCTGCACATGCATGATAAGCATAATTCATCATTTCCGTTGATGCAATCTTAGAAATTTCGGTATGTTAGGTTAATGATGGGCTTGGAGTTTGTTTCTTAAAATTAGGGTTGGTTGCAAGACAAAGGCGGGGCAAGCTCAATGTAGTTCCAGGGTTTCATAGTTTATAAATTAAAACAGAACTACTCCATGTTATGATAAAATTAATGGCTACAAAGTAATTCTTCCGAGGAAAAAAATTGCACAAGAATAAATAAAGTCTTACTTGGCCAACCCATTGTCTCGGTCGGTGATATGTTCTCGACTTGCTCGAGTAAACAGTTCCGTCAAAGAGGCTGCCTTTATTTTTGGCTTACCAGACTTGGTTCCAAATGCTTGTTCGGATGGTCGGGTGACATTGTCTTGCTTATCATGTCCAGTTTCTTTTTCGTTTTAATATTTTCTAGCCCGGCTATAGTAGCGAGCTCATTATATGTGACAGCTTACCGGGCCTTTTATCATGTGCATTAGCCTTGTCCATTTTTTTCTCACCAAGATTTTCGGAATTGCGTGCACCGAACTTCGCTTTAACATCGGTAAGCTCGATTTAGTTGATATAGGCATATCGGCATAGGGATAGGTTTGGCATCGAGTATCCTTCGAATCTTGTGATTCACAATTTGGAAGAACAGATGAACCAGAATTGTCAAATTCGGGATTGATGGATTCGGTGCAATCGCTAAGTTTTCATTCGTTTTAGACATGGTAGGTCTTCTAAAGTTTCAACAACTAGAGGAGACTTTGAGATCAATTTAGGTGATGGGCCCACCACATTAAAGGATTCACAAGATCAATTCAAAGAAATTGGCAAACATGATTCAGGATCTGACCGAATCCGGGGCTTAAGTTGAAATGCAAGCCGATACTTTCTTACCAAAACACAAACAGACAATGTTGATTCTTGCAGTTTTTGAAATGATGCAGCAATTTCTTAGTATAATGACCACCAGGATATGGACAAAGGAGGTATCTTTGCAACCGTCCATGTGAGTACATAACTTTTGTGCACTAGAACAATGGCGTTCTTGGCATCACCCTTCCGGGGCAGTTAGCGACGAGCATGAAGTAAAAATAAAAGCCACATCTCGTTGATCCCTGTGTACCTTCTTCACCGCACCGTTGAGTCAAGGAGCTCGTTGAGATTCTAGAACCAACAACTTGACCAATAATAGATCTGTCTGATGATAAATTATTGCATTGAACTTCGTCTTGCCAAGATATTCTTTGTTGAAAAATCATGGGGAGGTGCTGCTCATGTGACATACCCTCCGGAATGTGGTTTTAATCATGTGATTGAGGCCATCGATTTAGAGGTATGGATTTAGAATGTGACCCAACAGAAAGAGAGCTTAATTATTTTGAGACTCCAAAACCAATTGATGTGAGTCCAACATTTGGTGTGAAATTTGAATTGCCGATGAGGTGAGTCATGCGACCAAGAGAATGAAAGCTGAAGATAAATCAAAAGCTTGTTATTTCCACATAAGGGAAACCCATATAAATGTTAATTACAATTAAGTGAGAAGGTTTTTATTTGAAAATCTAGTTAAAAAACGTAACATTCAAAAACATGATTAGCAATGGACTTCATTTTCCAAAACGAATAAATGAATAATAAGATTTTCAAAGATCAAAATGGTAAATTACTTTGTGCATTAGGAAGAGATCTTTAGAGGCATTTCCGGAAAGATCCGAATGACCGGATGCCTATAGAGCCCTTTTTTGTTAATAGTCTTCTTAGTTGTTCCTTTCTTATTATGTTTTCTTCCATCTTCCTCTTGGCGTAGCGATAAATCAAATCCTCTCGCAGCCCCAGGCCAGTAGTTACCATCAAAATATGGGAGCCTTGCGGCTGTAACCTTAGCCCTACATTCACCAGAAGAAACAAACAAAAGATCACACAAGTTGGTGAGATCAACCACAACATTCTCCTCGGATAATTTTCTTAACATGGATAGGTACCTGAAAATTTTTGTTTACAAAACTAACGAGAATTAGAGATGAGTAAATTTAGCATTCGGTACATATAAATGAATGAGACAACTTTACTTTCTCATTTCGTTTATTCTAAAACTTTTAAACTTACCATTCCCAAAGCTTATCAGATTTTGGTGTTTTCTGAATTTCTGGATGACAATATAAAATACAATCTTCACCCTTCAATGGAGGACATGCCCAGTAGCAGCTTGTAAAACCACGTTTCTTGCAATACTCAAGGTATCCAATCTAAAAGAAAATTATAACAAACACTACTCAAATATTTATATAGCATAGAAATTACAGAAAGAACATAAATCAGAACTTGAATGTCTCCAAGAATGGGGAAACAAGGCTTAATGATAGACCATATTCTATTCAAGAGGTAAAAATTAGCTCTAAAGTTTACCAGAATTTCATGATAAACAATTGTCCGAAGAGCCTCTCCGATCACCGCTTCTAACCTCAGGCCTAAAATACTTTACAGAGTCAAGATATGAAAGATAAACCCGACGTTGATTTGGAAATCTACATTCAGATCCAAGCTCTTGAACAAACATACCAAAGAGGCATACTTTCACACCTTCAATCTTCTGAAACAACAAAACTACCTGGAATGGAAACAAAAAACTCATCAAAAGCCACAATAAATAACTTGAGTACCAACATGACTTGCTACAAAGCAACCTTCCCCTTACCTTGGATTTATATGGGAACTCTGTAGGGTAATTTTCTTCCTGAAAATCTCCAAAACCGCTGCTTAAATTCTAACTTCTTGTCAACAGATGACACAACTCTTATAACAAGAGCTTGACTCCTCGCACTTTACGCACGTGGTAACATCAATTAAAAATGTTAACACACACACAAACACACAAGTAAAATTTATATCAGAAAAATTAGTAATGCTAAAGTAGCTACAATGCTACATTTTCCAGTGGAAGAAAAAAGTCACAATCAGAGATATCACAACTTCAAAGTCCAGAAAAATCAGAATGCATTTTGATTTTAGGTTGTAACTAATAGATGATAATCCTTGCGTCATTTTCAATCAAAAATAATGAAATCAATGGACATTATTGTCAAGTACTAACTCTCCTAAAGGCTACTAGGTGAAGGCTTGTGAATGGTACATGCCACTAATGCTAAAGTAAGTCCTACTCATAGTTACTAGGTAGAATTAGACGTAGCTATTATTGTAGGCCAATCAATACCAGGCGCTCAACTAACATTAAGAACTTCTCATATTGGCAGAGTATTCACATAAGGTACTGCAGAACGTGTTCAAGCATTTGACGTAAAAATTAAATTGAACAAGGATATATGTAACAATAGAAGTGGTTATATTCTACATCTTATACAAAATGTCACCATTCCACCAACATTATTTTGAAAAACCATAGAATGCAAAAGCCCATTTGACCTTGTGTTGAAATTCAACAAAATTTAAAAAAGGTCACATGGATCAAGCTCTAGCCAATTTGATGATATATTTATACCATGCCACGAGTCAACTTTACTTAAAATCTTCTGCCTATATATGGAAGCTTATGAATGGTTTTATATATAACAATAAAAATCTCTAAATACGCAATATAAAAAGAAATGGATCACCTCATCATAACTTTTCCCTTGAAGTCGGGCCTGGTCTTGTCTTTCTTGTCTTAGTCGCCTAAATAGTCGTTGCTCTATGTGGTCACTGAGGATTGTTCTTGGTAAATCCTTGGCTCCAAGAACAGCACTTTGGGGTAAAGGCTTGCGCTCACCTCTTTCTACTTCTTGAATATAGCAATTAGGGCAAGTGTATTCAGCTTGTCAACCATCATTTCTTCGACCATTACATAAGGCACAAATTTGATGTTGCCATGCTTCACATTTATCATATTGAACCCACTGCATATAAAAATAGATGTTTATTGATACAAAATAAGTTGTCAATCCATGAACAACACAAGACATGTCATACGCACCCATTCTTCTGTTTCCTCATCATTTTCCGTCTTTTCTAACCTTGACTTAGGAAAGGGTGTCCCATCAACAACAATGGTGTCTCCACGAGGCTCATTATAGCATGGAATACAAAAATAATGCCGTGTGTCACCAGAACCCACAGTATAATACATATTATTTCTTTTGATCCGAACACCACATGTTGTGCAATATTTAGGGGTGGTTCAAAAGTAAGTTTATCTACAGCACACAACTGACAGGAGTTCTCACTCGTTGAATGCTCCATTGCTTGATTCTTCTCTCGCTTTTTGATTTGCTCTCACAATAAAATAGATGCATGATAGTAAAATAAAGATACCAAGACAACTAAAGAAGCACAACGAAGAGATACCAAGATAATTAAAGAAGTATAAAGATGAGATACCAAGACAATTAAAGAAGTAAAAGCAAGCAGTATATAATTCTTAGACAAACAATTTATATAGAAAACCAATATATCCTACCATTTTTAAATAATTGGGTTGATAGGAATGGATTTCAATGTGATTTACGATTATACAACTCAATAAATTCTATGAAAATTGAAAAGAAATATGTCACGGTTTATCAATCTGCATTGTTGCATGCAAACTAAACCTCACAATTATGATCATAATTTTAGATGAAAATGAAGCTGAGTGCATCAAGTAAATTAAGCCTCTAGAAGAAGCATAAGAAATTATATCTTCATAAACTTGACATAATGTGCAGAGAAGATTCAGATGTTGAAACGAAAAGTAAATATAATATATGCATAAAAAATCAAAGTAAAGTAAATTATGAACAGCGCAGGTATTTAGATGCAATAATGACCATTAGAACACCAAGATCTGCACATGCATGATAAGCATAGTTCATCAATTTTTAGTAATTTTGGTATGTTAGGTGAATCATGGGCTTGGAGTTTATTTTTGAAACTAGGGTTGGATGCAAGACAAAGGCAGGGCAAGCTCAATGTAGTTCCAGGGTTTCATACTTTTTAAATTATAAAAGAACTACTCCATGTTATGATTAAATTAATGGCTACATAGTAATATTTCCCAGGAAAAAAATTGCACAAGAATATATAAAGTCTTACTTGGCCGCCACCCATTGTCTCGAGGCCGGTGATATGTTCTCTCGACTTGCTCGGAGTAAATTGATTCCACAAAGAGGTGCCTTTATTTTTGGCTTACGGACTTGGTTCCAAATTTGCTTGTTCGATGGTTGGGTGACATTGTCTTGCTTATCATGTCCAGTTTCTTTTTCAGTTTTAATATTTTCTGGCCCACCTATAGTACCAGGCTCATTACATGTGACAGGCTTACCAGTGGGTGTAACATCCCAAAAATTTAAATATAGTTTAAGAAAGGTTTTTATAACAGAGAGAAATATAAAAATAAAAATTATGAATTTTTGAAATTACTGTAGTAAATAGTAAATTATCTTTGTATAAATAGTAAATTATCATGCAAATAGTTAATTACTTGTGCAAATAGTAAATGACTGCAAATAGTAAATTATCTTGTGGTAAATAATAAAATTATCTTGTGGTAAATAGTAAATTACTATGGTAAATAGTAAATTTACTGTGGTAAATAGTAAAATTACTGTGGTAAATAGTAAATTTACTGAGGTAAATAGTAAAATCACTGAGGTAAATAGTAAAATTACTGTAGTAGAATATTCTGTGGAATATTCTGTGGAATATTCTGTGGAACATTAGAGGAATATTCTCATGGAACATTCTAAGTAGAATATTACGTAAACATTAAGTGAATATTCTCGTAGAATATAGAATATTCGTATAATATTCTCGTAGAATATTCTATATTCGTAGAATATTCTCAGAAAATAATACCTTGGGAATTCTATAAATAGGGCCTAGGGATTTCGGATGAGAAAAACAAACCAAAGAACATTTCTATATTCTCTCAAGCTCTCTCTTTAGGAAGAAATATCTCTAAAAGAGGAGCAAGTAAGTAGAGGAAGAGTATAGGAAGTTCTGGAGAAAACCTGTAAGGAGAGTCCCTTATCCTACTCTTCTATTCTTTGTTTTGTTGTTACTTTCATTATATTTCTTTAGTTTTTTGGATACTAAGGTGCGAAGATAATTCTTAGTATGCTCTGTGGTTGCGGTTTTGTCCGATCTTCCACATCAGAACAGAATTATTCTTGTTACGAGGAAAAGTGTGGTACTGTTTATTGGTTCTTGATGTTTCCTTGATAATTCTTGGTGTTTCTTGTTTCTTGGTTTCTTGATTTATTGGTGTTTATTGGTGTTTCTTGGTGTTGATTTCATATCGAAATATGTCTGGTTTTGAATTGGATATGAATAAGTGGTGACATGCATGGTTGCATGAAATTGGTGATGGACTTGAATTGCTTAATGACCGATTTGAAATGCCTAGTGGAGAGGCAACATTCTAAGATTGCTTAGTGAATGGGCAATGCTTAGAATGAGGTGAGATAAAGATGACCTGGTGGAAAGGTCAATATTTGAGATATGATGAAGGTCATTATACAATTCAAGGTCCTAGAGCATGTTGCATGATGACTGGATAGTAGTAGACCAAGTCCGTAAGTTACGGATTCCCGTCTGTGTGAGTGGAATACCGTGGACTAGAGGGGTTCTCTTGGTGGGGAAATTGCCCCGCTTCATGATGATCACATGTTGCGGGAGGTCCCGCGACAATCGAGGGAACTCGACAATTACGGAGTGTCTACCTCTCGTGGTCCGATTGAGAGTGAGAATCGATGCCCTGTGCTATTTTCAATGGAGGCGCCACATTGCATTTCGAGTGAAGAGTGAAAATGCATGGTAAAGGTGCATGCATCATGTAGTCTCAGGAGCATACATTAGTGATTGTATGGAATTCATGCTTGAATCATTGATTGTGATTGATGGTTTGTTTGATTTGGTTTATGGGTGTTGATTGCCTTACTATGTGATTGATATTTTGATGATCATGGATATGTATGGAAGTATTATTCTAAAAATGATATTTTCGATGAACTTTCTAAATTTATAAAAGAAAAGGTTTTCCTTGAACTTCAATCAATTTTTTTATAATTATGGTTAAGGAAAGCTCACCCTTGCAATTCTATTTTTACAGATTTGCAGGATTGAGAAGTTGTCACTGTTTCGCAATGGTTGTTGTTACTATTTTGTTGAAGATGCTTGCTATGTTTTGCATGTAGAAGTGTTGAGTAAATGTTCTAAGGTAGTAGAAAGGTAGTTATGTAACATAATAATAGGACAAAGTTATGTAATCTGGTTGTAATGAACTTTAAAACCTATGTAATAAAAGTGTTGTTTTCTAAATCTCTCTTTTATCTACTATATCATTAACCACTTTAAATTACAAAATATAAGTAAAATAAGTAAATAAGAGGGGGTGTTACAGTGGGCCTTTCTTCATATGCATTAGCCGTGTCCATTCTTATCTCACTAAGATTTTCAGGAATTGTGTGCACCAGAACTTCTGCTTTAACATCAGTAAGCTCAGATTTAGTTGATATAGCATATCATCACAGGGATAGGCTTGGCACTGAGTATCCTTCAAATCTTGTGATTCACAATTTGGAAGAACAGATGAACATAAATTGTAATATTCAGGATTTGATGGAATGGGTGCACTGCTCAGTTTTCATACGTTTTAGAGATGGTAGGACTTCTAAAGTTTCAACAACTAGAGGAGACTTTGAGATCAATTTAGGTGATGGGCCCACCACATTATAGGATTCACAGGATAAATTCAAAGAAATTGGCAAACATGATTCAGGATCTGACCGAATTCGGGGCTTAAGTTGAAATGCAAGCCGATACTTTCTTACCAAAACACAAACAGGACAATGTGGATTCTTGCAGTTTTTGAAATGATGCAGCAATTTCTTAGTAAGATAACAACGAGGATATGGACAGTGAGGTATACTGCATCTGTCCATGTGAGTACATAACTGTGGCAGAAGAGCGCCGAGCATGAAGTAAAAATAAAAGCCACATCTGTTGATCCCTGTGTACGTTCTTCACTGCACTGCTTGAGTCAAGGAGCTCAGTTGAGCTTCTAGAACCAACAACTTCAAAAATAATAGATCTGTCTGATGATAAATTATTGCATTGAACTTCGTCTTGCCATGATATTCTTTGTTGAAAAAACATGGGGAGGTGCTGCTCATGTGACATACCCTCAGGAATGTGGTTTTCATCTTGTGATTGAGGCCATTGATTTACAGGTATGGATTTAGAATGTGACCCAACAGAAAGAGAGCTTAATTAGTTTGAGACTCCAAAACCAATTGATGTGAGTCCAACATTTGGTGTGAAATTTAAAATGCCGATGAGGGTGAGACATGCTGACCAGAAGAGAATGAAATCTGAAGATAAATCAAAATCTTGTTATTTCCACATAAGGGAAACCCATATAAATGTTAATTGCAATTAAGTGAGAAGGTAATTATTTAAAAATCTAGTTATAAAACATATGTAACAAATTCAAAAACATGATTAGCAGTGGACTTCATTTTCCAAAACGAATAAATGAATAATAAGATGTCGAAAGATCAAAATGGTAAATTACTTTGTGCATTAGGAGGAGATCTTTAGAGGCATTTCAAGAAAGATCTGATTGACCAGATGCCTTTAGAGCCCTTTCTGTTAATAGTCTTCTTAGTTGTTCCTTTCTTATTATGTTTTCTTCCATCTTCCTCTTGGCGCAGCTGATAAATCAAATCCTCAGCAGCCCCAGGCCAGTAGTTACCATCAAAATATGGGAGCCTTGCTGTTGTAACCTTAGCCCTACATTCACCAGAAGAAACAAACAAAAGATCACACAGGTTGGTGAGATCAACCACAATATTCTCCTTGGATGCTTTTCTTAACGTGGATAGGTACCTGAAAGTTTTTGTTTACAAAACTAACTAGAGTTAGAGATGAATAAATTTAGCATTCGGTACATATAAATGAATGAGACAGCTTTACTTTCTCATTTCGTTTATTGTGAAACTTTTAAACTTACCATTCCCAAAGCTTATCAGATTTTGGTGTTTTCTGAATTTCGGGATGACAATATAAAATACAATCTTCACCCTTCGATGGAGGACATGCCCATATGTAGCAGCTTGTAAAACCACGTTTCTTGCAATACTCAAGGTATCCAATCTAAAAGAAAATTATAACAAACACAACTCAAATATTTATATAGCATAGAAATTACAGGAAGAACATAAATCAGAACTTGAATGTCTCCAAGAATGGGGAAACAAGGCTAAATGATAGACCATTCTATTCAAGAGGAAAAAATTAGCTCTAAAGTTTACCAGAATTCGTGATGAACAAATGTCCGAAGAGCCTCTCCAGTCACTGCTTTAACCTCAGGCCTAAAATACTTTACAGAGTCCAGATATGAAAGATAAACCCGACCTTGATTCGGAAATTGACATTCAGATCCAAACTCTTGAACATACATACCAAAGAGGCATACTTCCACACGTTCAATCTTCTTAAACAACAAAACTACCTGGAATGGAAACAAAAAACTCATCACAAGACACAATAAATAACTTGATTACCAACGTGACTAGCTACAAAGCAACCTTCCCCTTACCTTGGATTTATTTGGGTACTCTGTAGGGTAATTTTCTTCCTGAAAAATATCCAAAAACCGCTGCTTAACTTCTAACTTCTTGTCAACAGATGACACAACTCTTACAACAAGAGCTTCATCTCCTGGCACCTGGTAACATCAATTAAAAATGTTAACACACACAGAAACACACATAACTAAAATTCATAACAGAAAACTTAGTAATGCTACTGTAGCTACCATGCTAAATTTTCCAGTGGAAGAAAAAAGTCACAATCAGTGATTTCACTACTTCAAAGTCAAGAAAAATAAGAATGCATTTTGATTTTAGGTTGTAACAAATAGATGATAATCCTAGCATCATTCCCAATCAAAAATAAGGAAATCAATGGTGATTATTGTCAAGTACTAACTCTCCTAAGGGCTATTAGGTGAAGGCTTGTGAATGGCACATGCCACTAATGCTAAAGTCCGTCTTACTCATAGTCACTAGGTAGAATTAGAAGTTGTAGCTATTATTGTAGGCCAATCAATAGGAGAACCAGGCACTCAACTAACATTAAGATCTTCTCATATAGGCAGAGTTTTCACAGAGGGTACTGCAGAACGTGTCCAAGCATTTGATGTAAAAATTAAATTGAACAAGGATTTGTTGTAACTATTCAAGTGGTTATATCATACATATTATACAAAATGTCACCATTCCACCAACAATATTTTGAAAAAACATGGAATGCAAAAGCCCATTCGACCTTGTGTTGAAATTCAACAAAATTTAAAAAAGTTCACATGGATCAAGCTCTAGCCAATTTGATGATATATTTATACCATGCAACGAGTCAACTTTACTTAAAATCTTAAGCCATTAGATGGAAGCTTATGAATGGTTTTATATATAACAATAAAAATCTCTACATACGCAATATATAAAGAAATAAATCACCTCATCATAACTTTTCCCTTGAAGTTGGGCCCAGTCTTGTCTTTCTTGTTTTAGTCGCCTAAATAGCCGTTGCTCTATGTGGTCATTGAGGATTGTTCTTGGTAAATCCTTGGATCCAAGAAAAGCACTTTGGGGTAAAGGCTTGCGCTCACCTCTTTCTACTTCTTGAATATAGCAATTAGGGCAAGTGTATTCAGCTTGTCCACCATCATTTCTTCGACCATTAAATAAGAAACAAATTTGATGTTGCCATGCTTCACAATTATCTCATTGAACCCACTGCAGATAAAAATAGATGTTTATTGATACAAAATAAGCTGTCAATCCATGAACAACACAAGACATGTCATACGCACCCATTCTTTTGTTTCCTCATCATTTTTCTTCTTCTCTAACCTTGACTAAGGAAAGGGTTTCTCCACGAGGCTCATTTAGCATGGAATACAAAACTAATGTCGCGTATCACTAGAACCCACAGTATAATACATATTATTTCTTTTAATCCGAACACCACACATTGTGCAATAAATAGGGGGTGGTTCAAAAGTAAGTTTCTCTACAGCACACAACTGACAGGAGTTCTCACCCATTGAATGCTCCATTGCTTCATTCTTCTCTACTTTTGATTTGCTCTGTCACAATAAAATAGATGCATGTTAGTAAAATAAAGATACCAAGACAACTAAAGAAGTATAACAAAGAGATACCAAGATAATTAAAGAAGTATAATGATGAGATACCAAGACAATTAAAGAAGCAAAAGCAAGCAGTATATAATTCTTAGACAAACAATTTATATAGAAAACCAACATATCCTACCATTTTTAAATAATTGGCTTGATAGGAATGGATTTCAATGTGTTTCACGACTATATAACTCAATAAATTCTATGAAAATTCAAAAGAAATATGTAATGGTTTATCAATCTGCATTGTTGCAAGCAAACTAAACCTCACAAATATAATGAGAAGTTAAGATGAAAAAAAAAAGCTGAGTGCATTCAGTAAATTAAGCCCCTAGAAGAAGCATAAGAAATTATATCCTCATAAACTTGACAAAATGTGCAGAAGAGATTCAGATGTTGAAACGAAAAGAAGAAATATTATATGCATAAAAAATCAAAGTACAGTAGATCATGAATAACACAGGTATTTAGAAGCAATAATGAGCATTAGAACACCAAGTTCTGCACATGCATGATAAGCATAATTCATCATTTCCAGTTGATGCAATCTTAGAAATTTCGGTATGTTAGGTTAATGATGGGCTTGGAGTTTGTTTCTTAAAATTAGGGTTGGTTGCAAGACAAAGGCAGGGCAAGCTCAATGTAGTTCCAGGGTTTCATAGTTTATAAATTAAAACAGAACTACTCCATGTTATGATAAAATTAATGGCTACAAAGTAATTCTTCCAAGGAAAAAAATTGCACAAGAATAAATAAAGTCTTACTTGGCCAACCCATTGTCTCAGGTCAGTGATATGTTCTCTGACTTGCTCAGGAGTAAACAGTTCCGTCAAAGAGGCTGCCTTTATTTTTGGCTTACCAGACTTGGTTCCAGCTGCTTGTTCAGATGGCTGGGTGACATTGTCTTGCTTATCATGTCCAGTTTCTTTTTCAGTTTTAATATTTTCTAGCCCAGCTATAGTAGCAGGCTCATTATATGTAACAGGCTTACCAGCGGGACTTTTATCATGTGCATTAGCCTTGTCCATTTTTTTCTCACCAAGATTTTCAGGAATTGCGTGCACCAGAACTTCTGCTTTAACATCGGTAAGCTCAGATTTAGTTGATATAGGCATATCAGCATAGGGATAGGTTTGGCACTGAGTATCCTTCGAATCTTGTGATTCACAATTTGGAAGAACAGATGAACCAGAATTGTCAAATTCAGGATTGATGGATTCGGTGCACTGCTAAGTTTTCATTCGTTTTAGACATGGTAGGTCTTCTAAAGTTTCAACAAAATCTAGTTAAAAAACGTAACATTCAAAAACATGATTAGCAATGGACTTCATTTTCCAAAACGAATAAATGAATAATAAGATTTTCAAAGATCAAAATGGTAAATTACTTTGTGCATTAGGAAGAGATCTTTAGAGGCATTTCCAGAAAGATCTGAATGACCAGATGCCTAT
Source organism: Hylodesmum podocarpum (assembly GCA_026586105.1). Taxonomy (NCBI): domain Eukaryota; kingdom Viridiplantae; phylum Streptophyta; class Magnoliopsida; order Fabales; family Fabaceae; genus Hylodesmum; species Hylodesmum podocarpum. Next base: position 61,138 of record JALJEV010000303.1, on the reverse strand, counting down.
AGAGCCCTTTTTGTTAATAGTCTTCTTAGTTGTTCCTTTCTTATTATGTTTTCTTCCATCTTCCTCTTGGCGTAGCTGATAAATCAAATCCTCTGCAGCCCCAGGCCAGTAGTTACCATCAAAATATGGGAGCCTTGCGGCTGTAACCTTAGCCCTACATTCACCAGAAGAAACAAACAAAAGATCACACAAGTTGGTGAGATCAACCACAACATTCTCCTCGGATGCTTTTCTTAACATGGATAGGTACCTGAAAATTTTTGTTTACAAAACTAACGAGAATTAGAGATGAATAAATTTAGCATTCGGTACATATAAATGAATGAGATAGCTTTACTTTCTCATTTCGTTTATTCTGAAACTTTTAAATTTACCATTCCCTAAGCTTATCAGATTTTGGTGTTTACTGAATTTCTGGATGACAATATAAAATATAATCTTCACCCTTCAATAAAGGACATGCGCATATGTAACAGCTTGTAAAACCACGTTCCTTGCAATACTCAAGGTATCCAATCTAAAAGAAAATTATAACTAACATATGTAACAAATTCAAAAACATGATTAGCAATGGACTTCATTTTCCAATACGAATAAATGAATAATAAGATGTTCAAAGATCAAAATGGTAAATTACTTTGTGCATTAGGAGGAGATCTGTAGAGGCATTTCCAGAAAGATCTGACTGATCAGATGCCTTTAGAGCCCTTTCTGTTAATAGTCTTCTTAGTTGTTCCTTTCTTATTATGTTTTCTTCCATCTTCCTCTTGGCGCAGCTGATAAATCAAATCCTCTGCAGCCCCAGGCCAGTAGTTACCATCAAAATATGGGAGCCTTGCGGCTGTAACCTTAGCTCTACATTCACCAGAAGAAACAAACAAATGATCATACAAGTTGGTGAGATCAACCACAACATTCTACTTGGAAGCTTTTCTTAACATGGATAGGTACCTGAAAATTTTTTTTACAAAACTAACTAGAGTTAGAGATGAATAAATTTAGCATTCGGTAAATATAAATGAATGAAATAGCTTTACTTTCTCATTTTGTTTATTCTGAATCTTTTAAACTTACCATTCCCTAAGCTTATAAGATTTTGGTGTTTTCTGAATGTCTTGATGACAATATAAAATATAATCTTCACCTTTCAATGGAGGACATGCCCATATGTAGCAGCTTGTAAAACCACGTTTCTTGCTCAAGGTATCCAATCTACACGAAAATTATAACAAACACTTCTCAAATATTTATATAGCCTAGAAATTGCAGGAAGAACATAAATCAGAACTTCCAAGAATGGGGAAACAAGGCTTAATGATAGACCATTCTATTCAAGAGGAAAAAATTAGCTCTAAAGTTTACCAGAATTTCATGATAAACAAATGTCCGAAGAGCCTCTCCAGTCACTGCTTTAACCTCAGGCCTAAAATACTTTACAGAGTCCAGATATGAAAGATAAACCCGACCTTGATTCGGAAATTGACATTCAGATCCAAACTCTTGAACATACATACCAAAGAGGCATACTTCCACAGATTCAATCTTCTGAAACAACAAAACTACCTGGAATGGAAACAAAAAACTCATCACAAGCCATAATAAATAACTTGATTACCAACATGACTAGCTACAAAGCAACCTTCCCCTTACCTTGGATTTATATGGGAACTCTGTAGGGTAATTTTCTTCCTGAAATATCTCCAAAAACCACTGCTTAACTTCTAACTTCTTGTCAACAGATGACACAACTCTTATAACAAGAGCTTCAGCTCCTGGCACCTGGTAAAATCAATTAAAAATGTTAACACACACAAGTAAAATTTATATCAGAAAAATTAGTAATGCTACAGTAGCTACAATGCTACATTTTCCAGTGGAAGAAAAAAGTCACAATCAGTGATATCACTACTTCAAAGTCAAGAAAAATCAGAATGCTGCTCATGTGACATACCCTCAGGAATGTGGTTTTCATCTTGTGATTGAGGCCATTGATTTACAGGTATGGATTTAGAATGTGACCCTACAGAGAGCTTAAATTATTTTGAGATTCCAAAACCAATTGATGTGAGAGCAACATTGGGTGTGAAATTTGAGGTGCTGATGAGGGTGAGTCATGCTGACCAGAAGAGAATGAAAGATGTTCAGCAACCTTAGAGAAATCTTTAGAAGAAATCTGCTGGAGCTGGTTCTGCATCTCGGATACATGGAACAGTTCAGAAAGCTTAGAATTTAGAACTTCTTTATGTGGTTCAGCTGCAGGCTCACACTTTATTTGATTATCTAGATTGGAAGAGAGCTGAGACTGAGAGAGGGAATCACTGTTAACCAAATGCTGAGATTGCTGATTTTGCAACTTCTGTTGAAATTGCTGTGGGGCATACCGCTCTGACTGGTGACATTGTTGGAGTCTTTGCTGATATTGCTGTTGAGTATGCACATGGCCATCTCTTGATGCCAATGGAGACTGGAACTTCAAATTTTTGAACGAATTAATGGCTTGAGATTTTTTATGAGCAGTCTGATGCATACTGTGCAAATTTCAATGACCACTTATCAGTGAGCTGGTAATGGGTATTGACGACAATTTTACTGCATTCATGTTCTGAGTGTTCATCATAGACCCAGAGGATGCCGCAGATGCATAAAAGCTTCCAGAAGTAAAAGTGTCAACATTTATCAATCCATATCCATCACCTGATAATGAATTGTTATTCTTTGTGTGAGATTCCAATTGCTACAGAGAAAAAAAATACCTTCCCATTGCTCAGAGTCCAACAGGAAAAGGTGTGCATATAGATAGACATATAGATCAACACCACCCACCCAACAAACAACAACCATCCATTATGTCAACACCATAATGTTTAATCATAAATCATGTGTACCCAACAAGCAACAATATAGCTAAAAAGACCACTAAAGGGAGGGGAAGGAAAGGAAGTAAAGGTCTATGATTTTATACTTCATAAATCAAATAAAAGATTAAGAAAGATTACCCTGCACTACTGGTTGCTGATTTTGATCAAAGTGCTGCTGTAAGTGTTTAGGGGAATTAATGTATGTTGAAGCATAGTCATCAGCACGAGGTTCGTTTGCAAGTGGTATGTTGTTTCCAATCAAGCCTAACCCATTATTTATAGAACCATTTTGATATGCAAATGAATTATGCAGCAAACCAGATCTCATTCCACCATCCATTTGACTGCCAAAGTTGTGTAATGCATGACTGTTGTGGTCACTGTCTTGCAGCTTCTGGGGGCATTGCAGCTGTGACTGCGATAGTAATGTAGAATCAACACCAGAGAAAGAAGTGCTATTAGTTGAAGCATCTCTATTTGTATACGAATGATTATTGCTGACACTAAATCCTGGAGTTGGAATCATCTGGCCAGCAACTCTCTGAACCCCCACAGATGAAATGTTTCCTCCTGAACCAATGGAAAAATTTGTAGAATTCTGCTGGTAACCATTAGATAATGCAGGAAAAGAAAAACATGCTGAAAGGACTAAGGATTCAAAAACAACTAAAATTACCATCAGATCTATTTAAGGAGCTGTCAAGCATGCCACCTGCTGGTAAAATGCTTACACTATTGACAGATGAGGATGCTATGATGTTACCTCCACTGGCAGCAATCATTGTGGCACCCACAGAAGATGCCATGTTCATGGTTGAATTTGTAACATGCGACATACCAGGGGTTGGTATGATTGTACCAATTGGAGAAGAGCTAGCATGCTGTGGATGTTGTTGGTTGTGATTGTTCATAGATGATAGCCTAGAGTAATTAGATAAGCGACTCTCTATAGGGTCCAAGTTCATGTAGTCCTCCTAAAAGATAAGTCCAGAACATCGTCAACACTGAAAATACTAACTGCTGAGAAAAGCATATAAAACCAGAAAACAGTCCAAAGATTCTAATATAACCTACAAGACAGCGTAAAGGTACCATGTTGTAACTTATAGTAAGTTTGGATGATAGCCCTCCAAATATGGAAAAGAAAATTAGTTAGAGGACAGGAAAAACCTTAGAGATAGCAGTTTTTAGCATGCCCTCTTCAAGGCGTTTTGCAAGATCCTTAACCTTCTGTTTATGTGCTTCTGTAGCTGGAAGCTGGCACCGCTGCAGTAGTATGTTATATCTGGAAGGTAGAAGAGTAACATGTTAATTGTTGTTAAGTAAAATTGACATAAATGATAAAAGATTGCTGTAAACTACTATCCCAGAAGCTTAAGTTGTTAGGTGAAAACATTATCGAACACGCCTTGTCAGGGCATGGCAAGGAGGCTTCAATTCCATCTCATGAAAGAATTATCAAAGGCTAAAGATGTTCAGTGAATACATGTGAATGGTTTTATCTAAAACAAAGTTTATCACATACTAACTTATGTGTACATCATACAATTTCATGTTAAGAAAATCAAAGATAGATGAGGCCAACAGCACATAATAGAATCAAAGATGGAGAGAGAATAATCTAATCCGCCCAATGGCACCTATACTACAAGGGTCCTAGTCAACAACTTCAATAGACTAAGCTGGCTAATGCAAAGTTAAGCAACAAAATTATGAAAGTGACTGAACAGAATCTGTTGGCATATCTTATAGCCTTAAATTCACACTAAGCCTTACATGTGAGACACAAGGCGTTACCTTGGAACATAAAATGTCAAATTATTATACTTTCCATTTCATTTTACCCGGAGAAGCACCAAGACTTGAGCCCTTATCCTACTACGTGGGGCTGCTTGACCAACATCATTGATCTCTATAAAAATCTGTTCCACTTTGTTTTAGCTAATTCAAGGGCTATTTCCTAATATGAACTTATGAATGAAATGCATTGACTTGCATATTTCATATTACATAGTTAGTTTCATACAACAAAAATCATGTCTTGTCTCACTAGGTTGCATCAATTAGCTTTATTTAAGAAAAATAACACATTACCCATATTAATAACCTACCCTATCAATAAAACTTTTCATCTGATTTGGCACAGTCACCAAATTGAAAGTGTACCAAATAATAAACAATATAGAAATATATAAAATAGAACTTACATTTTTTCTAGCGTAAAAGAACGTGCTCTGAGAAATTCGGAATTCATAGTTGGAAAAACACCTAAATTTGGTATCTGAGGCAGGGCATTTCCATTCAGTTGAAATCAGGTCAGGCAAGAGGCAACTGAGACCCTCATTGATTAGGTGCCTACCCTGATATATTTTATGGAATTTGTGCCTGTAGTTTTATTTTCTTTATTCTTATTCTCTTTCCTAACCAAATATTGGGTTTCTAAAACCTGTGCCAGGACTCCACCATCAACTAGCAGTTCAGCTGTACGCCTGTACCACAGACCCCATTGTCGTGATCAGAACCAAACAACGACTTATGTGTAAATCTTGAAGGGGAATAGAAAACTAAATATCATTATTTGACCCAATTAGCAATTCATGAAGATATCAAGAACCAACAATTGGCAAGTAAACTCGGAAGAAATCAAGAACCAACAATTCATGAACCGAAAGTACAAAAAAAGAAAGAAATCAGAAATTAAATTAAATAAAAAGAGTCGAAGAAAAAATAAACCCTAGGGCTGATGGGTTACAACGAAACCTAAATGCTGGACAATCGGGTACAGACCCGTCAATGTAAACTCAGAAGAAATCAAGAACAGAGCACAAGATTACGAACATGAGAGCAACCGTGACCGTCGAAAACGCCGAAGTAGTGGAAGTTCTCTTGAGAGAAACAAGGCCGAACCGAGACGGAATCTTCCATGTCTCTTCTACGTCCACAAACGGACGTGACACCGAACTTAGGAGTATTTTCACATTCAGAATAATCCGAAACAGTGACAGTTTTCGTTTTCGTTTCCGAAGAAGCAGCAACATCGTTTTCCGGCTTGGATTCCGTCTTGTGTCCACTGGATTCGGCGCAATTGGAAACTGCGTTACCGCAATCCCTAAGATCCAACTTAGGACGTTTGCGGGAACCCTCAGGAGGAGGCACTGCCATGCCAGCGATGTATTTGAGCGGAAGAAGCTCCAAACTCCTGTGACGAGAAGGGCGAGAGGTTGGCTCAAGTGGAGTGGCGGCGTCAACTTCAACAACTAAACAGCATATTCCAGCCATTCAGACTCTCTTAAGTTCTAACAGAGAATTCAAGTCTTTCTTTCTTTCAAGTTTCAACAAACACAGAAACACGAGAGTATAAAAAGAAAAGAGAGTGGAACCGTTAATAGAGAGGGAAAGGACCCAGTGAAATGGGGTTAGGGAAAGAGTATAGAAAGAGAAGAGAGTGGAACCGTTAATAGAGAGGGAACGGACCCAGTGAAATGGAGTAGGGGTAAAGGTTTTCTAGGCGGCGAGAGTGAGAGAGAATTGTTCACCTGGGTCACGGAATCTTGATCGTTCATAACATAAGTACTTTCTCTTTCGAACACGTGGTCTGCATCTTTTTCAAACGACTACGTGGCACCAAACATTTTCATCCACCTAGGTTCAACCCTTCTTCTTTTTCAGACACGCACGTGGTACTATCTCTCTCTCTTACTGCCTTCCTTTTCTATTTTCTATTTTTTACTTCCAATTCCAAACCTGTTTTATTTCATTTCGTTCCCCATAACTGAAATTGAAATATGAGTGCGGAAACCATACTTTGTTTAAGTAATTTGATGTTAAAAATGCAATTTGTCTGTTAGCAATATTATCCATATTAGTATATTTATTTAATTTTATTTTAGAAATAAATTTTAATATTTTAAATAAATTATCAATTATTAAAATAATTTAAATTTTAAAAATATTTATTATTATAAATCTTCATTATAACATAAATCTTAATCAAATATTTATTTATCATAATTTTAGTCCTATGAAATAAATAATTACCAATAATCTATAACATAACATCTATTATTTATAACAATGGTAAAAGGTTCTATAGTCTATATCTATAGTCTATAATTTATAATTTCAAGTAAATATAATAAGTGTTTGTCGGGTAGTATACTCGACAACCACAAAGACTTAGCAGTCTTGCATATATAAATGATATATTCGAAACGGTGCGATTAAGTGTAACACCCCCTTTTTATTTACTTATTTTACTTATATTTTAATTAGTAATTTAAAGTGGTTAATGATATAGTAAATAAAAGAGAGATTTAGGAAACAACACTTTTATTACATAAGATTTAAAGTTCATTACAACTAGATTGCATAACTTTGTCCTATTATTATTTTACATAACTATCTTTCTACTACTTTAGAACATCTACCCAACACTTCTACACGCAAAACATAGCAAGCTTCACAACCGGATAGTAGTAACAACCAGTGCAAAACAGTGACAACTTCTCAATCCTACAATTCTGTTCCCTCGAACGTTGTCCGAGATCATCACAGGTGTTAAAACACAAAGTGCAAGGGTGAGCTTTCCTTAAACCATGATCACAAATAATTTTAACTATAGGAAAACTAAGTGAAAATATTCATAAAAACCCATATTCATTAAACAATCTATAATATTCTTCAGGATTTCTTTAAAAATATTAATTTATTATTTTAAAACCTGTGTAAAGACAAACCTTCAGTTCAATTCACAAATTAAGATGACCAACCACAATAAAACGAATAAACCATTTATCACAATAAATAATTTAAGCATGAATTCCAATCATATATTCAATTAAAACACACAACCACTATTGTATGCTCCTAGTTCTATATGATGCATGCACCTCCACCATGCATTTTCACTCTTCACTCGAAATGCAATGTGGCGCCCTCCACTGAAAATAGTCTGGGGCATCTGATTCTCACTCTCAATCAGACCCACCAGAGGTAGACACTCCGTAATTTGTCAAGTTCCCTCAGTGTCCGGCAGGACCTCCCCCGCAACATGTGATCATCATGAGCAGGGCAATTTCCCCACCAAGAGAACCCCCCAGTCCACGACATTCCACTCACTCAGACGGGAATCCGTGACTTACGGACTTGGTCTACTACTATTCACTCATCAATGCAACATGTTCTAGGACCTTGAATTGTATAATGACCTTCATTATATTTCAGATATTGACCTTTCCACCAGGTCATCTTCATCTCACCTCATTCTAAGTATTGCCCATTCACCAAGCAATCTTAGAATATTGCCTCTCCACTAGGCATTTCCAATCGGTCATTAAACAATTCAAGTCCATCATTATTTCAATGCAACTATGCATATCACCACTTAATCACATCCAATTCACAAAGTAATTGCATATTTTGTACAAAACAAGTTATACTTGAATGTATAATAAAACAACCATATACCACCATAAATTTGTGTTTGTAATGTTGAGAACACGTTTATGAACAAATTTGTGACACTGACACATTTCTTCCTTAATTCTACTATTCACGTGAACAGTGTGTCAGACGCATAGTATTTTACTATTCATATGAATAGTCCATCAGACAAATAGTATTTTACTATTTATATGAATAGTCCATAAGACGAATAGTAAGTTACTATTCATATGAATAGTCATAAGACGAATAGTATGTTACTATTCATATGAACAGTGCATCTGACGAATAGATTTTACTATTCGGATGAACAAGATCTCACAAAATTATATTCACATGAATATCGATCGATCGAATAGTATCTTACTATTTATATGAATAGTATCTCGCAAATGAAATTCTATTCACATGAATACCGATCGATCGACGAATAGTAATGCACTATTCATATGAATAGTGCATCGATTTAATAGTATTGTACTATTTATATGAATAGTATCTCGCAAATGATCTATTCACATGAATACTTTTTTGCATCGACGAATAGTAATTTACTATTCATATAAATAGTGCATCGATTTAATAGTAAAATCAAAAAAAGAAAACACGATCTTAAAGAATTAAAAGGATTGTAAGAAGGATGAAGAAAGGAAACACCAAGAATCTAAAGGAAAATAATGAAAGTATCAAAGGGAGTGGAAGTACTAAGAAAACAAGGAATAGAAAAAGAAGGATAAGGAAAGATCCCATTACTGCAAGAAACTAAAGAAAGATAATGAAAGTACCAACAAAACAAAGGATAGAAAAGAAGGATAAGGAAAGGTCCCCTTACTGCAAGAAACTAAAGAAAGATAATGAAAGTACCAACAAAACAAAGGATAGAAAAGAAGGATAAGGAAAGATCCCCTTACTGCAAGAAACTAAAGAAAGATAATGAAAGTACCAACACAACAAAGGATAGAAAAGAAGGATAAGGAAAGGTCCCCTTACTGGTTTCTCCTAGCTTCCTATATTCTTCCTCTACTTACGTGCTCCTACCTTGGTTGGAGAGATTTCTTCCTAAGGTGGAGAAAGTATAGAAAGGTTTTTTGTAGAGAAGATAGTTTGAGAGAATGTAGGAGTATTCTTTGAGTTGTATCTTCATTTGAAACATTTAAGCCCTATTTATAACCTTCCTAAGGCGGTGCTACAGTAATTTCGGGCAGCTACAGTAATTTCGGGTAGCTACAGTAATGTCGGTCAGCTACAGTAATGTCGGCAGCTACAGTATGGCGGTTTGCTACAGTAATGGAGGTTGCTACAGTAATTGCGGTTGCTACAGTAATTTGCTACAGTATTTTTAAATTTCTTGAATGTTACAAAAAAACCTTTCTTAAACTGTATTTAATTTTTTGGGATGTTACATGCAGCTCGTCTAGCAGTAGCTTGTGCAGTAGCTTTGGTAGTGTCGGCTGTAGCAGTGATCTCTTCGACAGATGCAACTTCCCCAGCGGTAGTTTGTGCAGTAGCATCTCCAGAATATTACCTACAGTAGTAGTTTACGGTTATCCCCAGACAACGACGGCTCGGGCGAAAGAATATCTCCGATAGTATTACATGCGGTAAAAGTGTACGTCGGGAGTAACCCCTGACGGCGACTTCGGCGTGCCGGCTCTAAGACAATATCTCCCGACAGTGCGGCTCGTCCAGCAAGGTAATTGTGCGGAAGAGCATCCTCGATATTATCTGCAGTAGTAGTGTCTGTCGGGCTAGCATCACCGACGGCGATAGCTACGGCAGTCCCGCCTCTAGCAGCGATCTCTCTGACAGGTGCAGCTTCCCCAATGGTAGCTTGTGCAGTAGCATCCCTAGTAGTATTACCAACTACGGTAGTACCGGCTCTAGCGACAACTCAAGCAGTACCATCTCCGGTAGTATTACATGCAGGAGTAGTGTTTGTCAGGATAGCATACCCAACAGTGCCAGCTCCGGCAGTACCGGCTATAGCAGCTATATCTCCGAAAATGTGCAACTCATTTAGAAGTAGCTTATGCAGTAGTATCCCCAGTGGTATTACCAGCAGTAGTAGTTTCTGTCGGGGTAGCATCCCCGACACCGACACTCTTTTGCATTACCGATCTTGCGCTGTCTCGACAAGTTCAATTGCCCAATGCGGCGGCTAAAAGAGACCTCTAGTAGTATTACCTGCAGTAGTAGTGTCTGTCGGGGTAGCATACCCAATCACGACAGCTCCGGCAGTGCCTACTATAACAGCGATATCTCTGACTAGTACAACTCGTCCACCAGTAGCTTGTGCAGTAGCATCCCCAGTAGTATTACCCGCAGCAGTAGTTTCTGTCGGGGTAACATCCCTGACAGCGACAAGTCTGGTAGTGCCCGATCTTGTAACGATATCTCCGACAGGTTCAGTTCGTCTAGCGGTAGCTCAGGAAGTAGCATCTTCGTTAGTATTACCTGCAGTAGTAGTGTTTGTCGGGGTAGTATACCCGACAGCGAAAGCTCCGGCAGTGCCTCTTATAGCAGCGATATCTTCGACAGGTGCAGCTCGTCTAACAGTAGCTTGTGTGGTACCATCTCTAGTAGTATTACCTGTAGTAGTAGTGTTTGTCGGGGTAGCATACCCGACAACGAAAGCTTCAGCAGTGCCTGCTATAGCAGCGATATCTCCGACAGGTGCAGCTCGTCTGGCAGTAGCTTGTGCCCTAGCATCCCCAACAGTATTACTTGTAGTAGTAGTTTTTTCCGAAGTAGCATCCCCGACAACGATAGCTCTGGCAGTGCCCGATCTTGCAACGATATCTCCGACAGGTTCAGCTCGTTTAGTGGCAGCTCGGGCAGTAGCATATTCGGTAGCATTACCTACAGTTGTAGTGTCTGTCGAGGTAGCATACTCGACCGCGAAAGCTCCGGCAGTGCCTGCTATAATAGCGATATCTCCGACAGGTGCAGCTTGTCTAGTAGTAGCTTGTGCAGTGGCATCCTTAGTGGTATTACCAGTAGTAGTAGTGTCTGTCGGGGTAGCATCCTCGACAGGGACAGCTCTGGAAGTGCCCGATCTAGCAACGATATCTCTGACAGGTTCAGTTGGTCTAACGACAGCTCCGGCAATGGCATCTCCAATAGTATTACCTGTAGTAGTAGTGCCTGTCATGGTAGCTTCCCCGACAGCGACAACTCTGAAAATTCCGGCTATAGCAGCGATATCTCCGAAAAGGTGCGGCTAATCCGAAAGTAGCACAGGCAAAGAAGATCCCCAGTGATACACAAAGTAGTAGTTTCTATCGGGGTAGTATCCCCGACACCGACAACTATTGTAGTACCCGATCTTGCAGCGGTATCTCACAGGTTCAGCTCGTCTAAATCTGGCAGCTCAAGCAGTAGAATCTCCAGTAGTATTACCTACAGTAGTAGTGTCTGTCAGGGTAGCATACCCGACAATGACAGCTCCGGCAGTGTCTGCTATAACATCGATATCTCCGACAGGTACAACTTGTCCACCAATAGCTTGTGCAGTAGCATCCCCAATAGTATTACCTGCAGTAGTAGTGTCTGTCGGGGTAGCATCCCCGACAACGATAGCTCCGGTAGTGCCGCCTCTAGCAGCGATCTCTCAGATAAATGCAGCTTCCCCAGTGGTAGCTTGTGCAGTAGAATCCCTAGTAGTATTACCAGCGGTAGTAGTTTTTGTGCTACCCCCGACACCGACAAATTTGGCAGTGCCCGATCATGCAGCGTTATCTCCGACGAGTTCAGCTCGTCTAGCGGCAGGTCAGGTAGTAGTATTCTAGTAGTATTACCTGCAGCAGTAGTGTCTGTCGTGGTAACTTCCCCAACAGCGATAGCTCCGGCAGTGCTGGCTATTGCAGCGATATCTCCGAAAGGTGCAGCTCATCCACAAGTAGCTTATGCACTGGCATCCCTAGTAGTATTACGCTTAGTAGTAGTCTCTGTCGGGGTAACATCCCCGACAGTGACAACTCTGGAAATGCCGGCTACAACAGCGATATCTCCGACAGTTGGAGCTCGTCTAGCGGCAACTCAGACAGTAGCATCTTCAGTTGTATTAACTACAGTAGAAGTGTTTGTCAGGGTAGCATCCCCGACAACGACAACTTCGGCAGTTTCGACTCTAGCAGGTATATCTCCGACAGGTGCAGCTCGTCCACAGTAGCTTGTGCAATAGCATCCCCAGTAGTATTATCTGCAGTAGTAAAGTCTATCGGGGTAGCATCCCCGACAGCAATAGCTCTGGCAATGCCAGCTCTAGCGACGATCTCTCCGACAGGTGTATCTTGCCCACCGGTAGATTGTGCAGTAGCATCCCCAGTAGTATTACCTACAGTAGTAGTTTCTGTGCTACCCCCGACAGCGAAAGCTCTGGTAGTGCCTGATTTTGCAGCGATATCTCCGATAGGTGTAGCTCGTCTAGCGGCAGCTCGTCTAGCGGCAACTCGGGCAGTAGCATCTCCGGTAGTATTACTTGCAGTAATACTGTCTGTCGGTGTAGCATGCCCGATAGTGAAAGCTCCGGCGAAGAAACCGCTATAGCAAATGATATCTTCGATGTGCGGCTGCCCGACGAAGAATCTTATGCAAAGAGCATCCCCAGTAATATTACCTGCAACAGTAGTTTCTGTCGGGGTAGCATCGCCAACAGCGATAGCTCTAACAGTGCCCGATCTTGCAACGATATCTCCGACAGGTTCAACTCGTCTAGCGGCAGCTCGGGCAGTAGCATCTTCGGTAGTGTTACCTGCAGTAGTAGTGTGTGTCGACGTAGCATACCCGACAACGAAAGCTCCGACAGTGCTTGCTATAGCAGCGATATCTCCGACAGGTGCAACTCATCTAGTAGTAGCTTGTGCAGTAGCATCCCTAGTAGTATTACCAGCAGTAGTAGTGTCTGTCGGGCTAGCATCCCTGATAGTGACAGGTCTGACAGTGCCCGATCTTGTAATGATATCTATGACAGGTTCAGCTCGTGTAGCGGCATCTCGGGCAGTAGCATTTTCGGTAGTATTACCTATAGTAGTAGTATCTATCGGGGTAGCATCCCCGACAACGACAGTTTTGGGAGTGCGCGATCTTGCAGTGGTATCTCCGACAGGTTCAGCTCGTCTAGTGGTAGCTCCGGCAGTAGCATCTTCAGTAGTATTACCTGTAATAGTTGTGTCTGTCGGGTAGCATACCCAATTGCGACAGCTCCAAGCGATTCGTTATAACACCGATATCTCGATTCTACAACTCGTCAACTAGTAGCTCAGGCAAAAGAGCATCCCTAGTAGTATTACCACGCGCGTGTAGTTTACGCATTTCTGGGTAGCATCCCCAACAACGACAGGTCTGGCAGTGCCCGATCTTGTAACGATATCGGTTCAGCTCGTCGAGCGGTAGCTCGGGAAATAGCATCTTCGGTAGTATTACCTGCAGTAGTAGTGTCTGTCGATGTAGCATACCCGACCGCGAAAGCTCCTGTAGTGCCTGCTATAGCAGCGATATCTCCAACAGGTGTCACTCATCTGGTAGTAGCTTGTGCAGTAGCATCCCTTGTAGTATTACCAGCAGTAATAATGTCTGCCGGGGTAGCATACCCGACAGCGACATCCCTGGCAGTGCTGGCTGTTGCAGCGATATCTTCGACAGGTGCAACTCTTCTTGAAGTAGCTTGTGCAGTAAAATCCCCAGCAGTATTACCAGCAGTAGTAGTTTTTGTCAGGGTAGCATCCCTGACAGTGACAGCTCTGGCAGTGCCCGATCTTGCAACAATATCTCCGATAGGTTCAGCTCGTCTAGCGACAACTCGGACAGTGGCATCTCTGGTAGTATTACAAGCAGCAGTAGTGTCTGTCATGATAGCACACCCGACAGCGACAGGTCCGGCAGTGTAGGCAATTGCAGTGATATCTTCAACAAGTGCAGCTCGTCTAGCAGTATCTTGTGCAGTAGCATCCCCAGTAGTATTACCAGTAGTAGTAGTGTTTGTCGGGATGGTATCCTCGACAGCGACAGATTGGCAATGCCTGATCTTGCAACAATATCTCTGACAGGTTCAGCTCGTCTAGCGGCAGCTCGGGCAGTAGTGTCTCCGGTAGTATTACCTGTAGTAGTAGTTTTTGTGCTACCCCCGACAGCGACAGCTTCGGCAGTGCCCGATCTTGTAGCGATATCTCTGACAGGTTCAGTTTGTCTAGTGACAGCTCGGACAACATCTCTGGTAGTATTACATGTAGTAGTAGGGTCTGTCGTGGTAGCATACCCGACAGCGACAGCTCCGGCAGTGCCGGCTATTGCAGCGATATCTTCGACAGGTGCAGCTCGTCTAGCAGTAACTTGTGCAGTAATGATAAGTGCTAGATTATACATGTTTTCCTAGGTGTTTTCAGTCCATTTTCATCCATTTTTACTAGGTTTAGTTATAGTTTAGACAAGAAAACAGTGAAAATATCATGTTTGTTTAATATTAGTCCTTGATTTGGTGTTTCATTAGTTTTATAGGTCTTTCTTGTGTTTTTAAGTCATTTTAATCTCTTTCTTGTTATTTTCTAGGTTCATTGAAGGAATGAAGAAGAGATAGGAGCAAGGAGTAGATTGAAGACAAAAATTGAAGATTGGAATGAAAACCCATGGACCTAAGATAAAGACTTAGAGTGCAAGCCATCAAGAAGAAGAGAAATGGAAGCTCAAGTCAAGGGAACAAGACCAGCATTTGCGCCAGGGCGCAGCACAGGACAAGCCAGGGGCGCAAATCAGTTTCCCTCTCTGCCAATTTGCGTTAGGGCGCAAGCAAGGCCAAGCCAGGGCGCAAGTCTCCATCCTCCCATGTTCAGGTGCGCCAGGGCGCAAACAAGGCTCAACCTGGGCACAAATCTCCTTCCTTTCCTGTCCAAATGTGCCAGGGCGCAAACTAGGGCTTATGCAGGGCGCAAACTAGGGCTCATGCAGGGCGCAAATCATGGTTTCTCCTCTGCCAAGGTGCGCCCAGGCGCAAATCTATTAAGGGTGAGGCACAAATACTGCAGTATAAATAGGGATCTTTGGGCGCGAAAATGGGAATCGAATTCTATCTTCTCCTGCACGCTTCCTCTGCAAAATTCTCTCTTCTCCACTCTCATTTTTCCCATCCTCCACCAAACCTCGAAGATTTCAGAAGCCTTGGAGCTTGTGGAAGCAAGATTCAGATCTTCATGGAGTACTTCTTGTGTTTGAATTCCTTTTCTCTTCTTCCATTTCACATTTCCATGTTAGGCTAGATCTCTAGGTTAGGGATTGGGGATTTTGGTTCTGTAACTCTTGTAAAGACTTTTTCATGTTAATTCAAGTGTAATTTCATTCAATTGATTGATCTCTTCTTACTTATTGCCAATTCTTGAGGTTTATTCACGAAATTCAAATAGTTGATAGGAATATTGGTGTTTGAATTGACCGAACTGCTTCCTTAGGATTTGTATCTCATTTCAATTGTACGATTGGAAAATTGATAATTGAATTAGGAGAGGAAGTAGATCACTATAGTCATGCATGAGTCTAGGGATAGAACTTGTATGCTATGAGATGTTAGGAATTCATCTGTTTCGCTTCTTGAATTACTTTCTATCTTTATCTAAGGGATTATGGATTATAGGAGTAATTCAAAGGGACTAAATACCTAGGAATAGGATTAGTCTTCGGTATCATGAATTCTATCTCCACTTGATTGAATCTTTGTTGAATTGACATAGGATGTGGTTACTTGAGGGAAGAATCAAATGAACCGTTTCCCTAACTGTCTTCACTATCTTGTTTAGAAACCTAAACATTTACTGCTTTCTTTAATTGTTTGCATTGTATTACTACTTTTACATAGACACTTAGTCTCACATAAATGATTGATTCATTGATTCGTCCTAATAGAGAAGCATGTTAAGTAATCGGTAATTCATCATTTAGTCTCTGTGGTTCGACAACCTTTACTCATCTTTTCTAAACTTGTAAACGACCGGTACACTTGCCGTAGTGTGACTAAAATAAGTCAACAAGTTTATGGCGCCGTTGCCGGGGACTATTGAGTGAATATCGATAGTCTTGACATGCTCACTACTTAGGACATTTTATTTTATATTTTTTTTACTTTACTCATCTGTTCATAGCCATACTTGTTTTGTTTTGTTTTGTTTTGGTTTTTACTTTTTTGAATACTTGTATATTTTTCACTCTGTTTTTGGTGTTTCCTGCTTTCGCTGTATTTTAGTTTATGTGAAAAGACAAGGAAATTAACCTTTTGTTTGAACCAGAAATTGAAAGGCTTTGTAGGAGGAATCTGAAGGCCAATAAAGAACAAAGAGAACAAGGAAAACGGATCAGAAAACTCTGCAGAAATTATGGATAACCAAAGACGCATGACACTTGAGGAGTTGTACACTCCGAATGCTATGGGCTGTGGATCAAGCATTGCACCACCTAGTGTCACAGCCAGCAATTTTGAGATCAAACCTGCTCTTACTCAACTAGTAAGGCAGGAACAATTTGGAGGTCTGGAAGAGGAAGATCCCAATCAACATGTGCATAATTTTCTACAGATTTGTGGTACAATCAAGATGAACGGAGTGCCGGATGATGTCATTCGGTTGAGGCTGTTTGAATTTTCTCTCAAGGGTGAAGCTAAGATGTGGCTCCAGAGTTTTCCTCATGGATATTTTACTACATGGGAGGACTTGGTGAACACATTTCTTGCTCAGTACTTTCCACCAGAGAAGTATAATTACTTTAGAGCAGAAATTTCTTGCTTCAAACAGAAGGATGGAGAATCTATTAGTGAGGCATGGAGGAGATTCAAGTCCCTATTGAGAAGGTGCCCTCACCATGGATTTTCTGATCTTCAACAAGTCCATATTTTTTACAATGGACTTAGGTCGCATACCAGATTGTTAGTGGATGCCTCTGTAGGAGGTTCACTAAGAAAGAAGGATGCGAATGAAGCAAGGATGATCATTGAGACTATGGCTTCAAACCGGTATGATGCTCCTAGTGACTTTTATGGTGAGAGAAGAGGAGTAATTGAGCTTGGGGCTAATGATGCTCTATTAGCTCAAAACAAGTTGATGACTCAAAAGATGGACCAAATTATGAAGCAACTTCAAGTGGTTCAGCTTAATGCTATTCAAGCACCTCAAGTAACCTGTGATTACTGTGGAGGAGGACATCAAGTAGAGTTTTGTGATGGCTCAGGTATGAACATTGAGGAGCAAGCTCAAGTGAATTACATGGGTAATCCTCAAGGTAACACCTATTCCAACACAAACACATATAATCCTCACCAAAGAAACCATCCAAATCTGTCCTATAGAAACAATAACTTCCTCCAACCTAACTCTTCCTCTTATGACCAGAATTTTAAGCCAACCTTCAATCCTAAACCAGCATTCAACCCAAACCTGCCATATAACCAGAATTTCAATCAATATCAAAACCAGACTTCTCAATCTAACCAACATTTCACCCAAAATCAACCATCCAATCTACCTTTCAACTCAAACCAGTCTAAATTCATACCCAACCAGTCTAGAAATGCTCCAACAGGTTCCAATGTGAATCCTATCCCTAGAGAAGGCTCTTCCAATTTAGAGAGCATGTTCATGTCCTTTATGCAAAGGACTGAATCGATGTTTACAAATCAAGAAGCCTCCATTAGGAACCTGGAATCACAGATTGGTCAGCTCTCTAAGCAATTATCTGAAAGAAATCAAGGAAATCTGCCAAGTGACACCATAGTGAACCCAAAAGAAAAATGTGCAAGGCAATCACCACAAGAAGTGGTAAGGTGTTGGGGAAAGAGGATGAAGAGCCGAAAGGAGATGCAGTGGAAGAAGAAAATAATTCAAAGAATGAAAGGCAAACACCTTTGCCTACAGTTCTTACTGAGCTGAAAGACTCGCCTAGGAAAACAAAGAGGCAAATCATAGAAGAGGTTGGTCAGCATGATCACATCTCCCCCTACTACAAGCTTCCCTATCCACAAAGAGTGAAGAAGGCCAATGATGATAAACAGTTCGCTAAATTCTTCGATATATTGAAGAATTTGAGAATCAACATCCCTTTCTCTGAAGCACTACAGAAAATGCCATCCTATGCCAAGTTTATGAAGGAGATCCTATCCAACAAAAGGATGCTTCTGGATGATGAGACAGTGGCAATGATAGAAGAATGCAGTGCTATTATTCAGAGAAAGTTGTCTCAAAAACTGAGAGATAGAGGGCCCTTCACCATTCCTTGTTCCATAGGCGAAGTGCCAGTAGGTAAGACTTTGATTGATTTAGGAGCCAGTATTAATTTGATGCCTCTCTCTGTTTTGCAGAAACTCAATATACATGATATTCAGCCCACTATGATGACGCTGCAACTAGCCGACCGCTCCACCAAACGTCCTTATGGAGTAGTGGAGGATCTCCTAGTGAAAGTGGACAAGTTCGTCTTCCCTGCAGATTTTGTGGTGCTGGACATGGAAGCCGATGAAGAAGTTCCAATTATCCTAGGGCGACCATTCCTAGCCACGGGAAGAGTTCTCATCGATGTGGCACAAGGCGAGTTGATTTTGAGGGTAGATGAAGAGAAGGTATCATTTAACATCTTTGATGCAATGAAATTCCCTGCTGAAAAATCCCAATGCATGATGATAGATGTGTTGGACCCTATAGTGGAAAGTGTTTTTGAGAACGAAATTTTTGACATCAAAATGGATGAGGAAATTTCCAGTACCTCAAGTTGTGAAAATGAAAAACAAGAAGTCAAAAATTTCGTAGCTCTTGTAGAGGCTGACACTTCACTATCATCATGTATTGAGCCACCAAAGGAAACACCTAAAGGTGGATAAAAAAGTTGAAGATGTGAATTGTAAACTTAAGCAACTTCCCTCTCATTTAAGATATGCTTTTCTTGAAAAAAATGACATTTTTCCAGTGATCATAAGCAATTCTTTAGATAAGAGGGAAGAGGACAAACTGCTTAAGATTCTCAAAGAACATAAATCGGCAATTGGGTGGAAAATTTCTGACTTGAAGGGTATTAGTCCCTCGTTTTGCATGCACAAGATTTTGCTTGAGGATGGTTTTAAACCTGTGATACAACCTCAAAGACGTTTAAATCCTACTATGAAGGAGGTTGTACACAAGAAAGTCCTCAAACTACTTGATGCTGGAATTATCTATCCCATTTCAGATAGTTCTTGGGTAAGTCCAGTTCAAGTAGTTCCCAAAAAAGGGGGCATGACTGTAGTGGCAAACGAGAGGAATGAATTAATTCCCCCTAGGACAATGACAGAGTGGAGAATGTGCATAGATTATAGGAGGCTGAATGGACCAAATGCTTGAGAGGTTAGCTGGGCATGCTTACTACTGTTTTCTGGATGGATACTCTGGGTATAATCAAATTGTTGTAGACCCTAAGGATCAAGAAAAAACTGCTTTTACTTGTCCTTATGGGATCTTTGCATACCGGAGGATGCCATTTGGGTTGTGTAATGCACCAACAACCTTTCAACGCTGTATGATGGCCATTTTTGGCGATATAGTAGAAAAATTTATTGAAATTTTCATGGATGATTTTACAGTGTTCGGTTCCACTTTTGAAAATTGCTTGGAAAATTTAGCTTGTGTGCTAAAACGATGCCAAGAAACCAACCTTGTTTTGAACTGGGAAAAATGTCATTTTATGGTTCAAGAAGGGATCGTTTTAGGACACAAAATCTCTTTTAACGGTATAGAAGTGGATAGAGCAAAAATCGACGTGATAAAGAAACTTCCTCCTCCAGTTAATGTGAAAGGAGTGCGCAGTTTCTTAGGTCACGCCGGTTTCTACCGAAGGTTCATCCAAGACTTTTCAAAAATTTCAAAACCACTATGTGACTTGCTGGTAAAGGAAGTGACCTTTAATTTTGATGAAGCCTGCCTAAAAGCCTTTGAGACTTTGAAAGAAAAGTTAACATCAGCTCCTATCACAACTGCTCCAGATTGGAGTTTACCTTTTGAAATCATGTGTTGTTGGACTTAAAGCTTGATGATGCTTGAAGCTGCTCAACCTTTAGTGTTTTGCTTTTGATGTTTATGTAATCTTTTGTTTTCCTTAGATAAATTGTAATAAGCTTTTCATTGTATTGATTGTTTAGGATAGGCTTGTGCTTGTGATTGTTCTTGTGTGACAAGTCTTAGGTAAGTAAAGTCATTACTTGTGTTGGAGATTCAAATCATTCATTTCCCTCTTTGTTTTTAAGAAAAAGTTTTTGGTAATTGACTGAGGTAATAGATTACCAGAAACTGGTAACAGATTACCAACTAAGGTAATAGATTACCAGAAACTGGTAACAGATTACCAACTAAGGTAATAGATTACCAGAAAACGGTAATAGATTACCACAGTTTGGTAACAGAGTGGAAATTTGTGATTTTCTCTGTGGTAATCGATTACCACTCGGATTAATCGATTACCGAGGTTAAAAACACTTGAGATGATGTTTACTTGTCGATAATCGATTACCAACAGCTGTAATCGATTACCACCATCAGAAATCAATTAAATTGCTCAAAATGGGTTTTTATCTTGTTTTCTATATAAACCCTCTTTCAAAATATTTCATAAGAACTTTGAAAATACGAAAAGGATTGATCTTACACTTTCATATCTTCTTTGAAACTGAGTTTATATTTTCTCCAAGAAATCCTTCAAAGAATTGAAAAGGTTTTCAAGAAAAGTTTTCAAAGAGCAATCTTGGTTGAGTTTCAATGGTTGGTTTGTCTTGTGCTTCATGTTGATCAGATTCTACACTATCAGGTGTTCTCTAAACTGATCTTTATTGTTTGTTTTGGTTTGGGTTGATTACTCTAAGAGAGAGGTCTCTCTAGGAAAGAGTAAGGTGATTTGAGAAAGGCTTCTCAAAGGATTGGTTCTTGGAGGTGCCAAGACCAAGGAGAACTGTTCTTTGGATTAAAGAACAGGTGTTGGGTGTTTTGATTTCGTTTTTATGTTGCTTGTGCAGAGTGAATGTAAAGAACATAAAAGGGATCATTGTTATAGTGGAACACCAATTGCAACAGGTTGTTGAATTGGGACTGGACGTAGGCCGGAAGCCGAACCAGTATAAATCCTCTTATACACTCTTCTTCTACCTTACGCTTTTATATTTTGTCAATACGATTAACTGTAACATTGAATTACATTGTTTACATTTGGTAATTGACTGCGTAATTGATTCATATCTTGAACACTTGAATACAAATACTGATTCTCTAAGTATATTGATTGCTAATATGTTTCTCTGATCTTTCTTAAGTGTTTCCGCTGTGTATCTTTGATATATCTTGTTCTAACGCTTATTCATTTGAGGTTGATTAGTTAAACAAGATTAGTTTTAATCTGAAATAAAAAGAAAGTAGAAACGACATTAATTTGGGCATTTTGGGAACTAGAATCTATTCACCCCCCTCTAGATTCACATAGGGACCAACAATTTGTATCAGAGCTTTAACTAGTAAATCACTCTAGTAATCCTTGTTAGTTCCCTGGAATGGCTAGTAATCTTTTACCCTTCGCTGAAGGAGCTTCGATAAATTGATCTCCATTGTTCTGCGGTGATAACTATCCATTTTGGAAAGTTCGCATGAAGATCTTTATGGAATCTATTCACAGAAGTATCTGGCAGGCTGTGGTAAATGACTACAAAGTTCCAATAAAAATAGAAAATGGAAAAGAAATAGAGAAACCTTTTGAGGAATGGGACATGGATGAGATTAGAAGGGCTGAAAATGACGCTAAGGCCTTGAATATCATACACTCTGCTTTGAATTCTGATGAGTTTTTCAGGATATCAGCTTGCACAACAGCAAAAGAAGCATGGGAGCTTATCATGGTAACCCATGAAGGTACTGCTGAGGTGAGAAGAGCTAGGAAAAACACACTCATTCAAGAGTATGAGACATTCAGAATGTTCCAAGGAGAATCAATAATGGAAATGCAGAAGAGACTTACACACATCATCAACCATCTCAAAGGACTTGGCAAGAACTTCATTGAAGAAGAAGTGAATGTCAAGATTCTGAAATCCTTGAACAGAAAGTGGCAACCTACAGTGACGGCCATAACTGAATCCAAGAACCTTGTTGCTATGACAAGTGCTGAACTGTTTGGGAAACTTAGAGAATATGAAATGGATATGACTCGCATGGCAGATGAGGAACAAAAGGACAAGAAAACCAAAAGCCTTGCACTGAAAATGGAAGACACATCAAGTGAGTGTGATACATCCAGCTGGGCAAGTGAGTCCGAACATGAAAACATGAACCAAATGGTAAGAAAGTTTAAAAAGTTCATGAGAATGAAAAATGGTAAGAAAAGGTTCAACAATTCTAAGAAGGGCTTCAAAAGTAGTGAGAGTTCGTCTTCAAAGGTGACTTGCTATGAGTGTGGCAAGGTTGGTCACTACAGGTCTGAGTGCCCCAACATGAGGAATGCCAACTGCAATGAGCCTAGAAGATCTAAACATAATGAAAGGTCCAAGAAGGATATATTCAGAAAGAAGAAAGCATATATAGCTTGGGAAGAGGATGATTCTTCTACCTCTACTGAAAGTGAGATTGAGGAAGAAAATCTTTGCTTCATGGTCAAATCAACAATGGATGAAGAGGTAAGTGATTCTGATTCATCTACTTGTGATTATGATGAATTGCTTACTGCTTTTTGTGATTTGTATAAAGAAGCCAAAAGATTAAGCAAATTGAACAAGGTTTTAAAAAGCAATGTTTCTAATTTAGAAAATAATATATGTGCTTTAAAAAATGATGTTCAAAGATTGAAAGATGAAAATGAAGTTTTGAAACAACCATGTTTTAAGTGTGCTTCAACTTTTGTTTCTTTGAGAAAGAAAAATCTGAAGTTATTTGCATTTGAACAACCATGTAAAAACAGAACCTTCACATGTAGTTATTGCATGAAACCTGGTCATAATTCTTATAATTGCATGATTAGAAAGGAAGGTATATCCTGTGGTTTGTTTAAGTGGGTTAAGAAAGTTAAACTTGATGATGCTAACATGGCTGGACCCAAGAGAAGTTGGGTACCAAAAGCAAAGTAAACTTTCTTGTGTAGATATGCTTGAGAGCCAAACAATCAACAGTTGGTATCAACAATTAGAATCGTGTAACATTTGGTATTCTGGACAATGGCTGCTCAAGACATGTGATTGATGAAGAGATCAAACTTATCTCCTTTCAATCAAAAGAATTTGGATCTGCAGTTTATGGAGATAACATAGAGGGAAAATTTTATACCTCTATCTTTGATAATTCATATTGCTTAACATGTAGAAAATCATATCATTGCATTATATTTGGCAAAACATAGCTCATATTGCATGAAAACATGTTTTTAGAAAAATCTGATGCAGATAATCGATTACCACCAAGGGTTAATCGATTACGATATATTTTGGCCCTTGTGTATTGTATGTTCACTGGAGTAATCGATTACCACACGGGTCAATCGATTACCTCTTTACACTGCTATATTTGTGAATATTTGATAGGCACGGGTTAATCGATTAAGACCTTAAGTCAATCAATTACCCATGTTTTATAACTAATGTCTTTTCAACTCATGTTATAAGAGCAAAGAATAGAGTCAAGGGTCATCTTTTCATACCTTCTCCAAAGGATGGATGAAATGGAAGCAACAACGACTTGATATTTTCTTTAGTTCGTTCATTCTTATCTCTATTCTCTATATTTGATTATAATTCTCTCTGTTTTTGCTTTTGATATTCCAAATAGGGGGAGAAGTATAATAAGTTGATAGAATATAGTTGATAGGGGGAGTAAGGAGTAAGTAGAAATTTGAGTTTGGCTTATATGAACTATATGAACAATTATTTCATGAATCTGCAAAGTTTCTATTTTGTGCTTGCATTGCTAACAAATTGCAGGTTTATCAAAAGAACAATAAGCACCT
Source organism: Hylodesmum podocarpum (assembly GCA_026586105.1). Classification (NCBI taxonomy): domain Eukaryota; kingdom Viridiplantae; phylum Streptophyta; class Magnoliopsida; order Fabales; family Fabaceae; genus Hylodesmum; species Hylodesmum podocarpum. Next base: position 36,872 of record JALJEV010000303.1, on the reverse strand, counting down.
AGGCACTAAGGAAAACTCAAAGTTGGATTTGGTACATCAAAATCAAAAAGGGGGAGATTGTTGGACTTAAAAGCTTGATGATGCTTGAAGCTGCTCAACCTTTAGTGTTTTGCTTTTGATGTTTATGTAATCTTTTGTTTTCCTTAGATAAATTGTAATAAGCTTTTCATTGTATTGATTGTTTAGGATAGGCTTGTGCTTGTGATTGTTCTTGTGTGACAAGTCTTAGGTAAGTAAAGTCATTACTTGTGTTGGAGACTCAAATCATTCATTTCCCTCTTTGTTTTTAAGAAAAAGTTTTTGGTAATTGACTGAGGTAATAGATTACGAAACTGAAACCGTAACATTACCAACTAAGGTAATAGATTACTGTAAATCTGAACGATTACCAACTAAAGGTAATAGATTACCAGAAAACGGTAATAGATTACCACAGTTTGGTAACAGAGTGGAAATTTGTGATTTTCTCTGTGGTAATCGATTACCACTCGGATTAATCGATTACCGAGGTTAAAAACACTTGAGATGATGTTTACTTATTTGATAATCGATTACCAACAATATCGATTACCACCATCGAAATCAATTAGATTGCTCAAAATGGGTTTTTATCTTGTTTTCTATATAAACCCTCTTTCAAAATATTTCATAAGAACTTTGAAAATACGAAAAGGATTGATCTTACACTTTCATATCTTCTTTGAAACTGAGTTTATATTTTCTCCAAGAAATCCTTCAAAGAATTGAAAAGGTTTTCAAGAAAAGTTTTCAAAGAGCAATCTTGGTTGAGTTTCAATGGTTGGTTTGTCTTGTGCTTCATGTTGATCGATTCTACACTATCAGGTGTTCTCTAAACTGATCTTTATTGTTTGTTTTGGTTTGGGTTGATTACTCTAAGAGAGAGGTCTCTCTAGGAAAGAGTAAGGTGATTTGAGAAAGGCTTCTCAAAGGATTGGTTCTTGGAGGTGCCAAGACCAAGGAGAACTGTTCTTTGGATTAAAGAACAGGTGTTGGGTGTTTTGATTTCGTTTTTATGTTGCTTGTGCAGAGTGAATGTAAAGAACATAAAAGGGATCATTGTTATAGTGGAACACCAATTGCAACAGGTTGTTGAATTGGGACTGGACGTAGGCCGGAAGCCGAACCAGTATAAATCCTCTTGTACACTCTTCTTCTACCTTACGCTTTTATATTTTGTCAATACGATTAACTGTAACATTGAATTACATTGTTTACATTTGGTAATTGACTGCGTAATTGATTCATATCTTGAACACTTGAATACAAATACTGATTCTCTAAGTATATTGATTGCTAATATGTTTCTCTGATCTTTCTTAAGTGTTTCCGCTGTGTATCTTTGATATATCTTGTTCTAACGCTTATTCATTTGAGGTTGATTAGTTAAACAAGATTAGTTTTAATCTGAAATAAAAAGAAAGTAGAAACGACATTAATTTGGGCATTTTGGGAACTAGAATCTATTCACCCCCCTCCCTCTAGATTCACATAGGGACCAACATGTGTGATACGAGTGATTATGCTATAGGAGCTGTATTAGGACAAAGAAAGGAAAAACTTGTAAGAGTTATATATTATGCTAGCAGAGTTCTTGACAATGCTCAAGTTAATTATTCAACAACAGAAAAAGAATTGCTAGCTATAGTGTTTGCTCTTAATAAGTTTCGTCCTTATCTCATTGGCTCAAAAATTATAGTATACACTGACCATGCGGCCTTGAAATACCTTCTAATGAAACATGAGAGTAAACCAAGATTGATCCGCTGGGTTCTTCTTCTACAAGAATTTGACATTGAAATAAGAGATAAAAAAGGAAGAGAGAACCTGGTGGCGGATCACTTATCAAGGTTACCTCATGATGAAATAGAAGGTTGTAATATCCCAATTTCTGAAACATTTCCTGATGAAACCCTGTTTGGTATTTTTGAGGCTCCTTGGTTCAGCGATATCGCGAACTTTAAGGTGTCTAACTATATCCCACCTGGATGGTCTGACCAACAAAGAAAAAAATTATTTTCTGATGCCAAATACTATGTATGGGATGAGCCATTTCTTTTCAAATGGGGTATAGATGGACTCCTTAGGAGGTGTATTCCTGAGGAAGAGGTCACTTCTATTCTTTGGCACTGTCATACTTCCCCTAGTGGAGGCCATTTTAATGGGGAAAGGACAGCTAAAAAAGTTTTGCAAAGTGGTTTGTATTGGCCATCCGTTTTCAAAGATGCTAAAACTTTTGTGAAAACCTATGACAGGTGCCAAAAAAGTGGAAATATTTCTAAGAGAGATGAGGGACCCTTGAACAACATTTTAGAGATAGAGGTTTTTGATGTGTGGGGGATGGATTTCATGGGACCATTTCCTCCCTCGTTCTCCCACACTTACATCCTAGTTGCTGTAGATTATGTGTCTAAGTGGGTGGAAGCCATTTCTACCCCAACTAATGACTCTAGGATAGTAGATGCCTTTATTCATAGAAATATTTTTTCTAGGTTTGGGGTACCTAGAGCTTTCATCACTGACGGTGGAAGCCATTTCTGCAATAAAAATTTGGAAAGAGTTCTTAAGAGGCTGGGGGTGAAGCACAAAATTGCAACACCATATCACCCTCAAACCAGTGGACAAGCAGAGATAGTTACTAGGGAGATTAAGAAAATCTTAGAGCGAACTGTGAATCTGTCCCGCAAGGATTGGTCGAAACGATTAAATGATGCTCTTTGGGCATATAGGATAGCTTATAAAACTCCCATTGGCATGACACCATTCCAGTTGGTGTATGGAAAGGCATGCCACTTGCCTGTTGAGCAAGAACACAGGGCATACTGGGCCTTAAAGTATCTCAATTCTGACTCTCACTCAAGCAGTGAGAAGAGACTTTATCAGCTACATGAGCTGGAGGAATTGAGACTTCAAGCATATGAGAATGCCAAAATTTACAAAGAAAGAACAAAATTATGGCATGATCGTAAGCTTAGAAGAAGAGAGTTTCACCCGGGACAACTAGTTTTGCTTTACAATTCTAGGCTAAGGTTGTTTCCGGGAAAACTCAAATCTAGATGGTCTGGTCCCTTTGCTGTAAAAGAAATATTTCCCCATGGTGCCATTACTTTGGAAGACCTTGATAAGTCTCGGGAATTTAAGGTGAATTGCCAAAGGGTAAAACCTTACTTGGGAGACAAGATTGAGAAAGAAAAGTTCTCTATGGATCTTCAAGACCCTCCTTGACAGGGTCAAGTTACACGTCAAGTAATGACGTTAAAGAAGCGCTTGATGGGAGGCAACCCATGCGATTAGGAAAAGCTGTAGATAGTCTTTTTGTTATTGATAGGATTGTCAATTCTTTAGAGTTTGTAGTTTAATTGCATATTTGTCAATAATAAAAATAAAATTTGAAGTTAGATAGAAATGCAATGATGGAATTGACAAGAAATAAGAGAAGGTTGGGAGATGTAGTAATTTTTTTGAGAATTTTGAAGCTCAAATGCATGACTTAGAGTATGTGCCCAAGCTTGAGTGAAGATGAGAGGAAGGTGCAATTTGGCTTCCTCTCTGTCAAAACGCGCCAAGGCGCAAGAGTGTTGCAGAGTGGGGCGCAATTGCATTGATCCTCTCTGTCAAAACACACCTAGGCGCAAGCATGCTAAGGAGTGAGGCGCAATTGCATTGATCCCTTGCTGGACAAATGCGCCCCAGCGCAAAACAAATGGAGAGCAAGGCGCAAATCATCATTGCTTGCTGGACAAATGCGCCCCGGCGCAAATCTCCTAGGTGGCGAGGCACAAATTGTTCTCCCTTTGCTGTCAAAACGCACCGCAGCGCAAAATCCTTAAGTAGTGGGGCGCAAAGCTTGCGCCAAGGCACAAAAGGGGGCGTAGCCATCTTCCCTCTTCATTGCAACTCAATTCCCTCACTAAGGTGCTTGAGAAATCTTAAGAGAGCTAGGCATTCCCACTCTTCATCACTTCACACTCCCACCATCTCACATCACAAGTAACCCTTGAATAATTTCTTCATCTCATTCTACATTGTTCAACATTTGCAACATCTTTTCATTTTGTGCATTCAAATCTATTGAGCTCATACAAGGTACGCCCATCTATCCTTTGATTATTAATTGTTTCCTTCATTCTCTAATCTTCAATTGCATGTTTAGCATGAATCATTGGAATGTGGGTTCAATTATTTTGGTGCGAACCCTACTATGATATATGTGAATGTTGAGTTGCTTAATTTCATGATGTTGCGTGGCCTTGCTTTGATGTTTATGGAGAGATATGATTGATTGTTTGCAAGTAAACAATGGTAATTGCCTTGGGGGTTCATTTGGCAAAGCTATTAGAAAGAGTTGTTCTATGCTCATTCATGATTACATGGTGTTTGATAAAATGCCTCAATGAATTTTTTAAGTGTGTTTCAAGTGAGTAATCTTAGTGAGCATGACCATATGATACTTGCTTATGTATTTCCCTTAGCAATGCCAATTTGATTTCTCTTTTCATTGCAATCTCTTGATGACATTACATGCTCTTTGTAGTGTGCATTGTTGTCTTGATGCAATCATAATTGTCTCTATTATTTTTCTGTTGTAAAGGTTCATTATCAAAGAGGCCACCATGTCAACACAAGATAAGCAAGCTGCATCTTCTTCAAGAACACCCAGGGTTAAACATAGGGCCTCTAAGTCACAATGTCAAGAGAAGAAAAAAGCTACAAAGAGGAGCAAAACTACCGCAACACAAGAACCGGAAAATCCCACTTTTGATGCACATAGATTTCGATCTTTGATGCATGAAGAGGCTTTTGTGTCCCGGTTTGCAACACGCACAGTGTTAGTGGAACGAAAGTTTAATATCAGTCCAGGGCAATTCATAAATGAAGGGAATGTTCAGTCATCAAATCGTTCCATTTGCAAAGAGGTATGCAAAGAGATTGCGAGTAAATGGAATAGATTGGCCAATTTGACGTTCCCGGCATATCAAGACATTGTTCTAGAGTTCTATGCTAATTTGATGGGGGATGATGAGGAACTCTACACATCATATGTCCGAGGGAAGCATGTATCGTTCTCACCGTAGGCCATTAATTCATTGCTCTTGATCCCGTTCTCCGAGTCAAGGCGTTGTGCTTTTGAGCACCGAGCTCCATGTAAGGCTGAGCCAAGCATTGTAGAGGGGGTATTATGTGAAGGGAAAGGGGATTGGAAAGAAAGCGAATGACGTAACAATGGTGTTAGACATTTGAAGACTTCATCCTTGTGTCTTAAAGCTAAGATTTGGTGGGCATTTGTTTCTGGAATTTTATTGCCAATTCAGCACAAATCTTCCATAACAAAGAAGAGGGTATGGTGTCTTTACACTCTGATGAATGAAGAGTATATTAATGTCGGTCTAACCATTGCTAAGGAGATTCGTGCCCTTCACAAACAGAACAAGGGGTCCTTGTCATATGCAAGTATTATTACACAACTTTGTATTGATGCTGGAGTGTCATGTGAAGGCTTAACTCCTATGAAGGCTGGATCGACCTTGGACTTAAATGTTACTTTAGGAGAACCCAAAGCAAGACCCATATCAGCAGCTGGTGCTTCTCAAGATCCCACTACCACAAGGATTTCGAAGGGTAAGGCCAAGATAGCTAGCACCTCACATGATCCCAATACCTCCATTCATTCTAGTTCTTTCAATGCCTCAGATGCCAAACAAGAGAAGATATTGCGCCACTTGAGAGTGGTTCAAGAGAACATTCGCCGGGTTCATGACGGTACAAAAGCATGTGTTGCAATGGAACCCCTGCTGAGAACTGTTGCTTCTCAACTGAATCTGCCAGAGGACAATTTGGTGCCTTTAGAAGCCTTCAGTGCTGAATTCATAGAAGACTTGATGAAGTTTGAAGAGTTTTCTGAAGATGAAGAAGCACAAGCAGATGATGTTGAACAAGATGATGATGTACAATCTGATGATGATGAATGATGATAATTCGGATTAAATATATATACACTACTGATGTAGAATAATTAGCTTATGTTTTATATTCTATAGTCCTTATTGTCATTTTGATATTCTAGATACTATTAGCTTTTACTGTTCTGTTAGTTTTTGTGTTGTTATTTTGATATTCTAGATACTTGGTACTTGTGGAAAAATATGGAAAGGTGGCACTTGCAGCAACTCCTTAATCATCAGTGCTAGTCTTCAAAGGGGAGTCCTCTTACCTTCTGTAGTTCTAATTGCTGATTAAATTTATGTTTAAGAGGTACCCCCATTGTTGTTGCATTCTCTAGTGTTTTCCTGGAATAGCATTATCTTTGTGGTTTAAGTAAGAATAATATATGCAAATTGTGGCACTTAGGTTCAGCTTGATGTTCGGTGACAAAGTTGCATGAGTTTTCAATGTTTGGAGGGGAATTGTATGAGAATTTTAGCATGAAATTGTGTCTAGATTTTGACATGACCAATGTGATTTAGCAATATTATGCAATGCATTAATCCTAGAAAGGCATATTGAGCTTCCAACTGATACGATTCTTGAGTGCTTGTTACCAGTTGAAGTGTTTTGTTCTAGAACTTGCTTTTGCTCTTGATCAAAATTGCATACTTGTATAATTGGACACAGATGATAAAGGCATAATTCTTTCTTGTACCCCTGAGCCAAATGAGCCTGTCCTTGAAATTATCCTTTGCTAGCCACTTTGTGCCTTAATTACCCTTTTCTTTCTTGGAATTTAAGCTCATTATAAACCTATATAAGTGAAAAACCAATTGTCCTGCCATTGAAACTTTTAAGAGTATTGGTTTATTTACTTAGACGATAGGTTTTGATTTTAAGTTTGGGGTTACATTTTTGGGTTTATGTGTGGCTTATGACTTGAGGACAAGTCAAACTTCTAAGTTTGGGGTTAGGTCACTTTGTATTAGGTGTTGATCCTGGGTACTAGTGCATTTGTGTAAATATCTAGTTGCATGCTCCCTTTTCATTCATACCATGCAAAAATTTTCTTTTATCTTCTTTCCCTTCTTGTTTTAGTAATTAGTGAGACCCACTTAAGAAAAACAAAGTGCAAAAATAAAGAGAAAAATAGGAGTATAAAAAGAAATAAAAAAAAAGGGAAGAAGAAGAAAATTCCAAAAAGTTACATGGAAAGAAATCTAGAAAAAGCAAAAGAAAGAAAAAAAGGAAGAAGAAAATCCCAAAAAAAAAATTACAAGAAAAGAATTCTAGAGAAAGCAAAAGGAAACAAGTTAAGAAGAAAATGCCAATTCAAAGCAAAAAGAAAAGAAATCAAGAAGAAAAGAGAACAAGGTTGGTCTCATTAGTTATTTTTGTTGTTTTATTTTTGTTCTTATCTTTAATTTTTCCTTCTGTCTATCAGTATCTCATGCATATCATATAGGTTTTAACTTTTACTCTTTGAGTTCCTCTGGAAATTTAGCCTAGTTCCCTTCTCTTTTATCCCACCTTTACCTAAGCCCCATTACAACCATGAAAAGACCTTTTGATTGTCCAATGCATACTTGAAGGCGGTGGAGATTTTGAGAGTCATTGCAAGCTTATGGTAACATGACCTTTGATTGGTAACCCTGAGAGAAAACACAAGCCCAAACACTTGAGAGATTGAGTGTAAACACTTGACTTGTGAGAACTGCTTGATATTGCTAAATTACATTCTTAGTGCCAATCTATGATTACTTGCTTATGCTTGATGAATTATGCAATTACTTGACATTATTTTGAGCACATGTTTTTTTCAACTTTCATTGATGATTTGAGTTGACTTAAGGAGTCAGAAGTTGTATGTTGAATTCTGAACGGGCCTTGAGCTAGTGCTATACCATAATTCTAGGTTTGCTTGAGGACAAGCAAAGCTTTAAGTTTGGGGTTGTGATAAGTGCTAAATTATACATGTTTTTCTAGGTGTTTTCAGTCCATTTTCATCCATTTTTACTAGGTTTAGTTATAGTTTAGACAAGAAAACAGTGAAAATATCATGTTTGTTTAATATTAGTCATTGATTTGGTGTTTCATTAGTTTTATAGGTCTTTCTTGTGTTTTTAAGTCATTTTAATCTCTTTCTTGTTATTTTCTAGGTTCATTGAAGGAATGAAGAAGAGATAGGAGTAAGGAGTAGATTGAAGACAAAAATTGAAGATTGGAATGAAAACCCATGGACCTAAGATAAAGACTTAGAGTGCAAGCCATCAAGAAGAAGAGAAATGGAAGCTCAAGTCAAGGGAACAAGACCAGCATTTGCGCCAGGGCGCAGCACAGGACAAGCCAAGGGCGCAAATCAGTTTCCCTCTCTGCCAATTTGCGCCAGGGCGCAAGCAAGGCCAGGCCAGGGCGCAAGTCTCCATCCTCCCATGTTCAGGTGCGCCAGGGCGCAAACAAGGCTCAACCTGGGCGCAAATCTCCTTCCTTTCCTGTCCAAATGCGCTAGGGCGCAAACTAGGGCTCATGCAGGGCGCAAATCATGGTTTCTCTGCCCAGGCGCAAATCTATTAAGGGTGAGGCGCAAATACTGCAGTATAAATAAGGATCTTTGGGCGCGAAAATGGGAATCGAATTCTATCTTCTCCTACACGCTTCCTCTGCAAAATTCTCTCTTCTCCACTCTCATTCTTCCCATCCTCCACAAACCTCGAAGATTTCGGAAGCCTTGGAGCTTGTGGAAGCAAGATTCAGATCTTCATGGAGTACTTCTTGTGTTTGAATTCCTTTTCTCTTCTTCCATTTCTCATTTCCATGTTAGGCTAGATCTCTAGGTTAGGGATTGAGGATTTTGGTTCTGTAACTCTTGTAAAGACTTCTTCATGTTAATTCAAGTGTAATTTCATTCAATTGATTGATCTCTTCTTACTTATTGCCAATTCTTGAGGTTTATTCACGAAATTCAAATAGTTGATAGGAATATTGGTGTTTGAATTGGACTGAACTGTTCCTTAGGGATTTGTATCTCATTTCAATTGTACGATTGGAAAATTAATAATTGAATTAGGAGAGGAAGTAGATCACTATAGTCATGCATGAGTCTAGGGATAGAACTTGTATGCTATGAGATGTTAGGAATTCATCTGTTTCGCTTCTTGAATTACTTTCTATCTTCATCTAAGGGATTAGGGATTATAGGAGTAATTCAAAGGGACTAAATACCTAGGAATAGGATTAGTCTTCGGTATCACGAATTCTATCTCCACTTGATTGAATCTTTGTTGAATTGACATAGGATGTGGTTACTTGAGGGAAGAATCAAATGAATCGTTTCCCTAACTGTCTTCACTATCTTGTTTAGAAACCTAAACATTTACTGCTTTCTTTAATTGTTTGCATTGTATTACTACTTTTACATAGACACTTAGTCTCACATAAATGATTGATTCATTGATTCGTCCTAATAGAGAAGCATGTTAAGTAATCGGTAATTCATCATTTAGTCTCTGTGGTTCGACAACCTTTACTCATCTTTTCTAAACTTGTAAACGACCGGTACACTTGCCGTAGTGTGACTAAAATAAGTCAACAAGTAACATCCCCAGTAGTATTACCGGCAGTAGTAGTATCTGTCGGGGTAGCATCCCCAACAGCGACAGCTCTGGCAGTGCCCGATCTTGCAGCGATATCTCCAATAGGTTTAGCTTGTCTAGCGACAGCTCAGACAGTAGCATCTCTGGTAGTATTACAAGCACTAGTATTTACCCGATAGCTACAGCTCTGGCAGTACCAGCTATTGCAGCGATATCTTCGCCAGGTGCAGTTCGTCTGGCAGTAGCTTGTGCCGTAACATCCCATGTAGTACTACCAGCAGCATCCCAGACAGCGACAGCTCTACCAGTGCCCTATCTTGCAGCGATATCACTGACAGGTTCAGCTCGTCTGGCGATAGCTCGGACAGTAGCATCTCTAGTAGTATTACACATAGTAGTATTGTCTGTCGGGTTAGCATACCGGCAATGGCGACAACCGGCGTCTGCGTATTGAAAATATCTTCGACAAGTACAGCTCGTGTGGCAGTAGCTTGTGCAGTAGCATCCCTACTAGTATTACCTGCAGTAGTTATCTCTATCAGGGTAGCATCCCCGACAGCGACATCTCAGGTAGTGCTCGATCTTGCCGCGATATCTCCGACAGGTTCAGCACGTCTAGCGGCAGCTCAGGCAGTAGCATCTCCAGTAGTATTACCTGCAGTAGTAGTGTCTGTCGGGATAGCATATCCGACAGCGACAGCTCCAAAAGTGCCTACTATAGCAGTGATATCATCGACAGGTACAGCTCGTCCACCAATAGCATGTGCAGTAGCATCCCTAGTAGTCTTACCTAAAGTAGTAATCTCTTTCGGGGTAGCATCCCCGACAACGATAGTTCTGGTGGTGCCGAACTTGCAACGATATCTTCGATATGTGCAGCTTGTCCAGCGGTAGCTCGGGCAGTAGCATCTTCGGTAGTATTACCTGTAGTAGTAGTTTCTGTGCTACCTCCCTATGATGACCTACAGGTGCCGATCTTGCAGCGATATCTCAGACAGGTTCAGCTCGTCTAGCGGTAGCTCAGGCAGTAGCATCTTCGTTAGTATTACCTGAAGTAGTACTGTCTGTTTGGGTAGCATACCCGACAGCGACAGCTCCGGCAGTGCGGGCTACTGTAGTGATATCTTCGACAGGTGCAGCTTTTCTAACAGTAGCTTGTGCAGTAGCATCCCCATTAGAATTACCAGGAGTTGTAGTTTCTGTTGGGGAAGCATTCCCGACAGCGACAGCTTCGGCAGTGCCCGATCTTGCAGCGATATCTCCGACAGGTTCAGCTCGGGCAGTAGCATATCTGGTAGTATTAGATGCAGTAGTAGTGTCTGTCGGGGTAGCATACCTAATAGTTATAACTCCAGCAGTGCCGACTTTTGCAGAGATATCTTCGAAAGGTGCAGCTCGTCTGGTAGTAGCTTGTGCAGTAACATCCCCAGTAATATTACCAGTAGTTGTAGTATCTGTCGGGGTAGCATCCCCGACAGCGACAGCTCTGGCAGTTCCCGATCTTGCAGCGATATCTCCGACAGGTTCAGCTCGACTAGTGGCAGCTCAGTTAGTAGCTTCTCCAGTAGTATTAGCTGCAATAATAGTATCTATCGTGGTAGCATCTTCGACAGCAAGAGCTCCGACAGTGCCGACTACAGTAGCGATATCTCTGAACGGTGCAACTCGTCCAGCAGTAGTTTGTGCAGTAGCATACTTTGTAGTATTACCTGCAGTAGTAATGTCTATCGGGGTAGCATTCCCGACATCAATAACTCTGGCAATGCTGGCTCTAGCAACAATCTTTCCGACAGGTGCAGCTTCCCCAACGGTATCTTGTGCAGTAGCATCTCTAGTTGTATTACCTGCAGTAGTAGTTTCTATGCTACCCTGACAACGACAGCTCTGGTAGTGCGAGATCTTGGAGGGATATCTCCGACAGGTGCAGCTCGTCTAGCGGCACCTCGGGCAGTAGCATCTCCAGTAGTATTACCAGCAGTAGTAGTGTCTGCCGGGGTAACATACCCGATAGCGGCAGCTCCGGCAGTGGCTTATGCAGTAGCATCCCCAAGAGTATTACCTACAGTAGTTGTCTCTGACGAAGTAGGATCCCCGACAGCTACATCTCTGGTCGTGCCCGATCTTGCAACGATATCTCTGACAGGTTCAACTCGTCTAGCGGCAGCTCAAGTAGTAGCATCTCCAATAGTATTACCTGCAGTAGTAGTTTTGTGGTATCCCCGACAGCGACAGCTCTGTTAGTGCCCGATCTTGCAGTGATATCTCCGACAGGTGTAGCTTGTCTAACGGAAGATCGGGCACTAGCTTCTCTGGTAGTATTACCTGTAGTAGTAATGTCTATCGGGGTAGTATACCCGATAGCGACATCTTCGACAGGTGCAGCTCGTCTGGCAGTAGCTTGTGCAGTAGCATCCCCAATAGTATTACCAGTAGTAATAGTGTTTGTTGGGGTAGCATCCCCGACAGTGACAGCTCGTCTAGCGACCGCTCAGGCAGTGGCATCTCTGGTAGTATTACATGCAGTAGTAGTGTCTGTCAGGGTAGCATCCTCGACAGCGACAACACTGGCAGTTCCCGATCTTGCAGCGATATGTCCAACAGGTTCAGCTTGTCTAGCGGCAGCTCGGGCAGTAGCATCTCCAATGGTATTACCAGCAGTAGTAGTGTCTGTCGGGGAACGACAACTCCGGTGGTGTCGGGTCTAGCAGTGATGTCTCCAACAGGTGCAGCTCGTCGTGCGACAGCTCGGGCAATAGCATCCCAAGCAGTATTACCTACAGTAGTAGTTTCTGTCGGGGTAGCGTCCCAGACCGCGAGAGCTCCAGCAGTGTCCGCTCTAGTGGCGATATCTCCGACAGGAGCAGCTCCTCGTCCGGCTGGCGAGAGCATTTCAAATACCCGACGGCGATAGCATCTCACGTTCTCTCTAACGGCGGTATCACGATAGGTGCGAGCTACGTCGCAGCTCGGGCGATAGCATCTCTGGCCGTACTTCTGCAGTAGTAGTTTCTGCCGGTAGCATCCCGACGGCAGACAACTCTAGCGGTGCCCGCTCTAACGCGAGTATCTCCAACCCAGTGCAACACGTCCACGGTTGCCTCGGCCGTAGCATCTCCCGTGCACCACTGCCTCGTAGTAGTAGTTTCTTTGGAGGTAGCATCCGGGACAGCGACAATTATGGCATTGCTCGCTCTAATAGCGGTATCTCCGACAGGTACAGCTCATCCACCAGCAGCTCGGGCAGTAGCATCTCCGGTTGTACTACCTGCAGTAGTAGTTTTTGTAGGGGTAGCATCCCCGACGACGGCAGTTCCTCCAGTGCCCGCTCTAACAGTAGTATCTCCGACAGGTGCAGCTCGGGTAGTAGCATCTCTGGTTGTACTACCTACATTAGTAGTTTTTGTACGGGTAGCATACCCGATAGTGAGAACTCCCAAGTGCCCGCTCTAGGGGGCCAAGTATCTCCGACAGTGCGGCTCGTCCACCGGCTTGGACACTAGTATCTCCTACAGTACTACCTACAGTAGTTGTTTCTGTAGGGGTAGAATCCCCGACAACGTAAGCTCCGGCTTAGCCCGCTCTAGCAGCGGTATCTCCGATAGGTGCAGCTCGTTCACCGGCAGCTTTTGCTGGAGCATCTTCGATAGTACTATCTGCAACAGTAGTTTTTGTGGGGGGTAGCATCTCTAACGACGACATCTCTGCGCAGTGCCCGCCGTAACAGCGGTATCTCCGACAGGTCCAGCTCGTCCACCGGCAGCTCGGGCAGTAGCATCTCCGGTTGTACTACTTGCAGTAGTAGTTCCTGTAGGGTTAGCATCCCCGACAACGACAACTCCGGTAGTGCCCGTTCTAGCAGCGGTATCTCCGACCGGTGCAAGTCGTCCACCGGCAGCTTTTGCAGTAGCATCTCCGGTAGTAAAACCTGCAGCAGTAGATTCTGTGGAGGTAGCATTCCCGATGGCGACAGCACTGGCAGTGCCCGCTCAAACAAGTATCTCCGACTGCGATTCTGGCTACCCGCAAACGGCTTCGGCATTAGCATCTCCGGTTGTACTACCTGCAATAGTAGTTTTTGTAGGGGTAGCATCCCCGACAATGACAACTCCTGCATCCCTGATAGTGAAAACTCCGGCAGTGCCTGCTCTAGCAGCGATATCTCTGATAGGAGCAGCTTGTCCACAGGCAGCTTTTGCAGTAGCATCTCTGGTAGTTCTATTTGCACAGTAGTGTCTGTGGGGGTAGCATCCTTGACAACGACAACACTCACAGTGCCTGCTCTAGCAGCGGTATCTCCGACAGGTGCAGCTCGTCTACCAGCAACTTTTGCTATAGCATCTCTAGATCTGTTGCAGTAGTTTCTGTGGGGGTAGCATCTCCGACGGTGACATCTCCTGCAGTGCCCGCTCTTACAGCGGTATCTCCGACAGGTCCAGCTCGTCCACCGACAGCTCAGGCAATAGCATCTCCGGTAGTACTACCTGCAATAGTTGTTTCTATAGGGGTAGCATCCCCGACGGTGACAGCTCCGGTAGTGTCTGCTCTAGCAACGGTATCTCCGACAGGTGCAACTCGTCCACCGGCAGCTCGGGCAGTATTATCTCCGGTAATACTATTTGTATTAGTAGTTTCTGTGGGGGTAGCATCCCCGACGGCGACAGCTCCGGCAATGCCCGCTCTAGCAGCCGTATCTCCGACAGGTGCAACTTGTCCACCTGTAGAAAGGGCAGTAGCATCTCCGGAGTACTACCTGCAGTAGTAGTTTCTGTAGGGGTAGCATCCCCGACAGCGACAGCTCCGGCAGTGCGTGCTCTAACAGCGGTATCTTTGATAGGTGCAGCTCGTCCACTGGCAACTTTGGCAGTAACATCTTCGGTTGTACTACTTGCATTAGTAGTTTCTATAGGGTTATGATGTAGGAACATCTCAAAGGATTACTAGAAGCATGCAAAGGAAGATTGAAGAAGTGGAAAAGCTTTGTTGGACTTGAAGCTGAAGAAGTCGTACTCTTGAATTTAATGATAGATTGTAAATAGGAGCTTAGTTGTATTGATTGTTCTAGAATAGGCTTTGAGTGTGGTTTCTATTCAATTTCACTTCACAGAGAAGTTGAATCTACTCTGAGAATCAAGCTAGAGCAAGTTTGGGAACCCTATTTTGATTTGACAAGTTGAAAACTGTTTTTAAATGATTTTAAGCTGAAGTAATCGATTACTATATATCAGTAATCGACTACCAACAGTTTGAGAAATCAGGGAATCCTAAAACTCTCTAGAGTAATTGATTACCACATCCTAGTAATCGATTACCTTGTGCTTGAGATAACAGAGGATCCTAAAACTCTCTGGAGTAATCGATTACCATATTCTAGTAATCGATTACCCACACCATAATTCATCTCAAAAATGTTTTTAAATTGCTTTAAATTGAAATCTGTAACATCCCAAAAAATTAAATATAGTTTAAGAGAGGTTTTTATAACAGAGAGAAATATAAATATAATTAAAAATTATGAATTTTTGAAATTACCGTAGTAAATAGTAAATTCTTTTGTAAAATAGTAAATTACTTGTGCAAATAGTTAGTTATTGTGCAAATAGTAAATTCTTGTGCAAATAGTAAATTCTTGTACAAATAGTAAATTACTTGTGGTAAATAATAAAATTATTGTGGTAAATAGTAAAATTACTATGGTAAATAGTAAATTTACTTGTGATAAATAATAAAATTACTGTGGTAAATAGTAAAATTACTTGTAGTAAATAATAGAATCACTTTGAGGTAAATAGTAAAATCACTTAGGTAAATAGTAAAATTCTTGTAGTAGAATATTACGTGGAAAATTCTGTGGAATATTCTGTGGAACATTCTGTAGAACATTCTGTGGAATATTCTGTAGAATATAGAATATTCTATATTCTGTAGAATATTCTGTAGCAAATAGTACCTTGGGAATTCTATAAATAGGGCCTAGGGGTTTCAGATGAGGAAACAAACCAAAGAACATTTCTATATTCTCTCAAGCTCTCTCTTAGGAAGAAATATCTCTAAGAGAGGAGCAAGTAAGTAGAGGAAGAGTATAGGAAGCTGGAAGAAACAGGTAAGGGGAGCTGTCCTTATCCTACTCTTCTATTCTTTGTTTTGTTGTTACTTTCATTATATTTCTTTAGTTTTTCGGATACTAAGGTGCGAAGATAATTCTTAGTATGCTCGTGGTTGCGTTTTGTCCGATCTTCCACATCGAAACAAATTATTCTTGTTACGAGGAAAAGTGTGGTACTGTTTATTGGTTCTTGATGTTTCCTTGATAATTCTTGGTGTTTCTTGTTTCTTGGTTTCTTGATTTATTGGTGTTTATTGGTGTTTCTTGGTGTTGATTTCATATCGAAATATGTCTGGTTTTGAGTTGGATATGAATAAGTGGTGACATGCATGGTTGCATTGAAATTGGTGATGGACTTGAATTGCTTAATGACCGATTGGAAATGCCTAGTGGAGAGGCAACATTCTAAGATTGCTTGGTGAATGGGCAATGCTTAGAATGAGGTGAGATAAAGATGACCTGGTGGAAAGGTCGATATTTGAGATATGATGAAGGTCATTATACAATTCAAGGTCCTAGAACATGTTGCATTGATGACTGGATAGTAGTAGACCAAGTCCGTAAGTCACGGATTCCGTCTGAGTGAGTGGAATGTCGTGGACTGGGGGGTTCTCTTGGTGGGGAAATTGCCCTGCTCATGATGATCACATGTTGCGGGGAGGTCTGCTTCGGGACAATCGAGGGAACTCGACAAATTACGGAGTGTCTACCTCTGGTGGGTCTGATTGAGTGTGAGAATCAGATGCCCCAGGCTATTTTCAGTGGAGGGTGCCACATTGCATTTCGAGTGAAGAGTGAAAATGCATGGTGAAGGTGCATGCATCATGTAGGCTTAGGAGCATACATTAGTGATTGTGTGTTTGATTGAATGGAATTCATGCCTGAATCATTGATTGTGATTGATGGTTTGTTTGATTTGGTTTATGGGTGTTGATTGCCTTACTATGTGATTGATATTTTGATGATCATGGATATGTATGGAAGTATTATTCTAAAAATGATATTTTCGGTGAAATTTCTAAATTAAAAGAAAAGGTTTTCCTTGAACTTCAATCAATTTTTTATAATTATGGTTAAGGAAAGCTCACCCTTGCACTTTGTGTTTTTAACACCTGTGATGATCTCGAACAACGTTCGGGGGAGCAGATTTGCAGGATTGAGAAGTTGTCACTGTTTTGCAATGGTTGTTGCTACAATCTTGTTGTGAAGATGCTTGCTATGTTTTGCATGTAGAAGTGTTGAGTAAATGTTCTAAGGTAGTAGAAAGGTAGTTATGTAAAATAATAAAAGGACAAGGTTATGCAACCTAGATGTAATGTGTAACATCCCAAAAATTTAAATATAGTTTAAGAGAGGTTTTTTTGTAACATTCAAGAAATTTAAAAATGATTTAAAAATTTTGAATTTTCAAATATCTTTAGCAAATCATCGAGTTTGCTGACAACATCTTTGTAGCAACCGCCATTATCAGAGCAAACCGCCATATCTTTGTAGCCGCATTACTTTGTAGCTGCCCGAAATTACTGTAGTGTAGCTGCCCGAAATTACTGTAGCTGCCCGAAATTACTGTAGCACCGCCTTAGAAAGGTTATAAATAGGGCTTAGAGGTTTCAAATGAAGATACAAACCAAAGAATACTCCTACATTCTCTCAAACTATCTTCTCTACAAAAAACCTTTCTATACTTTCTCCACCTTAGGAAGAAATCTCTCTAACCAAGGAAGAAGCACGTAAGAAGATAGGAAGCTAGGAGAAACCAAGTAAGGGGAGTCATCCTTATCCTACTCTTCTATTCTTTGTTTTGTTGTTACTTTCATTATATTTCTTTAGTTTTTCGGATACTAAGGTGCGAAGATAATTCTTAGTATGCTCGTGGTTGCGGTTTTGTCCGATCTTCCACATCGAAACGAAATTATTCTTGTTACGAGGAAAAGTGTGGTAATCTTGTTTATTGGTTCTTGATGTTTCCTTGATAATTCTTGGTGTTTCTTGTTTCTTGGTTTCTTGATTTATTGGTGTTTATTGATGTTTCTTGGTGTTGATTTCATATCGAAATATGTCCGTTTTGAGTTGGATATGAATAAGTGGTGACATGCATGGTTGCATGAAATTGGTGATGGACTTGAATTGCTTAATGACCGATTTGAAATGCCTAGTGGAGAGGCAATATTCTAAGATTGCTTGGTGAATAGGCAATGCTTAGAAGGTTTTGAAATGAATATGACCTAGTAAAGAGGTCAAGATTTAAAATGTGATAAAGGTCATTATACAATTCAAGGTCCTAGAGCATGTTGCATGATGATTTGGATAGTAGTAGACCAAGTCCGTAAGTTACGGATTCCGTCTCGTGTGAGTGGAATACCGTGGACTAGAGGGGGTTCTCTTGGTGGGGAAATTGCCCCGCTCATGATGATCACATGTTGCGGGGGGTCCCGCCGGACACCGAGGGAACTCGACAATTACGGAGTGTCTACCTCCTCGTGGGTCTGATTGAGAGTGAGAATCGATGCCCCGAAGCTATTTTCGAGGGAGGGCGCCACATTGCATCTCGAGTGAAGAGTGAAAATGCATGGTGGAGGTGCATGCATCATATAGAACTAGGAGCATACAATAATGGTTGTTTGTTTTAATTGAATATATGATTGGAATTCATGCTTAAATTATTTATTGCGATAAATGGTTTATTCGTTTTATTGTGGTTGGTTATCTAAAGTTGTGAGTTAAACTAAAGGTTTGTCTTTACACAGATTTTAAAATAATAAATTAATATTTTTAAAGAAATCTTGAAGAATATTTTAGATTGTTTTATGAATATTTTCACTTAATTTCAAAAGTTTTACTATAGTTAAAATTATTGTTTATGATTATTGTTTAAGGAAAGCTCACCCTTGCACTTTGTGTTTTTAACACCTGTGATGATCTCGAACAACGTTCGGGGGAGCAGATTTGCAGGATTGAGAAGTTGTCACTGTTTTGCAATGGTTGTTGCTACAATCTTGTTGTGAAGATGCTTGCTATGTTTTGCATGTAGAAGTGTTGAGTAAATGTTCTAAGGTAGTAGAAAGGTAGTTATGTAAAATAATAATAGGACAAAGTTATGTAATCTGGTTGTAATGAACTTTAAAACCTATGTAATAAAAGTGTTGTTTTCTAAACCTCTCTTTTATCTACTATATCATTAACCACTTTAAATTACAAAATATAAGTAAAATAAGTAAATAAGAGGGGGGTGTTACATAATGACCTTTGAATATCATGTAATAAAAGTGTTGTTTCCTAAATCTCTCTTTTATTTATTACATCATTAACAATCTTAAATTACTAATTAAAAATAAGATAAGTAAGTAAATAAGAGGGGATGTTACAAGGGGGTGTTACAAAATCTCTTAGAATTGATTTTCAAGGAGAGAAATCTTTGAGTTTTTTCAAGAAGAAAGGAAGAGCGAAAAACTGAGTTTACAAAGAACACAAGTTCTAAGAGTTCTCTTCTAGATTTCAAAAGATTTTCTCTAGAGATGAAGAGTGTGTGAAGGATTGAATACTTGGCTATAATCTTGATCAGATTATACACATCAGGTGTAATCTTTACTGATCTTTATCTTGTTTTGTATTTGTTTTTGTTCAAAACTCTTAAGAGAAAGTTGTTCTCTAGAAGAAGAGTTAAGGAATTTGAGAGAGGTGCTCTCAAAGGTGATTCTTGAAGGATTCAAGAATTAGAGAGATATGTTCTTAGGAGAAGAACATGTATTTTGGTTATTTTGATTTTGTTTGTGTTTGTGCAGTGTGTTTGTATTAGACACAAGAAATCATTATAGTGGAAACCGATCGCAACAGTTGTTGGGTTGGGACTGGACGTAGGCCGAACGCTGAACCAGGATAAATCTTTGTCCAAACTTTCTCTCTACCTTATCTCTTATCTTTATCTGAATCTACAATTGCTTTTACTGATTCATTCTTAAAGAGTTTTGAAAAGATGTATCAATTTCTTTCTATGTCCGCTGCTATCTCTCTGAACTGTTATTCTTAACATAGATAAAATTGAATTGGGAAAGAAATTGACAAAGGCTAAAATTGAACATCGGGAACTTGAATCTATTCACCCCCCCTCTAGATTCAACATAGGGACCAACAAGCTTCAAGACTTGGCACACCCTCAATCAAGCAATCTTAGTTTAGGATTTAAATTTTGTAATGTTTTTGAACTTATTTGAATAAGCACCTTTGTGAGTGTGCAAATTGTAAGGCCTTGTAAGTGAGCGCAAAGCTCACGACCAAGAACCTTTTATTACTTTTAGATGCTTTGTTTAGTGTTTTAGAATAATTGGGCAAAGATTAGATTAGATTTTGTTTGGATTTAGATTAAACTTGTCCAAGATTAGATTAGATTTCATTCAGATTTTGATTAAACTTGCCCAAGATTAGATTAGATTTTGTTAGGATTTAGATTAAACTTGGTGCCCAAGTTAGGTTAACTTGCATCCCAAGTAGCTTAGGTCTATAAGAACATATGAATCGAAATTGTATGGACCTTTTGACGAAATTGAATGAAATAAGCTTTGAGCTTTTGAGAGAGGATTCTCTTGTCTTCCTTAGGAAGGTTTCTTGGATCTTATCAATGGACTCTTGTCTCCATTGTGGCGGTTCCTCCTAGGCTTATTGGATCTTCCATGGCGCCATTCTTTTCATCTTCTTCCTCCCTCCACCTTTTCCTTTTTCGTTTTGTTTGAGTTCTTATTATTAGGTCTTGACCGAAACCCCCTTAGGGTTTCCATTGAATGATCATTGAAGAAGCTAGATCGGGAACTTCAAGGCTTTGTTAGAAAATTCTCTAAGGAGGCCTCTATTAAGTGGTATCAAGAGCTTATTGTCTTCTTCAACGGGTTTCATCTATTCAGTTAGTTATGGGTTTCTCCGAACTCCATAGTTTTTTTCCTTTGTGTTTTTCATCTTCTATCTTTTCTTTGAGTTTCCCTAGTATTTGTTTCCTTGAGTCGTTTGATTTTCTTTTGGTTAGTTTGTATCAAAGCATTTACTTCTTCTTGTTTCTCCATTAGACCGTGAGGTTCCATCATATTACACCATCTTAATTTTTGGGTTTCATATTTTACATGGGTTTCAAGTGTTATAAGAAAAAAAAAAGAAAAAATAAAGTAGTGAAAAGAAAAAAAATTTATTGGTTCAAAAAGACTATCAATTGATTGAGAACCATACAAAACAAAAAAAAAAAGAGAAAAAAAAAGATTCAAAACAACAAAAGTTTGAGTGAAAAGTGAAAAAAAATATTAATAAAAATTGGACAAGAATATAGTGGAAATCCGTTGCTAATCATAGTAGAAATTCTCGTCACTATTCTCGTTGCTAATCATAGTAGAAATTTTATTTATGGTGGTGTTTCTCTCGGTTTGGACGTGTTTTCTATAGCAATTATACATTAATTTGGTCTCATTGTGTGTACCTTGTCTCATTAAAGTTTCTTCCACATTTGATTAGTCATTCTTTCAATTTGAGCTTTTATTGCTTGTCTTTCTTGGACTCCTTTAGTTTTGTCTTTGAGTTTTTGTCTCTTTGGTCTTCTTAAGCCTAGCTTGGTTGTTGTTCCTCTTTCACAATGGTATGATAAGGCTTGGTAATTGATTTGAGAATAATTCCTAAGTGAGAACCAAGAGATTAGAGAGGAAAAAGGCAAGAGAGTATCATTAGAGAAAAAGCCACTAAGTTTGAAACACGAGTGTGAGTGGATACACTTAGAGAGTGGTGAGTTTCTTTTATTTTTTTTTATATTTCTTGTGTACTAACCTCTTTTTGTAGCAATGGCAAGTTCTCCAAGTGTTGGTAATGAGTACTCACCAAGAACTCAAATGTTCATGGAGAGGATGATGGAAAAAATGAACTAAATGCAAGTGAGTTTGAGGGAGAGTGTGCAAGAGGGGATAAACCAAATAAGAGAAACACATGAGAGGGAGAGACATACTAGACATGAGGGTGGAAGAAGGAGTAGAAGGGAGAGTGAAATAGGTAGTGGGGAAGAAAGTGAGAGAGGGAGTGGTAGGAGGGAGAGACATCAAGAAGAGAACATGAATCCTCTATTGGTAGTGATGGTGGTAACCCTTTTGACGATGATGCCTATGCCCATAATCAATATAACCGTGAGAGAAGAGGGAATAGAGGAGCTGGACGTGAGAGAGGGAGAAGAAATCGTGATTATAGAAGGCATTACCAAGAGGAGGATGAGGGGTTTGATGAGAGAAATTTTAATATCAAGATCCCTAAATTCAATGGAAGTGGTGGGGCCGATGCTTACTTGGATCGGTCCATGAAGGTGGATCAAATTTTTTCTAGTTATCCTATGTTGAGTGAGGAAAGAAAACTACACCTTGTTACTTTAGAGTTTGAGGAATATGCCTTGGTGTGGTGGAATCAAATGGAGACTAGACATGTGTACTTGAGGCCGAGAATCACTTCTTGGGAGGCCTTGAAGCAAGCTTTGAGAGAAAGGTTTGTGCCTCCTACTTATATGAGAGATCTTCATAATAAATTGCAAAGACTTATTCAAGGGCCTAGAAGTGTGCAAGACTACTTCAAAGATCTAGAGATGACCATGTTAAGAGCCCAACTAGTGGAGAGCTTGGAAGCTACCATGGCTAGATTTGTCCATGGCTTGAATAGAGAAATCCAAGATGTACTTGAGCTTCAAAGGTACTCAAACTTAGAGGAGGCCATCCACTTGGTCGAGAGAATTGAGTCCCAATTGAAAAGGAGGAGTAGCTTCAAAAGAGTTTCCTCACCTAATTCTTCAAGATGGAAGGGCAAAAGCAAAAGAGACTACTCACCCAAGCCCAAACCAAGGCTTGACCGAGACACCTCCAATCCTAAAGAAGTAACTTCTTCATCTAATGCTTTAAAATCAAGTAACATTAAATGTTTTAAGTGTTTAGGGAAGGGCCACATAGCCTCACAATGCCCAAACAAGAAGGCCATGGTCATGAGGCAAGATGGAGATGTCACTGATGGTCCCTATGTGTGAATCTAGAGGGATGAATAGATTCTAGTTCCACAATAGCCCAATTTCGCGAGTTTCAAATTCCTTTTAATTCAAACAAAACTATTCTTGATTACCTATCAATAGATGAGACAGATAAACAGGAAATATCAAAGATACACAGCGGAAATACCAAAAGGAATAATCAGAAACACGTTAGTAATCAATATACGTCGTAATCAATATCAGTATCTAACTGTTCCAGTTTTAGTTGATTACCGAGTCAATTACAGAGTCAGTTACCGAACCAATTGCAGAAATTAAATCATGATAACAACAATGTAAGGTAAACAGTAAAGAGTATAAGGAAGAAGAAGAGTGCACAGAGATATATACTGGTTCGGCCCACTGCCTACATCCAGTCCCAACCCAACAACTGTTGCGATCGGTCTTCTACTATCAAATGATCCCTTTTGTGTTCTTTTACATTCACTCTGCAACAAGCAACATAAAAACGAAATCAAAACACCCAAAAACCTGTCCTTTAACCCAAGGAACAGTTCTTCCCTGACCTTGGAACACCCAAGATCAAACCTTTGAGAACACACTTCTCAAAGACCTTTACTCTATCCAGAGAGACCTCTCTCCTAGAGTAATAACCTAGAAACCAAAAAGGTAAACAAAAGATCAGTTTAGAAAACACCTGGAGTGTAGATCTGATCACAAAAGATAACACTATGAATGCCACCCAGTCAGAGAAAAGATCAAGTTTTTCCTTTTCTTTATGAAAACTTGATGAACTCTTGAAGTTCTTTATGGGTTTCTTGGAAAAGATGATGAACTCAGTTTTGAGAGAATATGAAAGTGTATGAACTTTTCTAAAACTTATGTTCCAAGATCTTATGTTAATTTTCGATAAAAGAGTATTTATATGTTCAACTAAAAACTCAATTTAGGCAACTTAATGATTTTCTGATAAGGGTAATCGACTGCCAGAAGCTGGTAATCGATTAAACCAGTGAACAAGGATTTCCAGGGTGATTTTGGCTCATGGTAATCGATAAACCCGAGGGGGTAATCGATTACTCCAGTGGCAAATGCATTCCCACACTGTGTTACCTACTGTTGGTAGTTGATTACCTGCTGTCGGTAGTTAACTACCTTCTGTTGGTAATCTATTACCTCAGTTGGTTACCAAAGACATTTTCAAAATATCTTAGAGAGGGAAATCAAACATTTGACACATGAGAAATCACACAAGATTGCCAAGCTCTCCAGGGCATTCAAACAAAGAACAATCACATACATGCCTAAACTAAACAATCAATACATAGGAAACTCCTAATTACACTTCATCTAAGAAAACCAAAATTACATAGCATCAAAAGAAAAACACCAAGAGAGACACCAAAGCATCTTCAAGCTTTAAGTCCAACAGTCACAAGTGAAGAGTCCAATACCTCATCAAGTGAAGATGAGGGCCAAAGTACAAGACACTCCACTTCTAGTGAAGAAGCCGAGGAGGGTGACCTTCTAACGGTAAGGAGATTACTTAGTGCATCCCATGATTTGGATGATAGTCAAAGGGAGAACATTCCATTCAAGATGCAAGGTAAAAGACCAAACTTGTTCTCTTATTATTGATGGTAGCTCATGCACTAATGTTGTAAGTGAAAGGTTAGTCTCTAAACTTAACTTGAAAACTCTACCACATCCTAGGTCTTATAGATTGCAATGGTTGAGTGAGAATGGAGAGATAAAGGTAGATAGACAATGCATGATTAAATTTTCTATAGGTAAGTATAGTGATAGCATTTTGTGTGATGTAGTTCCTATGGAAGCTACACATCTATTACTTGGTAGGCCATGGCAATTTGATAGGAATGTGATCCATGATGGCCTTGCTAATACTTACTTGTTTTCTTTTGAAGGTAGAAAAGTGCTCTTTAAGCCTTTATCTCCAACGGAGGTATGTGAAGATAAAGTTAAGATGAGAATCAAGAGATCCCAAGACCAAGAGAAGTGCTTGGCCGAAACTTCCAAGGGGAGCAAAGCCTTGGCCCAAAAGCACTCCAAGGGTAAAGGTACTTTGAAACACGAACCAAGCTAGCCTAAAGGTAAAATTGAGTTGAAAAACAAAGGTGTGGAAAAGAAAGAGAGCTTGCTTATTGAAAGTAAAGAAATAAAGAGGCAGTATTTAGCTAGAAAATCTATGTTTTTGTGTTTACCTAAACCGTTATCTTT
The DNA here is from genome assembly GCA_026586105.1 of Hylodesmum podocarpum. NCBI lineage: Eukaryota > Viridiplantae > Streptophyta > Magnoliopsida > Fabales > Fabaceae > Hylodesmum > Hylodesmum podocarpum. The sequence goes on along the minus strand of JALJEV010000303.1, from coordinate 12,010 downwards.
GAGTACTAACTTTATAGGTGAACCCAAAGCAATGGAAGATTTGCTAGGAGAGTACAAGGATGTCTTTCCATTGGAGTTACTACACGGTCTACCACCAATCCGTGGGATAGAACACCAAATTGACCTCATTCCCGGTTCACAATTGCCAAATAGACCTTCTTATAGGAGTTCTCCTCAAGAAGCCCATGAGATACAAAGACAAGTTGAAGACCTCTTGAGTAAGGGGTGGGTTAAAGAAAGCTTGTCACTTTGTGCTTCATCGGTTATTCTAGTTCCTAAGAAGGAGGATAAATGGAGCATGTGCACGGATTGTAGGGCAGTCAATAACATCACAATAAGGTATAGACATCCCATTCCCTGTTTAGATGATTTGTTAGATGAATTACATGGTTCCACCATTTTTTCCAAAATAGATCTTAAGAGTGGCTACCATCAAATTAGAATGAAAGAAGGTGATGAGTGGAAGACCGCTTTTAAGACTAAATTTGAACTCTATGAGTGGCTTGTAATGCCATTTGGCTTGTCTAATGCACCTAGCACATTCATGAGGCTCATGAACCATGTCTTATGAAAATTTCTAGGAAAATTTGTTGTTGTGTATTTTGATGACATTCTTATATATAGCAAATCTTTCCATAAACATGTAATACACTTGAGACTTATGTTAGATGTGCTTAGAACCGAGAAACTCTATGCCAATAAGGAGAAATGCATATTTGGGACCGAGAAGGTGATCTTCTTGGGTTTTGTGGTAAGTCTCAAGGTGTACAAGTAGATGAATCCAAGGTGAAGGCAATCATGGAGTGGCCAATCCCTACAAGTGTAAAAGAGGTAAGAAGCTTTCATGGTCTTACTAGCTTTTATAGGAGATTTGTAAAAGACTTTAGTACCATTGCTTCCCCTTTAAATGAATTGGTTAAGAAAGATACACCTTTTGGTTGGGGACATTCACAAGAGAATGCTTTTAACTTGTTGAAAGAAAAACTCACTAATGCACCAATACTTGCTTTGCCTAACTTTTCACTTTCTTTTGAGTTGGAATGTGATGCATCTAACCTAGGTATAGGGGCTGTACTTATGCAAGAGAGACACCCCATAGCGTATTTTAGTGAAAAGCTTAAAGGAGGGCACCTCAACTACTCAACCTACAACAAAGAGTTGTATGCTTTGGTAAGATCCTTTCAAGTGTGGCAACATTATTTGTTACCAAAGGAGTTTGTGGTGCATTCGGACCATGAGGCCTTGAAGCATCTAAGAGGTCAAGGTAAGTTGAATAAAAGGCATGCTAAGTGGGTTGAATACATAGAACAATTTCCATACATCATTAAGTATAAGAAAGGAGCTACTAATGTTGTTGCTGATGCATTAAGTAGAAGGTATACATTGATAACTATGCTTGAATGTAAATTGTATGGTTTTGATCATGTAAAGGCTTTGTATTCTCTTGATGATGATTTTGGCCAGATTTGGGACTCATGCTCCAAGGGTGCTTTCAAGGATTTCTTTAGGCCGATTATCTTTTCATAGGAGAGAATTAGTGAAATTGTCACTGACTCATTGAATTTCCACCACTTGATTATTTCATAATCAAAGGTGCAAATTCAAGTCAAGTTTACAAATGTTGATCTCATCTAAGAAGGCATTCTAGCCTTTGGATTAGCTTCTAATCCATGGTCTAGAATTCCATCTTGAAAATAATCCATGATCATCACTATTTAGATGAGTCTTGGACCTTTATGATCTCATTTACTTCTATGATTTTTCTTGAATTGATCAAGTGCAGGTGTCGTCTTACATCACTTTGATCAATCCATCAAGGATCCAATGTGCCATCATTAGTCCCACAACTAACAATAGGCATTATAACTTATGCAATTCTCATTGTAAGACTGACTTCTTGAATATTGAATGAAATAGAATCTTAAGATCTTGTGTCTTTAGAATGGAGTGCTCTCATGGGTTTCTTGAAAAACCTTGAATCTTGTCTTGATCCATGACTCAAGTATGCATTCATCACTTAGCTTATTGATTCCTTTGGATCATGACTACCATGCTTTAATCTCGATTCTTTTTTGATTTTATTATTGCTTTTGGTCACCCCTCTCAGAAATATCTGTGTTTGTTTACTATTCCCATAAACATCTTGATTTTGTGAGTGAGGATCACTTGGTGGTCCAGTGGGCATTCAGGTGTCGACACATTGGATCATCATCATGACTTCTTGATTTTGTCAATTGATAGAGGCTTGTTCTTCTTTGCCTAGTTGTTCTTTCTGCTTGTGGTATTGAGTCTAGCTCTATCTTTTTTGTTCAATTTTTGATTCAATTGATTTATATTTGAGTTTTGTTGTGTGTCTCTTGGCTGTCCAATACATGAATGACAATCATTAAACCCTTTCATGGATTTGATCGTTCCCATGGCTATTTTACATCTTTAGACATTAGTTGATAGCTGTGTTTGATGAATTTTCTCAATATGTATTTGGAAGTCTCTTGCTGGAATTTTAATCCCTGCATCTTATGTGGCTTGATTAGTGCTTATATGTGTCATTACTTATGTGCATTGCTCATTATGAGTTAAAGTTACCACTACCATGCATTATCTTGCTTGTTAAGCAAAGCTTGACTTGACTTTGCTTGAGTTTTGAGCTTATACTTGGACTGTCCAGCAAAGAAAATGCATGAGAGAAAAATATAGAAAAAACAAAAGAAAAGAAAATAGCAAGAGAAAATATTCAAAAGAAAAGAGTCAAAGAAAAAATTCAAGAAAAGAAAATACAAGAAAAGAAGATTGAAGGAAAAATTAGAGTGAAAAATTAAGTAGCTCTTGTAGTAGAAAAAATTTTGGGAAAAATTGAGTGCATTACTCTTGGTAAATTGGGTCATTAAACACCCACAAATTTTAGTTTTCAAGCTCAATTTAGGCATCATTACTCATTAGGTTGAAGCATCATATTACAAATTGTGTCAAATCTTGCTAATAGCATGATATTTGAACTTGTAGTGTGCTTTAGCATGTGCCTAGACATATTTGCCCTGTTTTTGCCCTCTGTTTTTGGACCCATATTTGTGGCTGCCCTGCACCTTAATTTGAGCTTATTTCGTGCATAAAGATCACCCAAACCATTCCCCAAAATTTCAAGTCATTTTGATGTCAATTTTCAAGCCTTCAACTTCCAATCTTAGTGACGATTTTGGCTAGTTGTCTGTGGCAGTTTCTGGTTTGCGTTGGTTCAATGGGTTAAACGTTGATTTATTGAATTCTGGGCATTTGGTCATTCAATATACATATATATAAGCTCAACTGGAAAGTTTCATAATTTTCCAAGCTCATTTGCTATGCTAAAAAATTTCACAAGTTGGGAAATTTTGGTGGCTGTTGCTGCTCAAATTTTCCAGCAAATTGCATCTTGATTTCTACTATTCTTTGAGATTTTGTTTCAAAACTTTTGCAGTTGTTAAATACTAGTTTTCCTTCATTTTTAGTGCAGTAAATATATTATTCTTGTTTTGTTGCTTGTCTTCTTTGGCTTTATTTATTTCTTGTTTTGTCTTGCATTATTTATCCCTCTACTTTGAATTTCACTTAAGCTTGTAGTGAATTGTTCCTCTTTCATTTGAGTACATTGGACATTGATAATTGATGAGTTTCTCAAAAAAAAAAAAAAAAAAAAGAAAGCTTTAAGGAGATTGAGAGGAAAAAGGCAAGTGTGCACGTCATAAAAGCCATCCGAGTGATACAAGAGTGTTACTAGAGGGAAACACTTAGGTAACAAAAAGGATCTCTTATATAATTGTATTTGTTATCTAACCTTTTCTTTGTACAGCTATGGATACTTCTCTAGTGTTGGGAATGACTCTTTCACAGGTCTAAAAGAATGATCAAATGAGTGAGAATCAATGTTAAAGTGCATAGCTTGGATGAGAGGTTTTGATCAAGAAAGGAGATTAAAGGAGAAGGAGAAAATCAAGGAAGGAATTGGAGAAGAGGATCCTTGGGGATACTAGTGGCAATCATGGTGGGTCACAATGGAGGAGGGGCTGTACCTAGGGAGGGTCGTGGAAGCTTAGCAATGAAGTACCTAGGAGTAGGAGAAATAGCAATGCAGAGGTAGTGGAAGTAGAGGAAGACATTCCTGGAGGGAATTCATAGCACACCTAGGGAGAGTGATTGGAGAAATAATTATGATGAGGATGAACCCATTAGAGGCCATAGGAGAGGTTATCAACCTAGGAGGCCGAATCACACCCCTAGAAGACATGTGGAAGAGGATGAGCCTAGAGGAGTGGGGAAGAAGTGAACAAGATTAAGTCTACCCAAGTTCATTGGAGATAGTGAGATCTGAGAGTTACTCTAGATTGGGTAATGAAGGTGTGATCAAGTTTATTCTTGCTACCCACACTTGAGCGAAGAGAAGAGGCTTAACTTATGCCATCTTGGAGTTTGAGGGTTATGCATTGGTTTTGTGGAACCAAGTCCTCAGCAGATGCCGAGAAAAAGGAGAAGGTCACACATCACTTCTTGACCCGATTGAAGAGATGTCATGAAGGGGAAGATTTGTGCCTAGATGATCTTATTCAGGGACCTCCGTATGAAGCTGCAAGGTGTAACTCAAGGTGGAAGGAGTGTGCGAGTACTACAAGGATCTAGAATTGGACCTTGCGAGAGGGCCATGAAGAGAGAAGGAAGCTACAATTGCTGGGTTCACTAATGAGTTTGAATAGGGAGATCCAAGATGTCTTGGAAGAACTTTCAGGCTTCTGGGATGCCATCCACAAGGCCGAGAGGATTGAGGGCTAACTAAAGAGGAAGAGCTCCTTCAAGCCACACATGGATCTTCAAGTTGGAAGGACAAGAAAGAAAAGGAAGGGATCATCCAAGACTTTCTACAAGTCTAGCAGAGATGAATAGGTAAGGAAGGTTCTCAAAACCCTATTTCTAAACCTTAGAGACATTCAAGTGTTTCAAGTGTTTAGGACATAGTCCACATAGACTTCAATCATCCAAGGCAGAAGGCCATGATCATGAGAAAGTGGATGGTAGGATCACTAGTGAAGAGTCCACTCACCTCTTCTAGTGAAGAAGAGGAAGCCAGTAAGCTGAATGAGACACTCAAGCATGGAGCAAACCGGAAGATGGAGACCTCCTCATGGTGAGGAAGATGCTTCGTGAAGTGCCCTCAAGGAGTTGGATGACTCACAAAGGGAAAATATCTTCCATTCTAGATGCCTAAGTGGAAGTGCGAAGGTATGTTCTCTTATCATAGATAGTGGTAGTTGTACAAATGTTGTTAGTACTAGGTTAGTAAATAAATTAGAACTTAGGACATCCCCACACCCTAAACCTTACAAACTACAATGGTTGAGTGATAAGGGAGAGATGGTAGTTAGTATAAGCAAGTCCTTATTAACTTCTCCATATGGCAAGTATAGTAGATGATGTGTCGTGTGATGTAGTGCCTATGGGAAGCCACTCACCCTTTTACTAGGGAGACCTTGGCAGCTCATGACAAGCATGCCATTCAGTGATGGTGTTACACAACACCTATGTCTTCTCTCATATGAGTAAGAAGGTCACCCTTAAGCCTTTGTCACCTAAGGAAGTGTGTGAGGATCAAATAAAGATGAAGTTAAAGAGGGAAAGTGAGAAAAAAGTTGGAAAAAGAGGAGAACTTAGGTGCTAAGCACCCTTTGGCCGAGAGCTCTACCAAAAGAAAGGAAAGGGAAACTAAAACACCTAGAAAACTAGCCTTTGGCCGAGAGTTCTAAGACTAATTACCAAGCATGCCACTAGTGATTCTAGGTTGAAAAACAAAGAGAAACCTCCTTAAGCATAGGCAAACCGAGAGTTCATGTAAGGTAGATCTTAATCGAGAGCTGCTTTGCTTATTGGGAAAGGTGGAGTTGAGGAGAGAATTCCTAGATAGGAAAAACATATTTCTTGTTTACCTAATCCTTTTGTGTGTCGAGCACTAACAATACTGGTAAGAAACAAGATTTGGATGCATTCAAGGAGGAGTTCAAAGATGTGTTTCCCAAGGACATTCCACATGCGGTTGCCAACCTTGAGAAACATTGAGCCACGGAAAACCATTGAATTTGAAATGTGGAATTTCTTAATTGTGCCTACTAACTTTTTACTCCTATGATATTAATTGTTCATAGTAGGTTGATGGAACTGACGAAAAGAAAGGTAGTGGCACATTACAAACTTCGACATATATTGAAACACCAAAGGCGCCTGTGTGATAGCTAAAGGATTCATTCCCAAGAAATTTTGTGTTCTAGGACCAAGTGAGAAGTTGTGCATAGAGGAACCATGGAGTGACCTAGGAAGAGGAAATGGGATACTTAGAGATTATGCATTATCAAAAAGGAGATCTACTTCGCTCTTCACTTACTTATCCTATTATTTTCTAATTTGCACAACACAATTTGTGACACAATAAGTTCTCTAAATAGGTCCTGGGAAATGTTTGGAAATGTTAAGTTGAGATTTTGCTTGGTTCTACTAATGGTTGCTCCTTTTTTAGGGAAGAATGAGTCCATGGAGGAAACATCACAAGCTTCTACACCTCAAAAGAAGATTTTTAAACAAGAGTTTCAAAACATGATTCCACAAGGATTGAAGAACCAATATCTACACTTCTAAAGGAGGAAAACAAACTCTGGAGTTTCTCGGTTTATGCATAGGAAAATCAATTGATTTCCTTCTTCACTTTCTTATGTTTTGATATTGATATTAAGTGGCAAACAATCTTGATATTAAATGTTAAACTTAAAAGAGTTTGTTTGATCTTTGATCCGTAAAATGGTTTTGCAGGTAATAAGTTGAGGCCACTTGGGTGACAAGTTGGCCTCAAAGAAGGAGGGATTGATGGAGGACCATCTCCCTAAGCATGAGAATTACAAGAGAAATGCAAAGTTAAACAGTAAGCTCAAGTTGAAAAAGGAGTCAACTTCAAGTCAAATTCAACAAGTCAAAGTCAAAGTCAAAGTGCTAACTTTTTGAAGTCAACAAACTGCCAACAAAATGAAGCCTTCTGTAATTTTCTGGCGTATTTTGTAATTAGTTTAGCATTACTTTAGTGTGCAAGCTTGGACCTTATGTTTGTTTGTGAATTTCGGCCAAGCCCTTCTTTATGGACATGTTTGACTTCTATTCAAGGTTGCCGCTCCAAGCTCCTCTTCAAGATGGGCATAAGCGACATGAGCGACCCAACTAGGTCAGCGGCCTACATCTCTTAAAAAGATGAGAGTGGACGGATTTACAGAGAGAAATTAGCGAGTGTGACCACTCAATCCCTATTTAAATTTCCACCACTTCCGATTATCCCAGTTACTACTCAAAGGTGTAAATTTATGGTCGTGAAAGCTCCCAAATTGTTGACTTCATCTCAAGATAGGATTCTAGCTTCACTTTAGGATTTACTTCAACCCAAGGCACAGAATTCCATCTTAATTAATCCACTTCACAAACTTAGACGAGTTATGAAACCTCTTAGATCTCATTAACTCTAGATCTTTCTCAGAATTGATCAAGTGTGAGCGCAAAGCTTGTGCATCACTTCTGACTCAATCCATCAAGGACTGCATGGCTAGCATGCGACTTAAGGCCAACCACAACACAAGGGGTCTCTATAACTTTAGGCAATTTCCATTTTGGAATCACTTTCGAATATTGATCGAATACAACTTCTAAAGACTTGTGTCTTCGAGAAAAGGAGTGCTCTCCTCGATTTCTTCAAAGTTAAACCTTGAATCTTAGGCCTTGTCCATGACTCATGACATTCTCTACCTAGTTTGCTGGATTCATGAATCATGAAGCGCTTACCACCTTTCTAATTCCTCTCTCCATTTTTGATTTCTTCATTCGTCTCCCAAACCTAAATTACCAGCCTAAACACCTTCCAGCTTTGACTCAGAAGCTTTTTAACTTGGTGACAGGATCAATGGTGAATCAGATTAGGCATTCAAGCAAATAGATCCGTGGGAGCAATAAAGATAGCTTTCTACTGGGTTTCCAGATCAACAGATGATATGCAAACTCTATCAGAGGAGATGTAAGTGGAAAACTTTTATATAGCTTCTTGCTTATGGAAGAAGTAAAAGAGCCAAGAAGGGAATATCTAGCTAGGGAAGTTAGTATGATTCCCATGTTTGCCTACAACCATTGGTCCAGGAGCACCAAACTCTGGTAGGCAAGCCAGCAGGACCCTGCGGGGAGTCATTGTTGATGGAGTTTGATGATGTCTTCCCTAAGGAGATCCCCCCAAGGCCTCTCTCCCCCACTCAGAGTGGATCGAAAGCATCAAATAGAGATCTAGTAACCTCGGCTACCTTACCCAACCTGCCCAATACATACAGAGTTCTCCCAAGCAGACTACGAAATGCAAAGGCAAGTCGAGGAGATTGATGATGTAAAGTGATGGTCATGAGAGGCATTTCATCTCCTCAGTGCTTCACCTCCGAGTTATTTTAGAGACCTAAGACAGGGAGTGAGACACGGAGGACGTGTACCTGATCGTGGGCCATTAACAATATAACTGTAGGTTACAAGGTATAGACATCCAATCCTCTTAGAGATAGATGACTTGCTATGACGAGCTACGCGTGAGCCGCGATATTCTCCAAGGCTGATCTTAAAAGTGTGGCTATCACCAAATTAGATGAAAAAGAGGGTGATGAGTTGAAAAAACCAGCTTTTAAGACCAAGCTCGACTATATTAGAGCTGGCTTGCTTATCATGCCTCTTTGGCTTATCAAATGCACCTAGCACTTTTGGCGAGGTCGACTGAATCACGCTGGAGCAGAAAAGTTTCTAGAAAAATTTTGGTGAGTTGCTGTATATTTTAGATGATATCTTGATTTATAGCAAATCTTCTCTTAGAACATCTAACACACTCTGAAGCTTGTTTTGAAAGTGCTAGTGAATCAACAATTGTATGCCAACAAAAGAAGGTAGTAGGCGCAACTTCCCTTGCCACTCAACCAAGCCATATCTCTCAAGTTTGTGGTGAGTGCAGCAAGGTGTGCAAGCTGATGACAGCAAAGATCGTATGTGCCATCCAAGAGTGGTCGGTAGACCCACCAATGCGAGCGGAAGTGCAAGATCCTTTCTTCATGGTTTAGCTAGTTTCTTTATATGTGGAGGTTAAGTTAAAGACTTCCGTACTAGACTATTGCTTCACCTCTTAATGAACTAGTTAAAAAGGATTCTACTTTTATTTGGGGTCAAGCACAAGAACATGCTTTCAATCTACTTAAAGATAAGCTTACACATGCACCTACCTTCTTGCCTTACCTAACTTTGCTTGTGTTCTTTGAAGTAGAGTGCGACGCTTCTAACCTAGGTGTCAGAGCCGTGTTGATGCAAGAGCAGGCACCCCAGGTTGCCTACTTTAGTGAGAAGCTCAGGGTGCTCAACTCAACTACTCCACCTATGATAAGGAGATGTATGCACTTGAGAGATCCCTTCCAAGTGTGGCAACACTACCTCCTTCCCAAGGAGTTTGTGGTGCACACCGATCATTAAGCCCTCAAACATATCATAAGGGCCAAGGCAAGCTGTAAGCAAGAGGCATGCAAGATGGGTGGCAACTTCTCGAAACCTTTCCTTACATGATTAAATACAAGAAGTGAGTAGTACTAATGTGGTAGCCGATGCACTTAGTAGGAGGTTTACTTTGATATGCATGCTAGAAACTAGTTGCTAGGTTTTGAGCATTAACATCAAGGAATTATATGCATGTGAGATGACTGATTTCTACCGAGTATGCCTGCAGGCGCTAATCATGGGTGCTCATGAAGAATTTCTTTAGGCAAGATGGATACCTTTTTAAGCGGTAAATGCTTTGTGTGTGCCTAAGAGTTCTTTGAGAGAGTTATTAGCATGTGAGGCACATGAAGGTGGAATTCACTGCCATTTTGGCATTGATATAGGACTTTCTACATTTTAAGGAACATTTCCTATCTGCCTAAGATGAAGTTAGCTCAGTGCACCGAGTGGTTTTCTAGGTGTATTACATGCCATAAAGCCAAGTCTAAATCAATGAATCATGGTTTATATCTCCCTTTGCCAATTCCTACCTCTCCTTGGATTGATATATCTATGGATTTTCAGGTTAGGCCTTCCTAGGACCAAGAGAGGTATGGATGCTATCTTTGTGGTGTATGTGTAGATTCTTCTAAGATGGCACACTTTATAGCATGCCACAGGTAGATGATGCGATCCACATAGCCGATCTCTTCTTTAGAGAAGTAGTAAAGACTCATGGCATGTCCAAAACCATTGTTATGCGATGGACTCAAAATTCCTAAGTCACTTTTGGAGAAGCCTACGGAGCAAAGCTCACGTAATAAAGTTCTCTCATTCTCCACCACTTGCCACCCCCAAACGGATGACGACGAAAACCTGTGGGTGAATAGAACTTTGGGCCAACTTTTGAGAAGTTTTGTGAGAGGAAATATTAAATCATGGGGAGAGCGAGTGTTTGCCACATATTGAATTTGCTTATAACAGAGTTGTCAATTCTACCACACTTCACTCTCCTTTCAAATCGTGATGGTTTTTAATCCTCTTACTCCACTTTGATCTAACTCCTTTACCTATTGAGATTGTAATGGACCGTGAGGGTGCAAACAAGGCATGAGAAGGTGAAGGCTTTACATGCTAAGGCGTGAGGGAGCAAATTGAAAGAAGAATGCTAAAGTGGTTGAATACATCAACAAGAAAAGCGAAGGATGTTCAATTTAATGTCGGTGATTTAGCGTGGTTGAATTCGAGGAAAGAGAGGTTTCCTCAATCTTAGGAAATCTAAGCTCTTACCAAGAGGAGATGGACCCTTCAAGATTTTGAAGAAGCTTGGACCTCAATGCTTATTCTCTTGACCTTCCTACATCTTTCTTTGGTAGTAATTCATTTAATGTTAGTGATTTATCTCCTCGTGATGTAGTGAGTGATGGTAAGCAACTTGGGGACAAAGTTTGCCTCAAGATGAGGGATCAGATGGAGGACCATCTCCAAGCATGAGGATAATAAGTGGCTATGCAAAAGAAGACTCAAGCTCAAGTTGAGAAGAGTTGACCAAGTCAAAGTCAACAATGTCATGTCAAAGTCGTCAATGGTCAACTCCTCAAAGTCAACAATTGGGCAAAAGAAGCCTGAATCTTCTTATTATTTGTAATTAGTTTAGCTTAACTTTGTATAAGCTTGGACCTAACTTGATATGTATTTTCTAGCCAAGCATTGCAATCGATCATGCTGGATTTTTGGTTAATCTGGTCAAAGCCTTAGAATTGTGGTTTAAGAAGTCTTATGACCCAATCTCAAGCTAAAGTGTAATACACTCTCTTAAAAGAGACAGTGGATTACGAGAGAGAATTAGTGGAATTGTCACTAACTCACTTGAATTTCACTCACTTGATTATTCCATAATCAAGCGTGCAAATTCAAGTCAAGTTTACAAATGTTGACTCTCATCTAAGTTAAGGTACTTCTAGCCTTCGATTAGCTTCTAATCCATGGGTCTAGGAATTCCATCTTAAAATAATCCATGATCATCACTACTTAGATGAGTCTCGGACCCTATGATCTCATTTATTCTAGATTCTTCTGAATTGATCAAGTAGAGGTGGTCCTTACATCACTATGATCAATCCATCAAGGATCCAATGGCCATCATTAGCTCGCACTGCCAACACTAGGCATTATAACTTAGGCAATTTCATTATAAGACGTCTACTTTTGAATATTGAATGAAATAGAATTCCTAAGACTTGTGTCTTTGGAAGGGAGTGCTCTCCTAGGATTTCTCGAGTAGAACCTTGAATCTTATCTTGATCCATGACTCAAGTGGCGATTCATCACTTACCTTATTGATTCCTTTGGATCATGGCGCTACCACGCTCTCTAATCTCATTCCATTTTTGATTTCTTCTTCTCTCTTTTGGTCACCTACCGAAACTATCCTCCTACATACTTAGCCTATTCCGTAAGCTTATCTTGATTT